>NC_069441.1:29278642-29299716 GCF_026875155.1 Cherax quadricarinatus
GGCAAGCTGAGAGCGTTCCTCCAGTTCTTAAGTGAAAGCATTATACTGTTTTTTCCCCGAGAGAAGAAAAGTCCAAGGGTACTAACTCTCTGGCAGACTTTGAGGAAGAAACGAGGGGCATAGATGGAGCCCCTCGGAAATACGGACCAGATGTGTGCCAAGTTCAATGGCAACGTCGAGAGGGTTTGCTATATCAACACCAGTGACCCGTAGAACAGGAGCCGGTCAGGAGAGTATTTACCACTCAATTTCCTCACTTTTTTCCAGACTGCACTCATAGAAGAAGCAGAGGTGATGGTGGAAACATAGTCTCGCCAACAAGTGCGTTTAGCTTCACCGGATGACACGGCGAGCGATCGCACGCTTCTGCTTAAAATCAACAAGTCTCTCAGCGGTTCTATTGTACCGGTACCTGCCCCATGCAGCACGTTTCAAACGTACTGCACGAGCACAAGCAGGAGACCACCAAGGCACGCACTTCTGAGAATGCCTGCCTGAGGTTTTGGGGTATAGAATGAGAAGCTGCGGTATAAACTGATGTCGAGAAGATGTGTAGGAGCTCATCAATGGAGGATGAAGAAGGAACCTCACTAAAAGCAGTGAGGTGTGAGTAAAGATCCCAATTTGCCCGATCAAATTGCCAGCGAGGGCTACGGAAAGGTGGTGAATAGGAAGGAGAAGTAAGAATGATCGGAAAATGATCGCTGTCATGTAAGTCTGGTAGAACAGACCAGGTGAAGTCTAGTGCAGTGGAGGAAGAGCAGACTGATAGATCGATGCAAGAGAGAGTATGAGTACGAGGATCAAAATGGGTGGGAGTACCCGTATTTAAAACATGGAGGGGGTGAGAGGCAAGAAAAGCCTCCAACTGAATGCCACGTGAGTCACAATGAGACCCCCCCCAGAGGAAATGGTGGGCATTAAAATCACCAAGTAACAGAAGTGGTGGTGGTAAGGATGAAACAAGAAAGGCAAAGTCGGGGATAGAAAATGCTCGAGAAGGAGAGAGATATAAAGAACATATTGTAAACCACTTATTCAAGTGGATACGGGCTGCAGTGTAATGCAGCGAGGTATGGACAAATAGTTGACAGTACGGAATATCATTGCGTAGAAGAAGGGCACTTTCATTAAAGGTCCCATCTGAGAAAGGATCCGAAGAATACAATAAATTATAGCCTGAGATAGGTTGGAAAACAGCCGAGTGTAATTTTGGTTCTTGTAAGCAAGCACCAACAGGGGAAAACCTGGAAAGCACATCTGAAGCTCACCCCGATTACCCCTGAGGCCGCGGATATTCCCCTGTAAATAGGCCATGATTGGCGATGAAGAAAAATATCAGGAATCTGTAGGTAAAGGCACCTACGGACTAGAGGGGTTTTGAAAAGTCACGTGTGTGGCATTGGAAATGTTCAAGTAGCGAAGGACGAGCGTTGCGAAGAATGGGTGTTGTGAAGATGGAGGAGAGGTAAGAGAAGGAACAGGAAGTGAATCAGTGGTCCATTGAATTTATCCTCTGCAATATATTCTGAATGGCTTCAAGTGTTCTGAATTCAAAGAAGTATGGGAAACCAATTGGATATAGGGATGAGGTGAGTAAAGATTGGGACAGTAATGACTGTAACCAAAGTAGAGGGGGAGGGAAAAGTGTAAGGGACTGGAGATGAAAGTGTGGGGGGGACAGAAGAGGTAGAAACCTGGGAGGTGACAGAAGAGGGAGAAACTGGGAGGGACGGGGGTGGAAGGCATAGTACGAGGCGGAGGGTGAATCTCCACACTTGGTAATAGACCTAAGAGAGGGGAAGAACTAGGTACAGATACTGGAAAGTAACTTGGGAGTTGGAATAAGGGGAGAGAGTGCAAAGAAAGAATTTGAGCAATGTGATTTTTTTGACTCTGAGTAGAGGAGGGCCGATTGGTATTAGGCGACGTTAACGAGGTCATGTCGATACTGGGGCTGTGAGGAAAGGACGTCGAAGATGTGAGAACAGACTGAGTTGAGTCGGGAACGTCAGAGCCAAGGACAGCAAAAGGATTAGATGCCGTAGTGGCTATGGGAGGTGGTAACACAGAGGAGGCTGCAGAAGATTGGGGACCCCATAGAAAGGGGGGACGTTTGGAAACCGAGAATAAGAAACACGGGGTAGTCTCCCTTGGAGGCGGAGATGAGTAACTGCCATAGCATAAGGGAGACCTTCGTGCCTCTTTGAGGCAACGGATTTCCACGTTCATTTAAGTAACCTTTGCAACGGCGGTATGACAAGGGTGAGCTCATTACAATTAAGGCAAGATGGAGGTTGACTGCAAGATGTATTAAGAATGGTTGTCGGCACCACCAGACTGGCAATTTCGGCCATAGATCTGCAATATTTCGCTGGGTGACCAAAACGCCAGCAATTTCTACATTGTTGCGGTGTAGGTATCACCTTTCGAACTGTAACCGAATCCCGCGACATATACAGAGGACGGTAAGTTCTCGGCTTTCAAAAGTTAAACGAGCCACATTGCAATGGTAACGTCTCCGCCCCCGGGCATGAAGGACTAAGTGTCTACTTTGAGGATTGGGAGATCCTGGAGTTTCCAGCAGTTCAAAAAATGTCTTGCCACATGAACTGGAAATTCAGTTGGACTATGGTATGGGGGCAGATGACAGTACCACTACAAGAAATGAGAGAAACATGTTTTTCAATATTAGATAGGAGTAGTATCGTATATTCGAAAGAGAGAAAGATCATGAGCTTGGGTAGCATTCTGGACTATTGGGTTTTTGGGGGTCGTGAACGATGCGCGTACCGCTCTTGATAGCGTGAAATGAAATATCTCTGGCCACATGACGCAGGAGCGCTTTGGCAAGACTATGGTTCAGTAAGGTAGGCAGAAGAAGAGTTGGTCTTAAAGTAAAGAATTAGAGTCCACTGTGTGGTCCGAAACTGAGCGTGGAGAGGCTGTGGCTTGACGTGTCGGTCGTTTTCCGATAGAAATGGGAAGGTAACACGAGCAACATCAGGAGATTGACGTGCGTTTAGGAGTAGTACCGGAGTTGGTCGGCAGGAAATGGGTGTGCGATTCGAAAATTGCCGTACCGTTATAGGGAGATGCCGGAAAGCATAAGTCAAAGGAGAGCGAGTTTCAGACAAATCTAAGGAGTCAGTCGAAGCCCCGGTACCTGAAGCGGGTTGAGGAAACAGCACCAGCAAGAGGTACTGGGGCATCAGGAGAGTCCCGAAGAGTGGGTCTAAACACAGATGTCAGGGTCCAAAAGGGGTGACGGTATCAAGGAGGGCCCGGGGGTAGTGGTTTCATGGACTAGGGCTGCCATGGTTTAAGGTACTCACTTTGCTTTTTTGTTTTTTAAGAAAAAAAAAGAAAGAAGAAAGAAAATAAAAATAAAAAAAAGATAAAAAAAGGGGGGAGCGGGGAGGAATAGTTCCAGGAGGAATGAAAGGCCGGAAATCCCCCTCCGCGCCCAAGAGGACTCGACACCGCCTAGTAGCGCAGATGCAGCATGGAACCCGTGCCATACCCTACCTTCATCCAGTATACCAGCAATCTGGGTATAGCAACCTCACATCTGCCGAGCTACCATCGGTGGACAAAAGTAGATGGGCGGCCGGATATCCCCACAAAGCAATACCTCCTTCAGCCACCACCCCCGGAATCCGAAAGGTGGGCTTCCAGAGAAACACCCGTCGCCCAAAAGACACCCACGAACTACTCCGGATACCGGATGAGGATCGGACATCCGCTGAGGCAATCCAGATTCCACGGCAACTACGCCACCGCCAAGAACCCTCACGGAATGGGATGACCCCGGTTTCCTTTCCCCCTACCTAGGAACTAGCGCGCCTGTGGGAGAAATCAGCGAAGGGGCTAAAAAGAGTAAAGGGCAAAAGGGAGGGGGTGAAGGAGGATGAGGAGGACATGGAAAAGGGGAGTATGGGTAGGGAGGGGAGAACGGGGGGTAATTAAGGGTGTCGGTCTGAGGAAGAAGACCGACAGGGCGAATTCCTCAGACCAAGAGCCTCTTTCACACGGCCAAGGAGCCCCCCTTTAGAGGAAGATTGGACAGTAATAGGACTTACCAAATTAGAGGGGGAGGGAAGAAGAGTAAGGGACTGGTGATGAAGTGTGGGGGGGGGACAGAAGAGAGCAGAAACCTGGGAGGTGTGCGAGAGGGAGAAACTGGGAGGGTACGGTGTGGAAGGCAATAGTTCGAGGAGGAGGTGAATCTCCACTTTGTAATTAGAGTCAGAGAGAGGGAAGAACTAGGTACAGAGACTGGAAAGGAAAGTGTGGAGGTGGAAGAAGGTAAGGAATTGGCAAAGAAGAATTTGAGCAATGAGATTTTTTGACTTCTGAGTAGAAGGGCTATTGGTATTAGGTGTCGTTACGAGGTCTTGTCGATACAGTGTCTTGTGAGGAAGGACGCGAAAGGAAGGTGATAACAGACTGAGTTGTAGTCGGGATGTCATAGCCAAGGACAGCAAAAGGATAAGATGCCGTATTGGCTATGGGAGGGTAACAACAGAGGAGCTGCAGAAGATGGACCCCAGAAGAGGGGTGATGTTTTGGAAACACGAGAATAAGAAACACGGGGTAGTCACCCTTGGATCGTAGATGAGTAACTGCCAAGCATAAATGGTGAGACCTACTGCCTCTTTTAGCACGATTTCACGTTCATTTAAGTATAACTGAACGGCGGGAAGCGTACGAAGGGTAGCCTTCATTAAATTAAGCAAGATGGAGTTGTGACTGCAAAGAAAGTATAGAATGGTCCGTCGGGGGCACCACAGACTGGGGCATTCAGCCATAGATCTTCAATATTTCGCTGGTTATCAAAACGCCAGGCAATTTCTGACATTGTTGCGGTGTATGTATCACCTTTCGCACTTGTAACCGTGTCCCGCGACATAAACGAGGACGGAGTTGCTCGGCTGTCAAAAGTTCAACGAGACACATGACAAGGGTTAACAGTCTCCGCCCCCGGCAGGAAGGACATAAGTGTCCTACTTTTGAGGATTGTGGAGATCCTGAGATTCAAGCTGTTCAAAAATGTCATTGCCCAACATGACTGGAAATTCTGTTGGACTATGGTATGGGGCAGAATGACAGTACCACTACAAGAAATTGAGAGAAAGATGTTTTTCAATAAGGGATAGGAGTAGTATCAATATTCGGGAAAGTAGAGAAAGATCATGACTTGGGTAGCATTCTGGACAGTGACGATGCGCGTACCGCCTTGAGAAGCAAAAATGAAATATCTCTGCCAACATGACGCAGAGCGCTTTGCCAATACTATGGTCAGAAAGGTAGCAGAAGAAGTCGGTCTTAAAGTAAAGAATTTAGTCCATTGTGTGGTCCGAAACTGATGCGAGGAAGGGAGTTGCATGACCTGTCGGTCTTATGTTCCGAGAAATGGAAAGGTAACGAAGGACATCATCAGAGATTGGACTTGACGATTAGGAGTAGGACCGGAGAGTATTGGTCCGTCGTGAAATTGGCGGGCGATTCGAAAATTGCCGTACCGTAAGAGGGAGAATCCGGAATGCATAGTCAAAGGAGACGGAGTTCAGACAAATCGAAGGAGTCCGTCGAAGCCCCGGTACCTGAATGTTGGGTGAGGATAACAGCACCAGCAAGAGTACGAGGGGCATCAGCGTGTCCGAAGAGTGGTCTAAACACAAGGCCAGGGATCAGAATGGGGTGGCGTATCAAGAAGGGGCCCGGGGGTAGTGGGTTTCATGGACTAGGGCATGCCATGGTTAGGGTTACAATCCTTTGCTTTTTGTTTTTAAGAAAAAAAAAAAGAAGAAAAGAAAAAAATTAAAAAAAGAAAGAAAAGGGGGGATGTGGGTGGAATAGTTCTCCCAGAGGAATGAAAGGGCCGGAAATCTCCCCGAGCCCAAGAGGACCTCAACACCGCTAGTAGCGCAGATGCAGCATGGAACCCGTGTCAAACCCTACCGCCTTCATGCCATAAAGCCAGCAAGTCCGGGATAGCAACCTCACATCTGCCGAGCTACCTACAGTGGACAAATGAGGTGGCGGCCGGATATCCGCCACAAAGCATACCTTCCATCGGCCACCACCCCCGGAATCCGAAAGGTGGCTTTCCCCAGAGATACACCCGTGCGCCCGAAAGACACCCAAAGCTACTCCGGATACCGGAGAGGATCCGTGACATCCCCAGGCAACCGGATTCCACGGCAAACAACGCCACCCCCCGCCCCGCCCCCAAGGGCCAAAACCTCAACGGAGATGGGATGGGACCTCCGGGTCCTTTCCCCTACCTAGGAACTAGCATGCCTGAGGGCGTAATCCCAAAGGCCAAAAAGAGGAGGGCAAAAGGGGAGAGTGAGGATAGGAGGAGGAAGTGGAAAAAAGGGGAGGGAGAATGGGGTAAATTAGTTCGGTCCTGAAGGAAGAAGACCAACAGCTAATACCTCAGCACCAAGAGCCTCTTCACCACGCCAAGTGAGCCCCCCTTGAAGAGGATTAGGGTAATTGTATATGGTGCATATTTCAAAAATTTATGCACATGACAGTCAGCAGTTAAAGTATTTTATGAATAATTTTCTTGAAAATTTGTTTGTTAATGCTTATAAGAGGAAACCACACTGTCATTTCATGCATGAGACAAAAGCATATGTAACAGTAAAAACTTAAGTCTGCTCAACTAATATTGTTGGAAGTAATTTAAAACAATACCTGTTTAGTCACAAATATATTTCGTGATATAATCTTATCTTAGGTTTAGTCATGGGCTAACCAAGGAATGGGGGAAACCTTGAGACCCCCAGGTCTTTGTGAAAGCATTTGTATTTGGTACAATATAGCTGTTAAAATGGTAATATATTTCATATAAGAACGTATTAAATAAAATGTTATAATGAAACAGTTTGTTTTGACTTGCGTAAGTGCTACTTTAAATAATGAAGGCCAATATGGCCTGCCAAGCCCAAAGATTTCTTAAGCCTAACTATATGATATATACTCTAACCCCCCTCCCTTCTTCTAAAACAGTTTCAACACATTGTCACTTGCTGAAGGATCTACCAGATATTATTATAATAAATAACAAAGAAGCGCTAAGGCCACAAGGACTATACAGATCTACCAATGTCTTTAATTTATTTGCATTTTATGTTTATACACATATTGTTTTTAGCTTAGAGCTAACCCCCCTAAATTATAAACCCTTCATAAGAATTTACTCAATGTGCCTCGCCATTTTTTTGTTTGGTTGTTTTCCCACCTCCAGTCGTTTATGATGAGTATTGGGTCCAACCAGCTGCGAAAAGAGGGAAAATTCCTCAGCAAAAGCCGATAATGATGGCAATGTATTGCTAATTATAACAGATTTTTCCGAGAGAAAAAAATTTGTATAAAATTGGGAGGGGTAAGAGAGGGAAGGAATATATGATACTGTAACTAATTATTTTTTTATTCCTGCAGATGTTGGGACTGTCATGTGCCGTGAACATGGAAAAAGAATTTTGTCCTTCTCACATCACGTTCTGTTAAAACTCTTCAACTTCAGCTTTGCTCTCATTTTAGGCAACCTGTCAAACCGAAGTTTTTTCCAACAGCTACCTGCTACCTAATTTCCATAACTTGAGGGCACTTTCCCTGGATCATCGGATGGCACTCTTGGACTTTGAGTTACTGGCACCAGTATGTCAAGCAGAGATCAATGTCACGAGATGCAAACCAGAATTTTTCCAGTTGCCAAAAAGAGATTGCTCGTGTGGCTCCCGGAACACGTTTTCTCTGTATGTGATGTAAACATATCAGAACTCAGTCTAAGAATTGTGTGCACTTGCTGCAAAGATGTTAGCATCATTCTCTTTCATACAGCTTGGTTAATATTTTATAATGTGGCAAAGATGTCAATTTTACTGTCAAAAAATTGAATATTGCTCTTAAGAATAACCAATGTCTCTTTTTATAATACATGCTACATCACTAGTGCTAATACTCATGTATATACACTGTGTTATGGTATACATCTTGAACCATGTGGTGTCTATGAACTAACCCTTCAAATATTTTTGTATAAAAAAATTTGTACATTATTCAACAAATTGACATTTTGCTCACATAATTTCTCATTCATACACAGTGACACATGGTACGTAGTATGGCAGGAAAGACTCGCATAAAATGCACATTGTATATACAGTTATTTTGGAATTTGTGGATCATTATTTATTTAAAAACTTTACAATAAGTTTCTAAAGTTGGTAAATCTTTATACAAGCTCAAGCTCTAAAATTATTATTATAATCATGGTAAGAATTAAAACTGTAGGTATAGAAGTGGTTCATACAATGCTTGGAGAATGGGAAACAATCACATCTAAGGGAGGATAGGTCCAGTTCCTTGGATCAAGATCCTTTTATCAGTTTAAAGGCACTTCCATGGAGGGCAATGAATTTGTAACCATAACAGCATTGATCTATTCCTTCACTGGTATGGGGGTTACTTAAAGCTGAGAAAAAGCAAGTCTTAGGAACAAACTAGTAGCTTTGAATCAAACCTGATGAACTTCCCTTTTCCAGGTGTTGTATGACCCCTCACTTCCACATCATTTTAATAATCTTCCAATGGCATCCTTGCAGCCCACCTATTAGAGGAAATATAGGCCCTAATAATGGCAATATTTACTGTATTAAGAGCTTGACTTTCTTGTGTCAGGAATTTGTAATTTAAAGCTACACATTTGAAAATAATTTTGATATAAATAGTTATTGGCAGGAGCCTGGTAGACCTACAAAACTTCATGGAATTTTTTTAACAAAAACTGGGAATGTACTCCTTATAAAAAGTAATTGTCATTACCTGACTATTCACAAATAATTGTCACTTAAGCTAGGAAGCTGATGATGTTTTGGTCCATCCTGGATGATAATAAATCACAACACAACTAAAGAAAAAGCAGAGCCAAGACAGGCTGGGAGGAGGGAATAAAAAAAAGTGGTAGGAGTAATAGTAGAAATGGTAGTAGTGGTGAAAGTAGAAAGTAGAAAGTAGCAAAGATCAGATCAACTTACAAAAAAAAAAAAAAAAAAAAAAAAAAAAAAAAAAAAAGCAGCTATTCTATTAACAGATCCTTTGCCAAAACTGTCTACCGTTCTTCTAGCCTTTACAGACAGTCTGTAGACTCAGCCCTTATACACAACATTCCTAATGATAACATAGGAGCTAAACTCAAGGGTCATACAATACTGCACACATTCCTAATATGACAGTTCTGGCTTTTTCTGTTGATGCCTGCCTCTTTAATATATTCTCAAATTCTCCAAGTCTTCAAAACACTCAGGACAGGACTTGACCTGGCCTGACCTTTACTGCTGCCTCTCCTTTCCTCTTTATCTGTCTTCTGCATTTCCTTATTTTTATTTTCTTTCACATGGGCCAGCTGGCCTATGGCAGGGCTACTTAAACTACATCACTACTACTGGCACTGCTTTTTCTTTTATTACTACCATTACCTGTCACTTTTCACTTCCTAATCTGTCTTTGATCTCTCTTTTTCTCAGTTGTGAAATGACAATGGTCAAGGCCAGAACAATGTCATGACTTTCCTCTCATGAGTGTGATTTATTTGTTACTTTTATTCTTAATTGACAATAATGGCCAAGATAGGAATGTAAAATTTTAAATTATATGGTAGTAAGCCATTAGATTATGACTTGTATATTTTTACAATTCTACATATCTTTTTGTCGTCATTGACAAAATAATGGTGCTAACAAATGTAGTAAGTTTGGCCATTCTTATAATGCAGTATTTAAAAATGTTAAAGCTGCAGCATAATACTAAGTGAACCACTGCATTACCTGAGGAGAATTTTTAAGTGTTATTGATAATGCATCTTTCCTTGTTTGAATGCACTGAAGTTTGTATTGCTCTGCATTATTAATGTAATAAAAATAACCTTGAGAAATACATATTTTTTTCAATAGCTGCTTTAAAAAATCACTTATTCTGCCAGAACAGCTATACGTAATTAAAAATTACTTCTGGGTTGTGTTAATCATACATGGAAGGCATATAGATTATACATGGTTGAAATACTTTTGGTAAAGATTCTACATTATTATTAGTCATTGAGAAATGCTTAAACCCAGAATGGTTATATAGCCAATAGGGAATGAATGGGGTAATCAGATTTGATCCAAAGAGGGCAGTTCCAATTTTATAGATCATAAAGACCTTCATAGGCATTAAGGCTTGTCCCCTTATTGGGTTCAAATAGTAATGATGCACAAATATTTATAAAAGGGGATTAGATGCAAGGAATTGGAACTGCCTGTTATGGGGGAGGCAGTTGGAGATATCATTCCTGAGGGTGATCTGTGTTTGGAATATATATATATTTTTTTTTTTATTATCACACTGGCTGATTCCCACCAAGGCAGGGTGGCCCAAAAAAGAAAAACTTTCACCATCATTCACTCCATCACTGTCTTGCCAGAAGGGTGCTTTACACTACAGTTTTTAAACTGCAACATTAACACCCCTCCTTCAGAGTATAGGCACTGTACTTCCCATCTCCAGGACTCAAGTCCGGCCTGCCGGTTTCCCTGAACCCCTTCATAAATGTTACTTTGCTCACACTCCAACAGCACGTCAAGTATTAAAAACCATTTGTCTCCATTCACTCCTATCAAACACGTTCACACATGCCTGCTGGAAGTCCAAGCCCCTCGCACACAAAACCTCCTTTACCCCCTCCCTCCAACCTTTTCTTGGCTGACCCCTACCCCGCCTTCCTTCCACTACAGACTGATACACTCTTGAAGTCACTCTGTTTCGCTCCATTCTCTCTACATGTCCGAACCACCTCAACAACCCTTCCTCAGCCCTCTGGACAACAGTTTTGGTAATCCCACACCTCCTAACTTCCAAACTACGAATTCTCTGCATTATATTCACACCACACATTGCCCTCAGACATGACATCTCCACTGCCTCCAGCCTTCTCCTCGCTGCAACATTCATCACCCATGCTTCACACCCAAATAAGAGTGTTGGTAAAACTATACTCTCATACATTCCCCTCTTGGCCTCCAAGGACAAAGTTCTTTGTCTCCACAGACTCCTAAGTGCACCAATCACCCTTTTCCCCTCATCAATTCTATGATTCACCTCATCTTTCATAGACCCATCCGCTGACACGTCCACTCCCAAATATCTGAATACATTCACCTCCTCCATACTCTCTCCCTCCAATCTGATATCCAATCTTTCATCACCTAATCTTTTTATCCTCATAACCTTACTCTTTCCTGTATTCACTTTTAATTTTCTTCTTTTGCACACCCTACCAAATTCATCCATCAATCTCTGCAACTTCTCTTCAGAATCTCCCAAGAGCACAGTGTCATCAGCAAAGAGCAAATGTGACAACTCCCACTTTATGTGTGATTCTTTATCTTTTAACTCCACACCTCTTGCCAAGACCCTCGCATTTACTTCTCTTACAACCCCATCTATAAATATATTAAACAACCACGGTGACATCACACATCCTTGTCTAAGGCCTACTTTTACTGGGAAATAATTTCCCTCTTTCCTACATACTCTAACTTGAGCCTCACTATCCTCGTAAAAACTCTTCACTGTTTTCAGTAACCTACCTCCTACACTATACACCTGCAACATCTGCCACATTGCCCCCTATCCACCCTGTCATACGCCTTTTCCAAATCCATAAATGCCACAAAGACCTCTTTAGCCTTATCTAAATACTGTTCACTTATATGTTTTCACTGTAAACACCTGGTCCACACACCCCCTACCTTTCCTAAAGCCTCCTTGTTCATTTGCTATCCTATCTCAGTCTTACTCTTAATTCTTTCAATAATAACTCTACCATACACTTTACCAGGTACTCAACAGACTTATCCCCCTATAATTTTTGCACTCTCTTTTGCCCCTTTGCCTTTATACAAAGTAACTATGCATGCTCTCTGCCAATCCCTAGGTACCTTACCCTCTTCCATACATTTATTAAATAATTGCACCAACCACTCCAAAACTATATCCCCACCTGCTTTTAACATTTCTATCTTTATCCCGTCAATCCCAGCTGCCTTACCCCTTTTCATTTTACCTACTGCCTCACGAACTTCCCCCACACTCACAACTGGCTCTTCCTCACTCCTACAAGATGTTATTCCTCCTTGCCCTATACACGAAATCACAGCTTTCCTATATATATTATGTAGAAAATTTGGCATGTACAAATACAAATATGGTGTGGAGTTTCCAAGGGTATAATTCAGAGGGCTTAGGCACTTGGGGAGGATAAAGCAGCATAGGATGACCAAGAGTGTGTAAGAATAAGGGATGGAAGAAAGCTGGGATCATCCCAGGAAGGGTTGGAGAGAAACAGGTTTTGATTGCTAGGGACTTGAGCATTCAACATGCTTGTGTGAGTGTATTAACTCAGAGTGGAGATAAGTGGTTTGTATGATTTGATATGCTCTCGGAGTGTGAGCAAGGTAACGTATATGAATTTAGGGGTAAAATGGTTAGCTGGACAAGAGTCATGGAGGTAAAGTACAGTACCTGCACTCTGAAGGAGGGGAGAGGATCTTGTTGTTCAGAGGGTCATTTGAATTGTGATGTCTGTGCACTACTGGCAAAAAAGCTATTGAATGAGTGATGTGTGTCCTCTTTTTGGGTCACCCTAACTTGGTGAGAGACAGCTGATCTATTAAAAGGGAAAATTATTATAATGTAATTATATATTGCATATATGTGCCAAGTCTGCAAAAGTCACTTAACCTATGTAGTGAGGGAGTTGACGGCAAGAATAAGAAGCATGAAGGGCATGCTGGTATGCTAGAGAGAGAAGCTGAAGTTGGCATAATAAGTAAAGTGTCATTTAAAAAATCATACATTTATGTGAAGCACTAAACTTGTACTTGCCTATATGTGGGTGCAAGGGTCAAATTACAGATCCTGATCTCTCCTCCACAACTTGCTGCTTGCCAGATTCACTCCCTCCTGGCCTCAAGGTCCCCTATCATACCTGCTCTTAACACTAATGTATGGAGTCTGCCTCCTCCACGTCTTCATCAAGATCATTCCGCTCTCAGACCACTCTGAGACTGAAGAAATACTTTTTGACATTCCTGTGGCCCCACTTTTGCAATTAACTTTCAGCTGTGTCCCGAGTATCTGTTTCTCACCTCTCAAAAAGCCTGTCACTGTCTAATATTTATTAAGCCCATGAGTATTTATGTTATCACATCTTCCCTAGTTCTCCTGTCCTCCAATGTCATTAGATTCCATTCTGTTAGCCTCTCCTTGTAGCTCATCTCCTGTAACTCTGCAACAAACCTCATTGCCTACTTCTGCACGTTCTCCAGTTTCTTAATGTACTTTTTCAGGTGTGGGTGCCATGTTGGTGATGCATACTCAAGATAGACCTGTGACTATGTTAAATAAAGGTCCTAGAGGTTATTCGGCTTTGAACCTCAAGCGATATACCAGGCAAAACAAATTACCTCTAGGTCTTTACTGAGTGAGGTCTGCAGCCTGTCCCCTTCAATAACGTGTCCAATCTTCTCGCTCCCTCCTCATTCTTCATAACTTTGAATTTGTTGTGGATGAATTCAAACCACTCTCCAACCAATCTTGCAGTCTGTCCAGATCCATTTAAAGCCTTTCACTTTCCTCATCTAATCTTATTCTCCTCATTAGCTTTACATCTGCAAACATGGATTCAATCCCATCTGGAATGTCATTCACATATACCAGAGACAGTATTGGTCCTAACACCAATCCCTGTGGACCCTTGCTAGATATTGTTCTCTATGCTAACGTCTCATTCCTGATGATCACTTTTTTGTTTCCTTTCTCCGAGGTTCTCTTTGAGCCACTGGAATACTGTACATTCCATTATTCTTCACTTACCCTAGCATTTTGTGGGAAAATATTATATATCTTGTTACAGCAAAATGCAATCTACCCGTCCTTCTCTCTCTCTCGTCTCACATCTCTTTCTTTGTAACAGAACTCGATAGGTTGTAATGACAAAATTTGTCAACTCTGAACCTGTGCTGGTTATTGTTGATGAAACCAATTTCTCTCCAACTAATCTGTAACTCTCCTGATAATGTTCATTACTGTTGCATGGTATGCATGTCAGAGAAACTGGTCTGTAGGTAAACACTTCCTGTCTGTCTTCTGCCTTAAATATAAGGACTACATTTGCTGTCTTCCAGATGTCTGGCAACTCTCCCATATCCACTGATTTACTACAGATCCTAACTAGTGGTACGGATAGCCCTTCTATTCCCTCTTGCAGAATCCAAAGTGATGCCTTGTTAGGTCTTATTGCCCTTGATGTATCCAGCTCCATTAGAAGTATCTTTACCTCTCCCCATTTTGAGTTTGTCGTTCAGTACCTGTCTTGCGTACATTGTTCCCCAAGCTTTTTGGCATTGTCCATATTCCCATTGAGAAGGATTCTTCAAATTCTGTTTGATCAACACTTCACAGACTTCCTTGTTTTTTTTTGTGAATTCTCTTCCTCCTTTATTCAGTCGAATTACTTGGTCTTTTACTATCATCTTTCTTTTTATGTGGCTGTGATGCAGGTTTGGTTGAAACTAGGGCGTTGTTGCTGTCATTTTCAAAATGTTACTCAGCCTCTCTCCTCACCCCTTGCATATTTGTTTCTGACTAATCTGCTCACTTCTCTTTTCTCATTTGTCCTTTGTTAATCTGTAGTGTTTCCATGGTCTTATGTTTCTCCTTTTTGCCTCTCTGCATCATTGGTTGCACCAACGGCTCTCTGTTGTTTCCACATCTTCTGAGTATGAAGTTCTCCTTGGCATATTCCAGCTTGGTCCTACAGCTTCTCATCTGCTGACTTTTCCCTCCAGTTCTCCATTCCACTGTACTGTATTCAAGAATTTTCTCTTCTTTCAAAATTTCCTTTTCTAAAGTCTATCATCTCACACCCTCCACCTGTCATTTTCCCCTCTATCTTTGAAATCACGAGTCTATGCTGAAGGTTGGGATTTTCAGTAGTTGGTCAGGCAGAGTAAGGGATAGGAGTTATGAAAAAAAAAAGTTCAGAAATTAATTCTACTTACTATACTCATGACGAGGATTCCAGAGCCATGAGATGAGGTACTCCAAGACTGTTAATACATTTTATACTTATGGTAATGTACAAGCACTTCCAGAAAGATAACTTGGGAGTAAGTAACTGTATATGTATTTTCTTCTCTTGGTCATCCTGAAATGGTGGGAAACATGTTGAAAAATGCCATAAATGGTGTTGCACTGAGCTACAGGATTAAAACAAAACACTTTTGGAATGTCTTCATTTGTACTTAAGTCCTACATCACCACAAAAATTAATGCTATTATGACAAAGTTACATACTTAAAAATAATGATTTGCTTCTGACATTTTTGGGAATGCCCATTTCTGCATAAACAAATTTAAGTATAGCATTAGTAATAATCTTTAACAAAATCAAATTCACTCATAAATGTACTGCATAATTATTGAAGATTCTTCCTGCCTTAAGATATTATGTAACATCATACTCGGAAGCAATCAGCCAGAGTGACAAAGAAACAGCAGGTGTTGAGGATGCTGTCATATCCTGCTTAACCCTTTGAGGGTTTCGGCCGTACTAGTATGGCTTACGACCCAGGGTTTTTGATGTACCAGTACGCCTAAATTCTAGCGCCCTCAAATCTAGTGGGAGAAAACTGGTAGGCATACATATGAAAGAATGGGCCTATGTGGTCAGTGTGTGCAGAATAAAAAAAATCCTGCAGCACACAGTGTATAATGAGGAAAAAAAAAACTTTGACCGTGTTTTTGGAATAAAACAGTGACTTTGCACTGTATTTTCATATGGTATTTATTGTTGTATTCTAGTTTTCTTGGTCTCATTTTATAGAATGGAAGACATATTACAGAAATTGAGATGATTTTGACTGGTTTTACAATGAAAAGTACCTTGAAATTGAGCTCAAACTAGCAGAAATGTTTGATTTTTACCAAAGTTCAAAAGTAAACAAATCATGCCAAGCGTCCAATACACGTCAACTGGTGAGTCTAATATTCTTTCGCAAGTGCGCCAATATTATTTATACCATTTTTTACACTAATGCAGTAGTCTGCATAACAGTAAATCTTCTATTTTTTGTGAGAATAAAAATTCAAAGTGGAAAGCAAAAGAATGTAAGGGGGCCCTTGGGACATGACTAATGAACAGAGGAAATGTCATTTTAGTGCCAGGAATGTCTTTCTTGTTTATTCTGGACCCTATTTGGAAATTGGCATCTTTTGAAATATGTGTGAAATTGGCAAAATTGCTAAATTCTGACCACTGTACTGGACAGTTGAAATTGGTAAATGGGTGGTTTCTTGCACTCATTCAATAGAAACAATGGAGTTCTAGCGAAATATTCATGTTTTTTGTCGACTAGTACAGTGGAATTGGCCGAAAACAGGGCTCAAAGTGGGCAAAATCGCCGATACGTGAACATCGCCGAGACCGCTAACTTCGCAAGAGCATAATTCCCTAAGTTTTCCATCAAATTTCATATTTTTGGTGATTATGATAGGGAAAAGATTTTCTATCTTCTCATAAGAATTTTTTTTTTTTTTTTTTGAAATTTGGCCGACCCTGAGAACGAGTCTCGGAGAGGGCCTGTCAACCCTCAAAGGATTAAGGAAAGTCTTCTAGGCCATGGGAAGCTCTGATGCAGCTGCGTAGCGCCCATACACATAGTGGAAGAGTTGACGCTCAATATCGGTCAAGAGACCTGATGCTCCAATCCTGCAAAATAGAAGATGCTTCAATACTGCAAACATTTTCAGATAAAGAACCTTTCAATGTTTTCAAGAATGAGAAAATAGTCAAAGAACAAACACATTTAAAGAGGTTAAGAAAGTTATTTTGCAACTTAGTCTACTCCCATCTTTCTGATGCAAATCACAGTAAAAACATTTAAAAAATCTCCAGAAATCATTCTTCATTTTATTATTTTTTCTATAATACATCGGCCATCTCCTACTGAGGCAAGGTGACTGAAAAAGAAGAAATGCTTTCAAAGTTTTTCTTTTTTACATTTTTTTTTTCAAGAAACCAGCCACATCCCACCAAGGTAGGGCAACCTAAAAAGAAAAAAAATGAAAGTTTCTAATTTTACATATAGTAATTTATACAGGTGAAGAGGTTACTAGCAATTTGCTCCTGGCATTTTGGTCACCTCTTATGACATGCATGACTTACAGAGGAAGGATTCTTCTCCACTTCCCCATGGAGATTATTATTATTATAATCATCCAGACCTGAGGTTACAAGGTGGTTTGGATTTTAGAAAGCATGGAGCAGAATAGGTCTAAGAGGGTATAATTATATCTGGGGTGGGAGAAAGGAGGAGCAGAGGTTGTCTCAGGAAGGGCTGAATGGAGGGGGTAAATATTGTGTGTTGGGGGCTTCAACATCTAGCAGGCCTGTGCGAGTGCTCTAGATAAGGTGTAAACAAGTAGTTTTTATTACTTAATGTACTGCTGGAGTGTGAGCAAGGTAACAATAATAATAATAATTTCGGATTTTTTTATTATTCTTGAGCACCTGTTATTTTTAAAAATTCACAAGCCACAAGTGCAACAACAAAACACCTGCTGTCCATGTTCACCTAACAGTAAAACAGGTACCTGGGTGTTATTTGACTGCTTTGGGTCACATGCTGGGGACAAAATTGACCTAATTTGCCAATAATGCTCTGCATAACAAGGGGCTTTCTTTATAATATTATGTCACTGATGTCAGCTATGCCTGTATACCTTGTACATGTACTGGTAGAAATAAAGATTATTATTATTAATCTCCTAATTGGCTACTTTTTTATTAATACATTTTATCTTGTGGATAATACAATAATGCAAATAAAATGCTTCACACTTCCTGATTTTCTTACCTGAACATGTGGTTGTTAACCCAGTCATTCCCAAGTTCCTCCTTGATGAAAAAACCCCCCAAAAGCACCCTTGGGCTGCCTACCCCCCAGGGGCTTAAATCCAACCTGCAATTATTAAAGAATAGGGGGGAAGTATTAATCCAAAAGGGGCATGCAGCAACTGCAAAAGGAGAGGAAACACGGGTATATCTAAAAAAATGGGCTATTCTAATTTTTTTGGGCCCAAATAAATATCACTGGCAATAAAAATGCCCTTGAAAAGGGAAATTAAAAAATAATTCAGAAAAAAACGCCCCAGAACAGAGACATAATATTTCAACATGAAAAAAACCCACAAGAAGCAGAGACCAAATCAAAATACAATGTAGAAATACAGTGGCCCCCAAACCAGCGAAAAAAAACCGTTCATGAGAGCTCACGTTAATCAAAAAATAACGTTTGTCAAGTTAATTTTCCCCCTAAGAAATAATGGAAATTTAAATTTAAACGTGCAAAACACCCCCCAAATATTGAAAAAAAACTTTTTCCACTGAAATTTAATTTAATACACAAAACGAAAAAGACAGCCAGTTTACATGACACTTCCCTTTTTGAAGATCTGGGATGATTGATGGGTGGGAGGAGGGGGGTGTTGATTTTCTTATGTTCAAAGGGGAATCCCTTCCATAGCACTTGAGGTAGCAAGTCTTTTTTTGGGGTTACTTCCCTTGTTCTTTAATCCCAACAAAGGACCACTTCAGAGTCACTGGACTTCTGTCGCACAACAATCTGTCCATAGATACCTGTACCTCTCGTTCCTTTATGACTTTCCCTAAAGTGGTTCACAACATTGTCAGTGTACAGGTTGCCAACATGGCTTGCAGTAGCTGTGTCAGGTGATTTTCAAAAAAAAGGGTTTTGCACTTCAAGCCAATTTGCACACATTTCCTTAATCTAGAAGTAACAACTCTTCAATTTCTCTCTCCCCTCCTCCGAAGCAGTTTCCTCAGGTCTAACCCTCTTGCTGTTAAAAGATGATCTAGTAGCTCATCAGGGGTTAGTTCATCATTGTCCTCCTCCACCAGCTCTTCCACATCCTCCCCACTAACCTCCAAACCCAAGGACTTCCCCAATGCCACAATGGAATTCCTCAATTGGCATAGGATTCTCAGGTTAGCCTCAAACCCTTCAAAATCCCTTTTGTCTACACATTCTGGCCACAGTTTTTTCCAAACAGAGTTCAAGGTCCTCTTAGTCACTTCCTCCCCAAACCTTTCCTATAAAGTTTACACAATTGAGGATGGTAAAATGATCTTTTTTCCCAAAAATCTCTTAGAGTCAGTTGAGTTTCTGAGGGCACTACAAAGCACCTTTCAAAAATAGCTTTTGTTGCAGTTTCTTGAAGTTGGAAATGACCTGCTGGTCCATGGGCTGCAGGAGAGGAGTGGTATTAGGAAGCTCATGTCCCTAGAAAGTTGCTCTGCCAAGTCTGAAGGATGACCAGGAGCATTTGTCCCAATACCAGGAGGCACTTTAAAGGGCTAATTTTTTTCAATTAGGCAATTTTTCACATTGGGGGCAAATGCATGGTGTAACCAGTCATAGGGAAAAAATCCCTAGTGACCCATGCCTTACTGTTTGCCCTCCACAGCACACACAAATTAGCCTTGACGACATTGTTTTTCCTGAACACTCTGGGGGTTTCAGAGTGATAAAACCAATAAAGGCTTCATTTGCAAACACCACTAGCATTGGCACACATCAACAGAGTAAAACCTGTCTTTCATAGGCTTTTGTCCTGGGAGTGCCTTTTCCTCCTGAGTAATGTAGGTCCTGCTTGGCATTTTCTTCCAAAACAGGGCCCGTTTCATCACAATTAAACACTTGTTCAGGTTTCAGTCCTTCACTGTCTATGTACTCCTTGAATATTGCACATATTTTTCAGCCGCTTTGGGTCCGAAATGGCAGCCTCACCCTGCCTTATCACACTAATGAATGCCACTACGCTCTAAATCTCTCAAACCAACCTTTGCTGGCCTTAAAATTTTCACCATCACTAGTTGCGGGCATTTTTTTTAATAAAATCGTCATGCAACTTTCCTAGCCTTTTCACATATGATCGCTTGAAGATGCTATCTCCTGCTATCTGTTTCTCGTTTATCCCACCAATAAGAGTCTCTCAACATCAGCACTTGCGCTCTCAGTTTCGAAAACATAGTTGCCCCCTTTGGCAAGAGCACTTCCTTGATTGCCGTTTTCTTGCCCACAATAGTAGCGATGGTTGATTGGGGTTTATTATACAACCTGACCAGCTCAAGAGACACCACTCCACTTTCATACTTAGCATGATCTCTTTCTTCATCTCCACAGTAATTCTCACCCTTTTTGCTGTAGGGTTGGCACTAGAAGCTTTCTTGGGCCCATGGTAACTTATTTTGCAGGTGCAATCACTACAAAGGCTGTGATAATATGAAATGTTTTCCCGTTGTATGTTTGGAAGCACCACGTGGCTGGCTTGTAAACACTGGCACCCACGTGACAAGTGGGGGCGCGCTCAGGCCAAAGTGGACGCGTCTCGTACAGAATGAATAGCGCTGGTCGGGTTTTTAAGCGCTAGTCGAGGCAAAAAATTTTTGCGTTAAAATGTATCGCTAGTCGATTTACTTTAATCGATGCCATCGCTGGTTGAGGGTCCACTGTAGTTGTGGAAACATAAACACATATGCAGTCACAAACAGATCTGTTGTGACTTGAAAATGCCCACTGTTTTGGCCGAAACGTGTTAATAAAGGATCACATTAAACTGCATATGTTTTATGTTTCATTGTGTCGGTATTTTAAATTTATTTTCAGAAAAGTTTAAAGCCCAAACATGAACATCACATTGCAAACATAAGATTATATCAATTATACCCAATATTTTTTTTAACTTTTCAATTGCATTTCCAAAGGGAATAGTTTAACAATTTCAAAATAAATAGCAACACGTCAGAGCCTCACCTTTGCCCATACCCTGGTAAAATCTCGATTTGCTCTGCACATAATAACTCCCCACAGAGGTGGCATTTTTCTTCCTTCCTAATTTTTAAAAATTGCTACTTCAAAGGGGAAAAAAGTTTT
>NC_069441.1:29300216-29325220 GCF_026875155.1 Cherax quadricarinatus
ATTGTTAAACTATTCCCTTTGGAAAGTGCAATATGAAAAGTTATAAAAAATATTTGTGGTAATAATTGATATAATCTTATGATGCAATGTGATGTTCACTGATGTGCCTTTACAACTATTTCTGAAAATAAATGGTATAAAATACCGACACAATGGAAACATAAACACATATGCAGTTTAATGTGATCCTTTATTAACAACGTTTCGGCCACACAGTGGGCATTTTCAAGTCACAAACAGATCTGTTTGTGACTGCATATGTGTTTATGTTTCCACAACTACAGTGGACCCTCAACCAGCGATGGCATCGATTAAAGTAAATCTGACTAGCGATACATTTTAACGCAAAAATTTTGCCTCGACTAGCGCTTAAAAACCCGACCAGCGCTATTCATTCTGTACGAGACGCGTCCACTTTGGCCTGAGCGCGCCTCACTTGTCACGTGGGTGCCAGTGTTTACAAGCCAGCCACCGTGGTCGCTTCCAAACATACAACTGGAACATTTCATATTATCACAGCCTTTGTAGTGATTGCACCTGCAAAATAAGTTACCATGGGCCCCAAGAAAGCTTCTAGTGCCAACCCTACAGCAAAAAGGGTGAGAATTACTGTGGAGATGAAGAAAGAGATCATTGCTAAGTATGAAAGTGGAGTGCGTGTCTCTTGAGCTGGTCAGGTTGTATAATAAACCCCAATCAACCATCGCTACTATTGTGGGCAAGAAAACGGCAATCAAGGAAGCTGCTCTTGCCAAAGGTGCAACTATGTTTTCGAAACTGAGAGCGCAAGTGCTAGATGTTGAGAGACTCTTATTGGTGTGGATAAACGAGAAACAGATAGCAGGAGATAGCATCTCTCAAGCGATCATATGTGAAAAGGCTAGGAAGTTGCATGACGATTTAATTAAAAAAAATGCCAGCAACTAGTGATGAGTGAATTTAAGGCCAGCAAAGGTTGGTTTGAGAGATTTAAGAAGCGTAGTGGCATTCATAGTGTGATAAGGCATGGTGAGGCTGCCAGTTCGGACCACAAAGCGGCTGAAAAATATGTGCATGAATTCAAGGAGTACATAGACAGTGAAGGACTGAAACCTGAACAAGTGTTTAATTGTGATGAAACAGGCCTGTTTTGGAAGAAAATGCCAAGCAGGACCTACATTACTCAGGAGGAAAAGGCACTCCCAGGACATAAGCCTATGAAAGACAGGCTTACTCTGTTGATGTGTGCCAATGCTAGTGGTGATTGCAAAGTGAAGCCTTTATTGGTGTATCACTCTGAAACTCCCAGAGTGTTCAGGAAAAACAATGTCGTCAAGGCTAATTTGTGTGTGCTGTGGAGGGCAAACAGTAAGGCATGGGTCACTAGGGACTTTTTCTATGACTGGTTACACCATGCATTTGCCCCCAATGTGAAAAATTGCCTAATTGAAAAGAAATTAGACCTTAAGTGCCTCCTGGTATTAGACAATGCTCCTGGTCATCCTTCAGACTTGGCAGAGCAACTTTCTAGGGACATGAGCTTCCTAATACCACTCCTCTCCTGCAGCCCATGGACCAGCAGGTCATTTCCAACTTCAAGAAACTGCACACAAAAGCTATGTTTGAAAGGTGCTTTGTAGTGACCTCAGAAACTCAACTGACTCTAAGAGAGTTTTGGAAAGATCATTTTACCATCCTCAATTGTGTAAACATTATAGGTAAGGCTTGGGAGGAAGTGACTAAGAGGACCTTGAACTCTGCTTGGAAAAAACTGTGGCCAGAATGTGTAGACAAATAGGGATTTTGAGGTTTAGCTAACCCTGAGAAATCCAAAGCCAATTGAGGAATCCATGTGCATTGGGGAATCCTTGGGGTTGGATGTAAGTGGGAGGATGTGGAAAGCTGGTGGAGGAGGACAAGAATAACAAACCAGCTGATGGAGGCTACTAGATCATCTTGAACAGCAAAGAGTAGACCTGAAGGAAACTGCTTCGGATGAGGGAGAGAGAAATTGAAGAAGTTGTCTACTCTAATATTAAGGACATGTGTGCAAATTGGCTTGAAGGTGCAAACCTTTTTTGATGAAAATCACCCTGACACAGCTACTGCAACCATGTTGGCAACCTGATACACTGACAATGTTTGAGAACCACTTTTAGTCAAGTCATAAAGGAACGAGGGTACAGGGTATCTATGGACAGATATGTTGAGCGACCAGAAGTCCAGTGACTCGAAGAGCTGGTCCTAGTGGCATTAAAAGAACAAGGGAATTAACCCAGAAAAAGACTTGCTACCCAAGTGCAATGGAGGGGATTCCCCTTCTGAACACAAAGAAGATCAATCAGTCCTCCCCATCTCCCATCCCATCAATCATCACCAGATCTTCAATAAAGGTACGTTTCATGTAACTGTGCATGTCTTCTTCAGTTTGTGTGGTATTTAAAATAATATAACATGTGGTAAAAGTTTATTTTTCATACTTTGGGTGCTTGCACGGATTAATTGATTTCCATTATTTCTTATGGGGAAAATTAACTTGACTAACGATTATTCGATTAACGATGAAGCCACAATGAACGGAATCAATATCGCTGGTTGAGGGTCACTTGTATATCAACATTGTATTTCTGCATTATGATCTCGCTTTCTTGGTTTTTATTCATGTTGGAAAGTATATTATGATCTCTGTATCTGGACAGATATCTTTCTGAATATTTTTAATAACCCTTCTTCAAAGGGCATATTTATTGCCAGTGGATATTTATATAGCGCAAGAAATTAGAATAGCCCATTTCTTAGATCATACCTGATTGTTTCATCTCCTTTTGCCAGTTGCTGCATGCCCCTTATGGAGTTAATACTTTCCCCCATATTAGCTATTAATAATTGCAGGTTGGATTTAAGCCTGCTGGTGGGATCAGAGCAGCCAAGGATGCTCTTGTCTGGTTAATTCTCATCAAGGAGGAACTTGGTATGACTGGGTTTAACAACCACATGTTCAGGTAAGAAAATCAGGAAGTGTGAAGCATTTTATTTGCATTATTGTATTATCCACAAGATAAAATGTATTAATAAAAAAGTAGCCAATTAGGAGATTAATAATAATAATCTTTATTTCTACCAGTAAATGTACAAGGAAAACAGCATTAGCTGACATCAGTGGACTAAATAATAAAGAAAGCCCCTTGTTATTCAGAGCATTATTGGCACATTAGGTCAATTGTGTCCCCAGCATGTGACCCACAGCATCAAAATAACCACCCAGGTACTGTTAAAAACTGTAGGTGAACAGGACAGCAGGTTTATGGTTGATGCACTTGTGGCTTGTAATTTAAAAATAACAGTGCTCAAGAATAAAAAAAAATCCGAAATAAAATTATTATTGTTACCACCTTGCTCACACACCACAGAACATAAAGTAATAAAAACTACTTGTTTACACTTATCTAGAAGACACTCGCACAGCCTGCTAGATGTGAAGCCCCCAACACACAATAATTTTACCCCTCCATTCAGCCCTTCCTAAGACAACCACTGCTCCTCCATTCACCCACCCCATATAAAATTATACCGCTCTTAGACCTATTCTGCTCCATGCTTTCTAAATCCAAACCACCTTGTAACCTCAGTTCCTGGATTGATTATAATAATAAAAATTCTTCCATGGGAAAGTGGAGAAGAATCCTTCCACTGTAAGTCCATGCATGTCATAAGAGGTGACCAAAATGCCAGGATCAAATTGCTATAACCTCTTCACAGCTTGTATAAATTACTATTGTAAAATAGAACTTTCTTTTTTTCTTTTAAGTTGCCCTACCTTGGTGGGATGTGGCTGGATTTCTTTGAAAAAAAAAATGTAAAAAAAGAAAAACTTTGAAAGCATTTCTTCTTTTTTTTTCAGTCACTTGCCTCAGTAGAATGGCCGATGTATTATAGAAAAAATAATAAAATGACGAATGATTTCATTGAGATTTTTTTTAAATGTTTTTACCTGTGATTTGCATCATAAAGATGGGAGTAGACTAAGTTTGCAAAATACTTTCTTAACCTCTACTCTTTAAATTGTTTTGTTCTTTTGACTAATTCATTCTCTTTTGACAGTAAATGCCCAGAGTTATTTTAAATAGACCTATCTTTTCTCTAACTTTTGTTGTGTAAAACTGCAAAAACCTTTTGGGTTAGTTTTAGAATCCCTATTGCAACTTTAATTTTCATAGTCCTGTTCGCTTTTCCTTCCTCTTTTTTTAATGTCCCTTTAATGCAAGAACGATTCATAAATGATACAACACTCTTTTGATGCTCCTACAAATTCTTTCTTCTGCCCTAAAAGATATTTGAACTTATATTCATCCATATATGGGAACAAAGGTTTTTTGAGCCGTGATAGAGTTTAGAAAAACTGTCACGTTGTTAGCTTTCTTCATTATCTTCCATCAACCGTAAAAGAAAATAAAAACCATAAGAAACAAGGAAAAAACACAGCATCAGAAACACTGGACCCATGCAGAGCAGGTCCATGTCCCCGCCCACCCCCTCCGAATAGCCCATGACCCACCCAGTCTGGTCGTCACCACACAAGGATGGAGCACTGCACCAGACCCAGCAGCACAAGCTAGTCAGACCAACTCACGCCACCCACACCCCCACTCAAGTAATTTATACTAACCTATTTTTAAAACTACACAACGTTTTTAGCCTCAATAAACTATACTCCGGGAGTTTGTTCCACTCATCCACAACTCTATAACCCAACCAGGTGCTTTCCCTATATCTCTTCCTTAAATCTGATTTTTTTCCAACTGAAACCATAACTACGAGTCCCTGTCTTGGCTTGTAAATTTTCAGCACGCTATTTACATCCCTTTATATTCCTGTTTTCCATTTATAATACACCTCGATCATATCCCCCCTAATTCTAAAACGCCTTTCTAGAGTGCAGATTCCAGGGCCCTCAGTCTTCCTTATAGGTAAGAATTCTGATACATGTGATCATCTTTCGTCCTCCTCCTGTACGTTTTTTCCAGAGCATTTATTATCCATTCTGTACTACTGTGACCAGAACTGAGCAGCATAGTCATAAATGAGGCATAACCAAGGATGTATAGAGTTGAAGAACAACTTAGGACTTCTATTATTTATACTTCTAGATATGAAGCCAAAGAATTCGTTAGCTTTATAGTGAACACTAATGCACTGTTGTCTTGGTTTTAGGTATACTGCAAACCAGAACTCCTAAATTCCTATCACAATCAGTCGTATTAAGATCACATTATTTAGTTTATAGTGGGCATGGTTATTTACTGTCCAACATTTAGAACTTTGCATTTGTCATATAAAACTTGCATCTCTGCGACTTCTCCGACCATGCATGGTGGCCTGGTGGCCTAAGCTCCCGCTTCACAACACGGAGTGCCCGGTTTAGATCCCGCGGGTGGAAACATTTCGACACTTTTCTTACACCGTTGTCCTTTCACCTAGCAGCAAAAAGGTACCTGGGTGTTATCGACTGGTGGTGGGTCGCATCCTGGGGACAAGATTAAGGAACCCAATGGAAAATAAGTTAGAACAGTCCTCAATGACGCACTGACTTTCTGGGTTAATCCTGGGTGCTAACCATCCGTGGTTAAAATCCGAACGAAATCTTTATCTTATAACCTGGAGTGATCTAATGTCCTCATAGAATGAACGCGCGGCCAATTTTGGTGTCATCAGCATATTTGCTTTATGTCGCTATTTATTCCTTCATCTATGTCCCGTTTATGTAAACCTTGAACAACGGGTCCCAACACTGACCCCTGAGTAAAACCGCTTGTGACGTGCCCCATTCTGATTTCTCCCCATTTATTGCAAACTCTGCTGTGTATTTGTCAGCCCAGTAAAAAATTTTCTCCTATCGAGTGTGCCTTAAGTTTTCCTCAATAGAACTCTGGTGGGTGGAACTCTATCGAAAGCCATACTGAAGTCCATATACACAATATCATATTCATACCATGATCTACCTCCTCAACACCTTATGAAAAAAGTTAGTAAATTTTTAAGACAGGAACGCCCCTTTTAAAACAGTGCCTCTGAGATTCATTAATCAATCTGTCCTGTCAAGATGGCTTAGAATAGCTTCGGCAATTGATCATAAATTTTCCCACTATGAAGGTCAGGCCTTAATGGTCTAGAGTTCTAAGTCAAGACCTGTCACCTGCCTTGTTAAATAGTATTACATTTTCCATTTTCCACTTATCAGGCACTATAACCGTTTGTATTGATATGTTAAAAGATTTGCCAAAGGATGCTAAGTCCTCCTTTACATACCTTTACACTCTTGCAAATAGTTCATCAGGACCTGGGATTTTGTAGATTTTAGATTCTCTTGAGGACCATGTCCACTAGTTTACCGCAATCGACTTAGTTTAACATCATCACCCTGTTTCTACATAATCTATTACGTAGGAATATCGCTAGAATTTTCCTGAGTGAAAACTGAGAGAGTAGTGTATTGAGAATTTCACACACATCCATATCACACTGTCAGAGAAATCTGACCAAGTATTCGTAAGTGGGCAATCTTGTCCCTAATCTCTTCTGATACCTGAAAGAACCCATTGGGATAGTCCTTTGATTCATCCCTTTCGACCGTTTCCTCATATCCCTTTGGTCTTTTCTTATTCCTTTCTTTATTTCTCATCAAATTGAAAATATTATTTCTTAACTGCCCATCCCCCCTCATTACGATACCCTTAAATACCACTCTTATTGACCAATGAGAAGTTTTAATATATTGTTCATCCATTTTGGGATCATTTTTTGTTAGAACTAATTTCCCTACACGGCACGAAATTGGTCTGGGCAGCAAGAACTATGCTCTTAAAAACGTCATATTGGCAACCAAATGAAGCCTACCTGACCCATAGTCAGGTCACAATTTAGCCACCCCAGGTAATTTTTCAGTCCCATGAAGTTGGCCAAGCGAAATCTGGGACCGAGAATTGATTGCAGTTACTGGTAATTCCAAGATATGTAATTAAGCTCATCATTAACCTCAAGATTATTAATTAGTGAATCTTTGTTGGCAAGAACCAAGTCAAGCAGATTGTTTCCCTCTAGTGGTTTTCTGTCCCACAACCTGTTCTAAAAAGCAATCCTGAACCGTATCCAAGAAAGTCATAGACTCAAAGATTTCCTGTCATATGTTTCGCAACCAATTTGTCAAAAGTTAAAATCCCCCATTATCACAACATTTTCATATCTAATCCCTTTTAAAAATTTCGTCCCATAACCTTACGCCCCCCCTTTTAAAAAGGGTTTTGGGGGGGGGCCTATAAATCACACCCAAAATTAATTTGTCACTCCCTCGAGAAAACTGTAGCCAAACCGAATCTGTGTTCGATTTTCTAATCTTATATCAGCTAAGACAAAAATTTAAATTTTCTCTGACATACACGCCCCCCACCACCCTTCCTGTTGACCCTATCATGGGAATAGTTTTTACCCTGAATTTGCTTTCAAAGGGCATTTCTCTATTTTTTCAGGTGAACCGGGTCTTTTTTATCCCAAAATAATATTTTATATTACCTACACTTGCAAGTAACTTAACTCGTCTCTTATTTTTTAGCCCCTCTACTTTTGTATGAAAACCCTTAAGGGGAGCTACACTTTTTTGCCCCTACTATCCCCTTTTGTTTGTTGTCAATTGATTTGCCATTACTAGCAACTTTTTTTGAATATTGTCTTTTTAAACTATCCCGAGGGATCCCAGTAATTTCTGCTTTTTAACCCTAATCCTGAGCCTGATTTTTTCCCCAAACACCTAACCCCATAACATCATTTAAAACCTAGCAAGTCTCAATTACTCCAATTGAGTTGGCTAATGCAACCACCCATCCCCAAATGAACCCCATCCCTTGCAACAAATCACTTTGCCATGATAGGTCCCATTTCAATGAATGGATTGAAGTTCCTTTCAGTACCCCTTTTACCAGCAATTTATACCAACGCCCTAGAAAACCATTCATTTTCCCACTCCCTTTCTAGGCAAGGCTATGTTGATGGGGTCCCTCCCTTAGACCTAACTACTTTTATGGCTAAACCCGTAATTACCAGCAGCTCCTCTCCCTGCCCTTCCCAAAGTCATTACCCTCAGCACTTTAAAAATAGGTTGGATAAATACATAGAGAATGTGGGGGGGTTGGGGTTTGACCTGATAGCTGTGCTAACGGGCGGTTGCCGTGTTCCTCCCTTAAGTCAATGGACCTGCCCCTTTTAGGGGGGGTGCTTTTTGGGTTAAACCGGTTTGGAGACTTTGGGCCTGCCTCGCATGGGGCCATAGGCCTTCTGCAGTTTCCCTTTGTTTTTTTTGTTCTTATGTTTTTTTTTTTTCTTTAACTTCCTCATCTTTCCTTTTTTCCGAACGTGAAACCCCTTGCCACTTTAAAAGCGGCTGCCACTACACTGTTTTGACCATTTCCCCTTACAGCTAAAATCCTTCCACACTCGCTCCCAAAACTCTCTATGCAAAGCTTTACCTCCCATTTTCCCTGAAGAAATAAATTCCTTCAACACTTTAACCTTGAATTTTTTAAAACACTACAACAAGCCAGGTGCTTGGTAACAGCCCACGCTAACTCCCAGAGCTTGGCAGGTAAGCGCGGGGTGCCCCGACCCACTTTTTATTGAATCAAGTGAAAATCTGGGGATTTTTGCGAGTTTCCCTACAATCTGCTCCTTTTTAATTATTTGTGGTCGCATGTGCTGAGTTCCTTTAATTTCTAATGATAACAAGGGGGTTTTTTGTTCCGGGCCTCCAACAGGTTTTTTTCTTTGTGGGTTCGCACAAATTTTTTTCGAAAACAATCCTGAATAAAAGAAGTCGTTTGATTCAAAATTTTCCCGCAAAAATTTCCCATTTGAAAAAGTACCCTAAATCACAAATTTATTGTGCCTTTGGGGCCTTACACTTTCCTCCCAAAGTAGTCCCCCCTTGGGCCCTAAGTTTCGGGGAGGGTCCACCTAAAAAAAATTTTTTTCAGGGCCCCTGAAAATTCTATCTGAAAAAAATCTTAGGCTGTTTCTACTTTTTCCCCTTTTAATGCAACAGTTAAGCGATCGGGGATAGTGCCACCCCACCCCCCCTTTCCTGATACTTCTGTTGCTTGGCAAATTTTAAAAACCCAAAGTGTGAATTCACAGGCTGTCCTAAATTTTTTCATATTAAACTGCATCTAAGTTTGGAAAATCACCATTTTACCTGCACTTCAACAACCCAACCATCCTCTTATTCCAAACCCTTTACGACTTTTTGATAATTTTCAAGATTTTCTTTCTCTTTTACTCCCTGCTCTTTTCTGTTTTTCCCTAACCATTACTGTCCTATCACCTAGGGCCCATGTTTTTCCCAAAATTCCCCCATTGTCCCTGTTAGAAAGTTCCCAAAAAACTCAAATTACACACGAGACTTCCCTGTTTTCCCCCCAAAACCGTCCCAAATAATATTTCTAGTTTAAAACCCAACAGCCCCTTTCCCACTGCGGGGCCCAAATCCCCTGCCCCAACCTTATAAGTGAACCCCACCCCGGGCATGCATGAAATTTTTCTGCCATAGAAGAGGCCCCCATTTGTCAATGTATTTTACTGCTTTTTCCCCTTAGGTTTGCCCACCAGCAAATAACATAAAATTGCACTAGAAAAACCATTCTTTTCCCTTGGGGCAAAAGCCACATATTGCGGGGGCCCCCCCCCTTCTTCCTAAATTTCTCTATTGCTGTCCTTTCCCTAAATCACGTCTTTACCTTACATTTGCCACACATTCCCCTCCCACACTGGGCGAAAATAGGTTTTGCTCCCATTACCTTTCATGTTATCTGATGGCTAACACAATCCTCCTTCCACCCCCCGGAAAACGTACCCTTGCCTCCTCGTCCCATCCAAGACAAAAGGCCCTATCCCCAAACTTAATTTGACTGTGACCCTAAAAAAATACCTACCTTCATGGGGGAGTTCGTTGTGACGTTCCGATGGTCTTCATTGGGATGGCCTTCATTGTAATGGCTTCATTGGGTTTCAAGGGGTATTTATCACCCTCACTCCAAAGCTTTCCCTTTGGGGCCGTTTTTGTTGCCAGTAGGCAACCCAATTCGTTGGTAGCACGAAAAGGTTCAAAATTTCCACATAGTTTTTGGTTCTTTGTTTTTCTGCAACTTCCTTCTTTTTACCTCACTTTGTTTTCCAATTCCCCTCCTGGCCCAGGGACCAGAGCAGGGAATTTAAAAAATCCTTTTTTTTTCCTCGTCAATGCTGTACTTGACCTTTTGCTCTCTTTTAAAATTTTCCCCAACCCCCAAACTGTCCCCAAAAGTAGTTACTTTTTCACCACTATTGCTCCGAAAGTGAGCATATGGTTTTTTTTTTTTTTTTTTTTTTTTTTCATTTGGGAAAACATGTTAAAAGAAATGAGTGTACATTTTGGGGTGCTAGGGGCAAACATAGACAGTTTGGCGTTGTAGAGTTTTCTCAAAGGAGGACATCTTCGTTCAGATTCACAAGTACACTAGACTTCCTCACGAGCTAAAATAGGCACCACTGAGCTAAGTACGGTCACCACTGTCCTTTTTTATTTTGTTGGCTAAGTTCAACGTTATTAAGCTGGTAGGGCTAGGGGTTTTGAAAAATTCCCACTTCAAACTTTGCTTAATCTACATTTGAACGCTCACCCCTTTTTGACCACGAATTGAATTTGTCTAAACCCCCTGAATATCTGTGGGAAAACACGTTTGATGTAAGTTAAAGACTATCCGTGTAAATTTTTCCCCCTATAAAAAATTAATTTCATCTTTTTCTGTTTTTTCCCAAGCATTTTGATCATATGACTTTGAGCAGGGAAAAAATGTTGTTTTCATTTTGCATAACAAGTTTTTTGCCGGATGTGAGCACGACATTGTTAGGTCAAACAGGGACTTGTTTTTACTGCTAGTCGAGCAGTATGAAGTATGTGGTCGGAGACGCGCCAAATGTGGATTTATGGAAAGACAAAGTAAGGTTGCCTCCCAGCTACAAAAAGGAAAATTACCAATAAACTCCTGGCGGGATACACACACACCAACCTAAAAGCAATCCTGACCAGCTGCTGTTGTTCGTAACGTCTGTTTGCATGCATCCAGCAGTACAACCTGGTTGATCAGGTCTTGATTCCAGCTTGAGGCCGGGTTGGGCGTTTGGACCCCCGAAACTTTCCCCCCGGGATATACCAGCTTCTGAGTTTTATTTTTTTAACGAAAACTGTTTAAAAACAGCTTAATTTAATTTTACTCTTGCAATCTTCCCTACTGCACCAGCACCTACACTTTCATTTCTCTCTTCTCTCTCTCTCTCTCGTCTCCCTCACTCTCTCTCCCCTCTCTCGCTCTCTCCTCTCGGTACATTTTTTAATAGATCAGTCTTACAGGCCAAGAGCTGTTATATTACCTTAGATCATTTCAAAGCCTAGCACACTCTAAGGTATACTACCACCCCCAGGATGCGACCTACAACAGTCAATTAGCACCCAGGTACTCAGCTATTTGCTAGGTACCATATTTTCTGGCATAAAAGATGCGTTTTTTTCAGTACTGGAAAATCAGCCTGCGCCTTATATGCTCAAGGTCAGTGTAAGAGTAGGCTCTGGGTTGCTGGTAAGTGGTGTTTTGCTCTGGGTTGCTGGTAAGTGGTTTTTGCTCTGGGTTGCTGGTAATGGTGTTTTTGCTCTGGGTTGCTGGTAAGTGGTGTTTTGCTCTGGGTTGCTGGTAACTGGTGTTTTGCTCTGGGTTGCTGGTAACTGGTGTTTTGCTCTGGGTTGCTGGTAACTGGTGTTTTCGGTGGTAACTGTATATACCAGTAATACTTTCTTCATACTAATAAACCTCCACTTCAGCAAGAATCTGACTTAACGAGTCTTGACGAGAGATGTAAACACAAACTGGTGGTCGCTTGTACAAGTTAGACTCCGCAAACCATCCCTCCGCAGTTACAACACTCCCGTAACTCGATCGCTAGCGCACTCACCTCACACACTGAGGTCTAAGGGTCGATCCCCGATACGGGTGGAAACATTAAGACGGGTTTCCTTAACACACCTGCTGTCCATGTTCACCTATAAGTAAAATTGGTACCTGAGTGTTAGTCGACTGGTGTGGGTCGCATCCTGGGAACAAAACTGACCTAATTTACCTGGAGTATACGTGGAGGGGTTTCGGGGGTCAACGCCCCCAGGGCCCGGGCTGTGACCAGGCCTCGTGTGGAAACAAGGCCTGATCAACCAGCGTTGCTGTTGGCCTCTCACAACCCAACCAAACCACAGCCAGGCTGGCCGGGTACTGACTTAAGGTGCCTATCCAGTGTATTCTTGAAGACACCCAGGGGTCTATGGCAAACCCCTTTAAGTATGAGGGAGGCAGTTGAATAGTCTTGGACCCCTGACACTTACTGTGTGTCTCTATCGTGCTATTGACCCCTGCTTTATTGGGGAAATGTTGCATCGTCTGCCGAGACTTGTGCTTTCATAGGGAGTGATTTTTGTGTGCAAGTTCGGTACTAGTCCCTCTGATTTTCCAAGTGTATATGATCATGTATCTCTCCCGCCTGCGTTCCAGGGAGTACAGGTTGAGGAACTTTAAGCGTCCCAGTAATTGAGGGTTTTATCTCCGTTAGCGCGCCGGGGAAGGTTCTCTGTACATTTTCTAGGTCAGCATTTCACCTGCCTTGAAAGGTGCTGTTAGTGTGCAGCAATATCCAAACCCAGATAGAACAAGCGACCTGAAGAGTGTCATCATGGGCTTGGCATCCCTAGTTTTGAAGGTTTTCATTATCCATCCTGTCATTTTTCTAGCAGATGCGATTGAAAACAATGTTAGGTCCTTTAAGGCGAGATCCTCTGATATGATCACTCCCAGGTCTTTTAAATTAGTTTTTCGCTCTATTTTAAAGGTTGGAATTTGTTTTAATTTCTCTGATATAGTTTAATTTCCTCACGTCTTCCATAACGGAGTAATTTAAATTTTCATTGAACTTCATATTGTTTCTGAGGCCCATTGAAAGATTTTGTTGATGTCCGCCTGGAGTCTTGCAGTGTCTGCAAATGGAAGGACAGTGTCCCTGCAAACTCAGGGTCATCTGCAAAGGAAGACACGGTGCGTGGCTGACACTCCTGTCTGTCACCGTAGCCCACCTCAGACTTTACTGTTTACTACTACCTTTGTGTTTTATTTTGTAGGAAATTGTTGTCATAGGGGTTCTTAAAAAAGGGGATATCGAGGGTTGAAAAGGGAGACACACTGGTTTTGGGTGGTAAAGATAAAATTGTCAGACTGTGATGATGGGAGATGAAGCCCAGCCTCTGCCTTTCCTAGCCTATGTCAAATGCCGACTGAGGCCGAGGTAGCTCGCTCACCTCTACTAAAGCTGTATCCCGTGACGTCACACAGTCACAGGCCTAGGGATCTCCTATCTAAAACACATGGATGATATGATATGCTATACAACACAGGGATCAGCAACTATGCTGACAATGTAATCATCTACTAGCTTTCTGTTATTCCTTTATCACGCTTTTTGTGCACTATTATACCGTGGCACGGCTTGTCGATGGCTTTTTCAAAGTCTGTGTATACTACACTTGCATTTTGTTTGCTATGCAGCATCCAGGACCTTGTCATAGTGGTCCAGTAGCTGGGGAAAACAGGATCGACCTTCTCCAAACCCGTGTTGCCCTGGGTTGTGTAACTCATGGGTATCTAAGTGGTTGACAATCTTGCTGCTTAAAACCCTTTCAAAGGTTTTTAGATATGAGATATTAGCGCTTCAGTCGGCAGTTCTTTGCAATTGCTTTACTGCCACCTTTGTGGGAAAGGGGCTATGTTGTTTATAGTGACGTGGGATGATCCCTGTGTCCAGTTCCCCTCCGTAGAATGCTGAAGGGACGCGATAGGGACTTCTTGCAGTTCTTAAGGAAAAACTGAGCTCCACGAGTCCTGGCGTGAGGCAGAGTGCATGGGCATGTTATTAAATGGCTTTTTGAAGTCTTGTGGTGTTAGGATAATATCAGAGATTTTTTAATGACCAAGTTTTGGGACTCGTCATAAAAATTACATTTGATTGTTGACTCTTAGTCTGGGTTTAAAGGCTCGCTGAATACCGATCATATTGGCCTTTAGTAAACTCGTCATTTTCTTTACTGTCATCTGTGTAGGCTATGTGCCCCGTGCCTGGTGGCTAAAACTCTTTCTTCACATGACGAGGGTCTGGGTTCGATTCCCAGCGGGGGTAAGAAACATTGGGCGTGTTTCTTTACACCAGTTGTCTATTTTTCACCCATAATTTAAAATGGGTCCCCTTGGAGATATCAAACTGGTGTGGGTCGCATCTGAGGAAAAACGAACCTAATTTGCCCGAAAGGCCTGCATAACAAGCGGCTTCCATTTTAGTAGTTGTCAGTGACGTCAGCTAGTGTTGTATTATGAACATGTGCTTGTAGTAAATAAAAAATATTATTACCCTCGTCTAAGTACATGTCCAATACTGGATGTTTTTTATTCCTTAGATTTGCACCGGTGGCCTGGTGGCTAAAGCTCCGCTTCACACGCGGGGGGCCAGGGTTCGTTTCCCCGGGCGGGGGAAACATTTCGACACGTTTCCTTACACCTGTTGTCCTGTTCACCTAGCAGCAAAAGGTACCTGGGGTTAGTCGACTGGTGTGGGTCGCATCCTGGGGACAAGATTAAGGACCCCAATGGAAATAGTTGACAGTCCTCGATGAACGCACTGACTTTCTTGGGTTACCCTTTGGGTGGCTAACCCTCCGGGGTTAAAAATCCGAGAATCTTTTTCTTAAATTTATAAGAGACGGAGTATTTTGGGTTTCTTTCAGTTTCATTTACATTGCTTTATTTTCTCCTGAGATTCTCGTCTCCTGTAAAGATTCCTTAAGCTGAAGTTCTATATTTGCTCTTTCTCTGACCAATGCCCCTTCGTACTTCAGATATACAGACGTCATTGTAAGTGAGATGAGTTTCACTTTATTTTCTAGTCTTGTAGACTCTTTATATGCTGGTTTAAGGGGAATTTGGTACAAAAGATTTAAGAGTTTCGTGTGTTTTTGTGTGTGGGGTGTGTGGTGAGAGAGAGAGTAGAAGAGAAGAAATTTTCCATCTGAGCTCCCTCCTGACTGTGATCTCTGCTAAAACAATTATTTGTTACATTTCTCCATTTTGGGTGTCTCCAGTTGAAATCCCCCAGTAACAAGATGTTTGAGGCATGATTTGGGGAGATTTTCCAGACAGTGGTCGGTTTTCAAAAGCTGTTTCTTGAATTGCGGGTAGTTGCATCCCGAAGCTTGTATACAACCACACTTCGGTTTTGGTTTTCGATCTTTACTTCTAAAACCCTTTGACTACATCATATGAGGTGTTTAGTAGTCCGAGCAATGAGCGACTCTGAAGTAGAGGCCCCAAACCCCCCCCCCTCCCCCCACTTCCTTCCCCTTGTTACCCGTTTAGTCTGTCGCACTGAAAAGGTTATAACCTGGGATCCATATTTTGTTGTCAAAAAGATTCTTTGTGGGTCTCTGTGAATGCTGCAAACATTGCATTCGAATCCATGAGCAGTCCCTTAATGTGAGGTATTTTGTTTGTTGATGGCTTTAAAACCCCTCTGTTTTGCGAAGATAAATGTCATTTTATTGATGGAATTTAGGGAGGCTTTGTTTGCTGCATTAAGATGCTGCTCTGGAGTGGAGGCCAATACTGTGCCTCTGCTCCAGAAGTGTTTCAGTTTTTGTAAGATTTGTTAATTTCGCCAGTCTTTTTGTTTTCTATGGTCTGGGAAATGTGTATCTTCTTGTTGCCCTTTTTATGATGTGCCTGACAGGATGTGTTGTAGGGTTGTGTTTCGTGGACTGACGAGTGACACATTTCGGGGTGGAATAGGTTACAAGAAGAAGAGTTGCACCCTCCTGTTGCCCAATTCTACAGGGAAATTAGCCCGGATTATAATAATATGAAAAAAATTCGGGTTTCTTACAACTCCTGGATGGTCTTTTGTTTTCTTTTCAGTATCCTGGATGGCTTTTGTTTCTTGGGAGTATCCTGGATGATCTTTTGTTTTTTGCCCGTATCCTAGATGATCTTTTGTTTTTTGCAGTAATCCTGGGATATTCTTTTGTTTCTTGCAGTATCCTGGATGATCTTTTGTTTCTTGCAGTATCCTGGATGATCTTTTGTTTCTTGCAGTATCTTTGATGGCCTTTTGTTTTTTGCAGTATCCTGGATGGCCTTTTCTTAAAAAAAAAAAAACCAACCACGGACAGGGATAGAACCCGTGATCGAGAGTCTCAAAACCCCCGACCGTCTGTTTAGCCACTGGACCAGCTAGCCACAATAAGATTCATCCAACTAGGTATATTTCTACACCATAGGAAGGTTAGCACAGGCACCACTGTGACCATAAATGCATGTTTTTACAGATGAATCTCCAACTAGCGTGGCCGTGACGAACTCTAGCTCAAGTCCTCTCAAAGCCGTCAGCATGACTCACGAATTCGTATGACACGATTCCAAACAAACCATACCCCGGGCGGGGATAGAACCCGCAGTGGATGGTTATTGCAATCGTGTCCATTACGATTTCGCAAATCATGGTCTTTTCTATCTTGCAGTATCCTGGATGGCCTTTTGTTTCTTGCAGTATAATGGATGGCCTTTTGTTTCTTGCAGTATCCTGGATGGTTTACCTGGAGTTTACCTGGAGAGGGTTTCGGGGGTCAACGCCCCCGCGGTTCGGTCTGAGGCCAGGCCTCACGGTGGATCAGGGTCTGATCAACCAGGCTGTTACTACTAGCCGCACGTAGGCTGACATACAAACCACAGCCCGGTTGGTCAGGTACTGACTTTAGGAACGCACTGGGCAGGCACCTAAAGACAGCCAGGGGTCTATTGGTAATCCCCCTTATGTAGGCTGGGAGGCAGTTGAACAGTCTTGGACCCCGAACACTTAATGTGTTGTTTCTCAATGTACTCGTGACGCCCCTGCTTTTCATTGGGGGAATGTTGCATCTCCTGCCGAGTCTTTTGCAAACTAGGGAGGTGATTTCCGTGTAAAAGGTTTTGGTACCAATCCTTCCAGCCCTCCAAGTGTATATTATAATGTATCTCGCCTGCGTTCCAGGGAACACAGATCAAGGACCTTCAACCATTCCCAGTAGTTTAGGCGCCTTATCGCACTTGTGTGCCGTGAAAGTTCTTTGTGCACTCTCCAGGACTGCAATGTCGCCACCCTTGAAGGGGGCCGTTATTGTACAGCAGTATTACAGCCTAGAGAGCACAAGCGATTTGAAGAGAATCATCATGGGCTTGGCGTCCCTAGTTTTGAAGGTTCTCATTATCCATCCTACCATTTTCCTAGCAGACGAGGCAGTTACATTGTTGTGGTCTTAGAAGGCAAGGTCCTCTGACATTATCACTCCCAGGTCCTTCACATTACTTTTCCGCTCTATTGTATGGTTAGAATTTGTCGTATACCCTGATACATTGTTAATTTCTTCAAGTTTCCCATATCTGAGTAGTTGAAATTTCTCTTCGTTGAACTTCATATTGTTTTGAGTGGCCCATTCGAAGATTTGGTTGATGTCCGCTTTGAGTCTCGCGGTGTCTTTGATGGAGGTCACTGCCATGGTAATCCGGGTGTCATCCGCAAAGGAAGACACGGAGCTATGGCTTACATCTCTGTCTGTCGGAAATGAGGATGAGGAATAGAATGGACTTTTGTTTCTTGCAGTATCCTAGATGGCCTTTTGTTTCTTGCAGTATTTTGACTGGTCTTTTGTTTCTTGCAGTATACTGGATGAATTTTTGTTTCTTACAGTATCCTGGATGACCTTTTATTTCTTGCAGTATTTGGGATGGTCTTTTGTTTGTTGCAGTATACTAGATGATCTTTGATTCTTGCAGTATCCTGGATGGTCTTTTGTTTCTTGCAGTTTACTGGATGGCCTTTTTCTCGCAGGATCCTGGATGCTCTTTTTTCTCGCAGGATCTGGATGGTCTTTTGTTCCTTCAAGGATCCAGGATAGTCTTTTGTTTCTTGCAGTATCCTGGATGACCTTTTGTTTCTTGCAGTATCCTGGATGACCTTTTGTTTCTTGCAGCATCCTGGATGACCTTTTGTTTCTTGCAGTATCCTGGATGATCTTTTGTTTCTTGCAGTATCCTGGATGATCTTTTGTTTCTTGCAATATCCTGGATGATCTTTTGTTTCTTGCAGTGTACTGGATGGCCTTTTGTTTCTTGCAGTATTTCGGATGATCTTTTGTTTCTTGCAGTATCCTGGATGACCTTTTGTTTCTTGCAGTATCCTGGATGACCTTTTGTTTCTTGCAGTATCCTGGATGACCTTTTGTTTCTTGCAGCATCCTGGATGACCTTTTGTTTCTTGCAGTATCCTGGATCTTTTGTTTCTTGCAGTATCCTGGATGATCTTTTGTTTCTTGCAATATCCTGGATGATCTTTTGTTTCTTGCAGTATTTCGGATGATCTTTTGTTTCTTGCAGTATTTTGGATGATCTTTTGTTTCTTGCAGTATTTTGGATGATCTTTTGTTTCTTGCAGTATTTTGGATGATCTTTTGTTTCTTGCAGTATCCTGAATGACCTTTTGTTTCTTGCAGTATCCTGAATGACCTTTTGTTTCTTGCAGTATCCTGAATGACCTTTTGTTTCTTGCAATATCCTGGATGACCTTTTGTTTCTTGCAGTATCCTGGATGACCTTTTGTTTCTTGCAGTATCCTGGATGGCCTTTTGTTTCTTGCAGTATCCTGGATGGCCTTTTGTTTCTTGCAGTATCCTGAATGACCTTTTGTTTCTTGCAGTATCCTGGATGACCTTTTGTTTCTTGCAGTATCCTGGATGGTGTTTTGTTTCTTGCAGTATCCTGGATGGTATTTTGTTTCTTGCAGTATCCTGGATGGTATTTTGTTTCTTGCAGTATCCTGGATGTGTTTTGTTTCTTGGCAGTATCCTGGATGGTTTTTGTTTCTTGCAGTATCCTGGATGGTATTTTGTTTCTTACAGTATCCGGGATGGTATTTTGTTTCTTCCCAGTATCCTGGATGGTATTTTGTTTCTTGCAGTATCCTGGATGGTATTTTGTTTCTTACAGTATCCTGGATGGTATTTTGTTTCTTGCAGTATCCTGGATGGTATTTTGTTTCTTGCAGTATCCTGGATGGCCTTTTGTTTCTTGCAGTATCCTGGATGGTATTTTGTTTCTTGCAGTATCCTGGATGGTGTTTTGTTTCTTGCAGTATCCTGGATGGTATTTTGTTTCTTACAGTATCCTGGATGGTATTTTGTTTCTTGCAGTATCCTGGATGGTATTTTGTTTCTTGCAGTATCCTGGATGGTATTTTGTTTCTTGCAGTATCCTGGATGGTATTTCGTTTCTTGCAGTATCCTGGATGGTGTTTTGTTTCTTGCAGTATCCTGGATGGTATTTTGTTTCTTGCAGTATCCTGGATGGTGTTTTGTTTCTTGCAGTATCCTGGATGGTATTTTGTTTTCTTGCAGTATCCTGGATGGTATTTTTTTCTTGCAGAAACCTGGATGGTGTTTTGTTTCTTGCAGTATCCTGGATGGTATTTTGTTTCTTGCAGTATCCTGGATGGTATTTTGTTTCTTGCAGTATCCTGGGTGGTATTTTGTTTCTTGCAGTATCCTGGATGGCGTTTTGTTTCTTGCAGTAAACTGGAGGGTCTTTATGCTTGTTCTGTTTGGTACGATATCTTAAGTTTTTTTTCTTAGTGATGTGTCGGCTAAGACGTTCTTTCCTTCGTTGTGACATAATGTTTTTGTGGAAAATTACATTTATCTGAATGTAACTCATTATGTACATAACAGTAAATGATGATAAAGGTAATTATTATTTATCAGTTACATAGACAAGTAGGAATTTGGAACACCTAGGTCGCAAAAATGTCCTCCTTCGATACCTACAACCGTCTTATCCACAAGTTGCTCTAGACCTATTAATTACAAATGAAAGGTGTATCAACAAGAATTCTGGTAAATATATGTTTGTGGACTGTATATTAAAATTAAAAAATTATTATAGATACACAAAACAGAAGGAGAATATCTTAAAAATCACTCACCAATTTGACTGGAGATCAAGGTGTATCATACACAGAAAACCTCACTCTCTAAATTTATGAAAATACTGGCCAGAATTATAACACAAATCTAGATAGCTTATCTGAGGTTCCTGGAGCTGTCTTGTCCAGTCGTCTGATATCTCAATTTATGCAGAATACACATCCAACAATTTCGGCTCCTATTTGAGAGGTGTCAGCCCAATTTTAACCTCTAGAGCATGAAAATTCTTGTTATTTTCACTAACGTTTTCTTGGCTCATTCAAAACACAATGGCGAGTCTCTGTGCAGGCACAATTTCCCATTTTTTATAACATAAATATTTATTAAATACAGTATGGCTATCTATTTACATATAGCTACTATATTTCTGGAAAATATATACAGTATTTTCCACAGTTTTTAAGCAGTTCTGTAACCCGTTTTCTTCTCTTGTTCCATATCCTAAGTTCTCTTTCTTTAATGGTACGTATTTAATACAGACTTTATATGCTTGTGTTCAGCTTTTCTAAGCACTTTTGAAGATTTAGTGCTCAAATCTGTTTCCCAGAATATATCTGATAATTCTGGGTTTATTTTGTCCCAGTCAGTTCTGTGTGCAATTTTTTTTACATAATTTTTCTAAAGCTGTTGAAGTTAAATTTACTGAACGTCTTTTAAGATAAGACAAGAACAAAAAAAAATGATGATGATGATGATGGAGGTCCTCACTTCTGAGTTTCGTTTGTATCTCTGTGATGTTGTCTGGGAACATTGTTTCTGTGATTGTCTATGATTAGTTCCTTGTTGTTTGTGAAGATTAAATCCAGTGTATTATAATTTCTACTGGAATCATTTATCTGTTGGTTCAATACAAACTTTTCACAAAGCCTCGTTAATTCTTTGGTATGTACGTGTTGAGCCATGATGCTTCCAGGAACTATTTCTGGTACAATGTTGTGGTGAACTATCTTCCACTTTACATTTGTAAGGTTAAAATCTAAAAAGGAGAATATTTGGTGTGGGATTTTCTAGCCTTTCAAGGCAGTTATCTACGTACCTAATCTGACGTGTGGATTCCTCAGTCGTTGCTGACAGTGCTTTATATACTAGGATAATTACCAGATTCCCATTTTCTATGTTAATACCTAGAACTTCTACTGTATCATTCAGTGAATTCAACAGTTCTGTGCAAAGGTATCTTTCATAGTGTTACTCCTCCATTGACCTATTAACCGTTGTGGAAAATTGCATTTATTTGAATGTATCATCATTATACATAACGGTAAATGAACATAGATAATTATTATTTATCAGTTAGACAAGTAGGAATTTGGGACACCTAGGTCGCAAAAAATGTCCCCCTTCGATACCTACCACTGTCATATCCACAAGTTGCTCTGGACCTATTAATTAAATGAATTATACATCTCCAGGAATACTAGTAAATATATAAATTTTGTGGACTGTATATTAAAATAAATGGTTATATATATATACACAATTACATAACAGAAGGAAAATATATCTTAATATCACTCACCAATTTGACTGGAGATTAATGTCATGTACAGGACCCCCCCCTTTTGCCTACATTTATGAAGAATTTACTGGCCAGAAATTAAACATAATTTAGACAGCTTATCTGAGGTTCCTGGAGTTGTCCTGTCCTGTCGCCTGATTCTCAAATTATGCAGGAATGCACATCCAACAATTTTGTCTCCTATTTGAGAGATGTCAGTCCAATTTTAACCTCTAGAGCACGAAAAATTCTTCCCATTACACCAACGTTTCTAATCCAAATTCAAACAAAATGGCGACTGACCTCCCCAGCCGCAGGTTTCCCATTTTCAATAACATACTTCTTTTAAAAATACAATATAGGGCATCTATTTACCTATAAATTACCGTATTTCCGGAAAATATATACAGTATTTTCCACACTGCGGCCGGCCAGAGTTCATTGCTAAATGACTCAAATTGCTCACTTGACAATGGTGGAGGACCTGGGTACATATAGGATCTGGCATCCACACAGCGACATATTACACAAGATTTAATCACCCTTTTTACACTTTGCTGTCCTTGTAGAATCCAGAAAGTTTCCATAATACAATTTAAGGTATCTTGTACCCCACCATGCATTACATTTTTATAGGCATTTAGAACAGTCAAATTTGTTAATGATGAGTTTTGGGCAGTAAGATAGGGTGTTTAGCATAATCACCCAATTCAGCATTTTGTAACCTACCTCTGCCCCTTAATTACACTGTTCTCTAAATACAGCCCCAATTTCTCTATTATGGAACCTTTCACAATTTTTCTTTCCATCATCAATTTAATCTAATTTCCATAGATTTCCTCCTGTACCCTCTTTATCCAATATTCAAGAGGATATGAAAACTTATATGATATATTCATCTTGTTTAGAAATTTAAACACCAACTTAGTTACATTGATTAGTTTGGGTAAAGAAGAATACCTATTTATATCAATGGCTAAGGGAGGACAAACTATTGGAGCGGTGGTCACAGTAATTTCAACAGGAGCAATATACGCCTGTTGTGCAGGCCAATTAACTTTATTTACCAACCAGCTCGGTCCTTTAAACCATGATACAGCATTTACAAATTTAGCATAAGGTAAACCTCGAGACAAGAAATCAGCTGGTATATGATTAAATGTTAACATATGCTGACCCAAACTATTATACTTCTCTTGCATCTGATTAATTTCAGTGACTGTTTTGTATGTACACAATTTTACTGTTTCCATTATGAATCCATTGTAAGGATACCTCATTATTAGACCAAATTACAGTGTCGCTAATATTTATCTCATGCAACTTATTTCTTATATAATTAGCTAATTTGACACCTACATAAATGGCTGTTAATTCCAACTGAGGCAAGGTACGTGATTTAATTGGAGACACTTTAGCCTTAGACATAACAAGAGAAATAACACTATTACATTGAAGGTAAGCAACTGCTCCATATGCCAATTTTGAAGCATCACAAAAAATGTGGAGTATGTTTTTCCCATCTGGATTGGCCACCTGGCGTGGGAACTCCAACATTGGAATTTTTTCATAATCACCAATTAATTCATCCCTCCTGTTAATGAATTCCTCAGGTAGAATTTCATCCCAAGCACATTTAAGTTTCCATGCTTCCTGAATTATTAATTTCCCTCTTATAGTAAGGGGTGACACTAAACCTAGTGGATCAAAACATTTGGAAACTTCAGCAAGCCAAACTCTCTTAGTTAATTTATTGGGCATACTGTAATTATTAGGTTTTAGCATTAACAAATCTCTCTCAGTATCCCAAGTTAAACCCAATACCCTTACTACATTTTGGCACTTCATCTCCAGGGTAATCTTTACTTATTTTGTCCTTTAATTTGGAAAGAATTACTATTCCATTCCCTCAGAGGCATATTTGCACCTTGCTTATTTTATTAGGGCCCCTCCAGAAGTCATTAACAGTTCCTCTTCGATGACGTCACACCCAGGAAATTGTCCACATAAAATTGTTTGCTCATTACTTTACTAAATGGACTTTCCATACGTTTAAGGTGTGCATTTATCGTCGCTTGAAGTAGGAACGGACTGGATGTAGCAAACCCAAAAAAGTGGTCAATAGGATTCTCAGGCCATAAGAAGGGTGTACAATTCCCGGTCAGCCTCTTGTAAAACCCACCCCTTTGGAAAGCTTTTCTTATGTCAGCCCTAAAGGCATAAGCTTCAACCTGAAATTTAATAAGATATCTCCTAATTTTTCCGTCAACGGACGGGCCTGTATCAAAAAGTCATTTAAACAGGTACATTTTTGTTACTCCTGGCACTACAATTAAACACAATCCTCAAAGGAGTGGTCTTAGAATCCTTCTTTACTCCGTTGATGTGGCAAATAGTGACCATAAATTTTGGCTTGCTCAGGAGGTACCTCTTCTATAAATTTATTAATTAATTGGTTCAGCAATTATATCATTATAGGCAGTTAACAATTCTGGTGTTTACTCAGTTCGCAGAGCTGAGCCCTTTTAAATTTTCCTTAAAACCATTCCGTAATTAGTGGGCAATTCTGGATGGTTCAGTCTCCATGGAAGTCGTACCCAGTATTGTCCAGATTCAAATTTTACATCTCTCGGGTATTGCTCCTGAGTAAAAGAATCATCTGGCTTCTTTATTTTCATTTTTCCAATGCTGCTAATTCCCCCAAAATTTTTGCCCCGGCTAACACCTCCTCATGAACATTTAAAAAGGTATAAAATACCCACAGGTTGTTAGGTAAGCACAAAATGCAACAGTTTGGTATCTTTTTATGAAACGTTTCCCTACACAGTAGCTTCTTCAGCAAGTACAGAAAAGTTATAAAGCGAAGTACTTGAAGACGTGTAATCGTCCTCACCCTTAAAGTTTTTAGGTCATCCCCCATGTGGGAAGACATTGTTCCATAGTATGAAACAAAATGGGATGAAGTGGGCAATGGAGCCCACTGTGTGGCGAAACGTTTATAAAAAAGATACCAAAATGTTGCATATGTTCTTTTTCCTAACAACCTGTGGTATTTTAACCATTTTAATGTTCAACGTCAGACACTGCAACACAAGGGTACCTTGGTACCCGACCTGCAAACAAAATTTTTGAAAAATTCCACTAGGAGAGCGGCTGGATTGAGGGGACCCGCCTCTCAGACTGAGTTCTTACCTCTCCTAGGGCCTACGCTCACCTCTTGGGCTATAAAAAGCTCCCCCTGTACTTTTTCTCCATATTTTTTATACTATGGAACAATGCTCTTTCCCAAATGAGGGACTGACCACCAAAAACTTTAAGGGGATGGACTGATTACATCGTCTTAAGTATCTTTTTGCCCCCTTT
>NC_069441.1:29325720-29410641 GCF_026875155.1 Cherax quadricarinatus
CCCCGAAGTTCTTTTTTAAAAAATCCGGAAACCCCTCATGGTACTGCAAGAAACAAAAGATCATCCAGGATACTGCAAGAAACAAAAGATCATCCAGGATACTGCAAGAAACAAAAGACCATCCAGGATACTGCAAGAAACAAAAGACCATCCAGGATATTGTAAGAAACCCCGAATATTTTTGTTCATATTATTCATAATCCAGGCTAAGATCTACCTGTAGAATTGGGCAACAGGAGGGTGCAACTCTTCTTCTTGTAACCTATTCCACCCCGAAATGTGTCACTCGTCAGTCCACGAAACACAATCCTACAACACATCCTGTCAGGCACATCATATAAAGCAGACAAGAAGATACACATTTCCCAGACCATAGAAAACAAAAAAGACTGGCAAGAAATAACAAATCTTACAAAAACTGAAAACACTTCTGGAGCAGAGGCACAGTCATTGGCCTCCACTCCAGAGCAGCATCTTAATGTCAGCAAACAAAGCCTCCCTAAATTCCATCAATATAATGACATTTATCTTCGCAAACACAGAGGGGTCTAAAGCCATCAACAAACAAAATACCTCACATTAAGGGACTGCTCATGGATTCGAATGCAATGTTTGCAGCATTCACAGAGACCCACAAAGAATCTTTTTGACAACAAAATATGGATCCCAGGTTATAACCTATTCAGATGCGACAGACTAAACAGGTAACAAGGGGAAGGAAGTGGGGGAGAGGGGGGAGGTTGGCCTCTACTTCAGAGTCGCTCATTGCTCAGGACTACTAAACACCTCATATGATGTAGTCGAAGTTTTAGAAGTAAAGATCGAAAACCAAAACCGAAGTGTGGTTGTATACAAGCTTCGGGATGCAACTAACCAGCAATTCAAGAAACAGCTTTTGAAAACCGACCACTGTCTGGAAAATCTCCCAACTCATGCCTCAAACATCTTGTTACTGGGGGATTTCAACTGGAGACACTAAAATGGAGAAATGTAGCAAATAATGTTTTAGCAGAGATCACGTCAGGAGGCAGCTCAGATGAAATTTCTCTCTCTCTTCTCTCTCTCTCACACACACACACACACACACACACGAGCTCTTAAATCTTTGTACCAAATTCACCTTAAACCAGCATATAATAGAGTCTACAAGACTAGAAAATATGCTGAATCTCATCTTCACTTACAATGACGATCTGTATATCTGAAGTACGAAGGGAGGCATTGGTCAGAGAAAGAGCAAATATAGAACTTCAGCTTAAGGAATCTTTACAGGAGACGAGAATCTCAGGAAGAACATAAAGCAATGTAAATGAAACTGAAAGAAACCCAAAATACTCCGTCTCTTATAAGATAAGATAAGATTTCGTTCGGATTTTTAACCCCGGAGGGTTAGCCACCCAGGATAACCCAAGAAAGTCAGTGCGTCATCGAGGACTGTCTAACTTATTTCCATTGGGGTCCTTAATCTTGTCCCCCAGGATGCGACCCACACCAGTCGACTAACACCCAGGTACCTATTTGCTGCTAGGTGAACAGGACAACAGGTGTAAGGAAACGTGTCGAAATGTTTCCACCCGCCGGGAATCGAACCCTGGCCCTCCGCGTGTGAAGCGGGAGCTTTAGCCACCAGGCCACCGGTGCAAAATCTAAGGAATAAACAACATCCAGTATTGGACATGTACTTAGACGAGGTAATAATATCTTTATTTACTACAAGCACATGTACATAGCATACAACACTAGCTGACGTCACTGACATACTACTATATAGGAAGCCGCTTGTTATGCAGAGCATTTCGGGCAAATTAGGTCAGTTTTGCCTCAGGATGCGACCCACACCAGTCGACTAACTCCAAGGTACCCATTTTACTTATGGGTGAACATAGACAACTGGTGTAAAGAAACACGCCCAATGTTTCTACCCCCGCTGGGAATCGAACCCAGACCCTCGTCATGTGAAGCAAGAGCTTTAGCCACCAGGCCACGGGGCACCATAGCCTACACAGATGACAGTAAAGAAATGAGCGAGATACTAAAGTGCCAATATGACTCGGTATTCGCGAGCCATTAACCAGACTAAGAGTCAACAATCTAAATGAATTTTTTATGACAGAGTCCCAAAACTTGGTCATTTAAAAAATCTCTGATATTATCCTAACACCACAAGACTTCAAAAAGCCATTTAATAACATGCCCATGCACTCTGCCTCACGCCAGGACTCGTGGAGCTCAGTGTTCATTAAGAACTGCAAGAAGTCCCTATCGCGTGCCTTCAGCATTCTACGGAGAGGGAACATGGACACAGGGATCATCCCACAGTCACTATAAACAACATAGCCCCATTCCACAAAGGTGGCAGTAAAGCAATTGCAAAGAACTGCCGACTGATAGCGCTAATATCTCATATCATAAAAACCTTTGAAAGGGTTTTAAGCAGCAAGATTGTCAACCACTTAGATACCCATGAGTTACACAACCCAGGGCAACACGGGTTTGGAGAAGGTCGATCCTGCCTTTCCCAGCTACTGGACCACTATGACAAGGTCCTGGATGCTGCATAGCAAACAAAATGCAAGTGTAGTATACACAGACTTTGCAAAAGCCATCGACAAGCGTGACCACGGTATAATAGTGCACAAAATGCGTGATAAAGGAATAACAGGAAAAGCTAGTAGATGATTACATTGTCAGCATAGTTGCTGATCCCTGTGTTGTATAGCATATCAGTATCATCCATGTGTTTTAGATAGGAGATCCCTAGGCCTGTGACTGTGTGACGTCACGGGATACAGCTTTAGTATGAGGTGAGCGAGCTACCTCGGCCTCAGTCGGCATTTGACATAGGCTAGGACAAGGCAGAGGCTGGGCTTCATCTCCCATCATCACAGTCTGACAATATATCGTTACCATCCAACCAGTGTGTCTACCTTCAACCCTCGATATCTCCTTTTAAGAACCCCTATGACAACTAATTTCCTACAAAATAAAACACAAAGAGTAGTAGTAAACAGTAAAGTCTGAGGTGGCTACGGTGACAGACAGGAAGTGTCAGCCACAGCACCGTGTCTTCCTTTGCAGATGACACCTGAGTTTGCATGACACTGTCCTCCATTGCAGACACTGCAAGACTCCAGGCGGACATCAACAAAATCTTTCAATGGGCCTCAGAAAACAATATGAAGTTCAATGAAAAATTTAAATTACTCCGTTATGGAAGACGTGAGGAAATTAAAACTATATCAGAGTATAAAACAAATTCCAACCATACAATAGAGCGAAAAACTAATTTAAAAGACCTGGGAGTGATCATATCAGAGGATCTCGCCTTCAAGGACCATAACATTGTATCAATCGCATCTGCTAGAAAAATGACAGGATGGATAATGAAAACCTTCAAAACTAGGGATGCCAAGCCCATGATGACACTCTTCAGGTCGCTTGTTCTATCTAGGTTGGAATATTGCTGCACACTAACAGCACCTTTCAAGGCAGGTGAAATTGCTGACCTAGAAAATGTACAGAGAACCTTCACGGCGCGCATAACGGAGATAAAACACCTCAATTACTGGGAACGCTTGAAGTTCCTCAACCTGTACTCCCTGGAACGCAGGCGGGAGAGATACATGATCATATACACTTGGAAAATCAGAGGGACTAGTACCGAACTTGCACACAAAAATCACTCCCTATGAAAGCACAGTTCAGAGCAACCCAATAGCGGTGCCAATGGCACGATAAGAGACAACACAGTAAGTGTCAGGGGTCCAAGACTATTCAACTGCCTCCCATCATACTTAAAGGGGATTGCCAATAGACCCTGGTGTCTTCAAGAATACACTGGATAGGCACCTTAAGTCAGTACCCGGCCAGCCTGGCTGTGGTTTGGTTGGGTTGTGAGAGGCCAACAGCAACAGCCTGGTTGATCAGGCCTTGATCCACCACGAGGCCTGGTCACAGACCGGGCCCTGGGGGCGTTGACCCCCGAAACCCTCTCCACGTATACTCCAGGTAAATTAGGTCAGTTTTGTCCCCAGGATGCGACTCACTCCAGTCGACTAACACTCAGGTACCAATTTTACTTATAGGTGAACATGGACAGCAGGTGTGTTAAGGAAACCGTCTTAATGTTTCCACCCGTATCGGGGATCGACCCTTAGACCTCAGTGTGTGAGGTGAGTGCGCTAGCGATGAGTTACGGGAGTGTTGTAACTGCGGAGGGATGGTTTGCCGAGTCTAACTTGTACAAGCGACCACCAGTTTGTGTTTACATCTCTCGTCAAGACTCGTTAAGTCAGATTCTTGCTGAAGTGGAGTTTAATTAGTATGAAGAAAGTATTACTGGTATATACAGTTACCACCGAAAACACCACTTACCAGCAACCCAGAGCAAAACACCACTTACCAGCAACCCAGAGCTACACCGTTACACTGCACCCTGAGCAACACATAAGACGCAGGCAAAACACTTAAGCACAAAAAACTACAGCAACCCAAAAAAACGCACTTACCAGAAAATATTTACCTACTGGCAAATAGGGTAAGTACTGGTGCTTTTATGCCAGATATGGTCGCAAATACTGGCTGGGTGCTATTACGTTGTAGGTGTCCTGGGGGTTTGATATTGGGGGTTTCTTTAAAGTCTAGTAATATAACAGCTCTTGGCCTGTAAGACTGATCTATTAAAAAATGTACGAAGAACGAGAGAAACGAACGAAGAGAGAGAGAGGGGAGGAGAGAGAGAGAGAGAGAGAGAGAGAGAAATGAGAAGTGTAGGTGCTGGTGGCAGTAGGGAAGATTGCAAGAGTAAAATTTAAATTAAAGCTGGTGAAACAGTTTTCGTTAAAAAAAATAAAAACCTCAGAAGCTGGAATATACCTGGAGGAAGTTTCGGGGGTCAACGCCAACCAGGCCTCAAGCTGGATCAAGACCTGATCAACCAGGTTGTTACTGCTGGATGCATGCAAACAGACGTACGAACAACAGCCCAGCTGGTCAGGCATTGCTTTTAGGTATGTGTGTGTGTGTTCCAGCCAGGGGTTTATTGGTAATCTTTCCTTATGTATGCTGGGAGGCAGAACCTTACATTTGTCTACCATAATCCACATTTGCCGCGTCTCCGACCACATAACTTACATCACCTGCTCGACTAGCAGTAAAAACAAGCTCCTGTGTATGACCTAACTAACTGTCGTGCGTCACATCCAGGCAAAAACTTGTTATGCAGATGTGAAACAACATTTAAGTCCTGCTCAAAGTCATCATGATCAAAATGCTTTGGAAAACAGAGAAAGATGAAATTAATTCTTTATATGGGAAATTTACACAGGATAGTCTTTAACTTACATCAAACGTAGATCTCACAGATATTCAGGAGGATTTAGACAAACTCAATTCGTGGTCAGAAAAGTGGTAGATGCAGTTCAATGTAGATTAATGCAAAGTTCTGAAGCTCGGGAATGTTCATAACCCTAGCACCTACCAGCTTAATAACGTTGAACTTAGCCATATAGAATGAAAAAAGGCAGTGGTGACCTGTACTTAGCTCAGTGGTGACCTATTCTTAGCTCAGTGAGGACATGTCTAGTGTACTGTGTGAATCTGAACGAAGATGTCCTCCATTGAGCAACTCTACAACTGTCCAAACATAGATCTATGTTTGCACACTAGCACTCCAAATGTAGATCTACATTTCGTTTAACATGCTTTCAAATGTAAAAAAAAAAAAAAAAAAACATAGCTCTACGTTCGGAGCAATAGTGGTGCAAATGTAGATCTACGTTTGGACAGTTTAAGGGTTGAGGAAAATCTTAGAGTAGCTAAGGTCAAGATACAGCAATTGACAGAGGAAAACAAAAGGATTCTTAATCCTCCTGCTCTGAGTCCCTAGGCCAGGAGGGGAACTTGGAACAAAGCTGAGGATCAAGAAGAATGAAGAAGTTGCAGAAACAACAAAGAACCAAAAGACTACTGTGGAAACTTTGAACTCATTTTCTGTGCTATCCAACGAATGTGGGTTGCCTACTGGCAACATAACGAGCACCAAGGAAGCATTGGTAGATGAGGGTGAGTCAACATCCCTTGAAACCCCAATGAAGACCATTACAATGAAGGCCATCCCAATGAAGACCATCGAGAACGTCACAACGAACTCCGCCAGTGAAGGTAGGATCATTATTTTAGCTGGTCACAGTCAAATTAAGTTTGTGGATAGGGCCTTGTCTTAGCGATAGGACGAGGAGGCAAAGGGTACGTTTCCTGGGGCTGGGAAGGAGGATAGTCTTAGCCATCTAGATAACATGAAAGGTAATGGGAGCAATCCTATTATCTGCCTCAGTGTGGGAGGCAATGATGTAGGCAAATGTAAGAGTAAAGACCTGATTAGTAGGTATAGGACAGCAATAGAGAAATTTAGGAAGAAGGGTGGGAACCCTGCAATATGTGGCATTTTGCCCAAGGAAATGAATGGTTATCTAGTGCAATTGATGTTATTTGCTGGCTGGACAAACACTAAGGAAAATGCAGTAATATACATTGACAACTGGGACCTCTTCTATGGCAGAAATTACATGCATGCCAGGGATGGGGTTCACTTATCAAGGTCTGGGGCAGGGGCATTGGCCACTGCAGTGGAAGGAGCTGTTAGGGTTTTAAACTAGAAATAGTTAGTGGTACAAGTTTTTGGGGGAAAACAGGGAAGTCTCAGTGTAGTAATATTGAGTTTTAGGGAACTACTAACAGGCAGAATGAGGTGGATATTGGAACGTCAGTGGCACTAGGTGATAAGGACAGTAATAGGTATAGTGGAAAAACAGAAATGAGCAGGAAGAGTAAAGAGAAAGGAGGGTCTTGAAACTTATACAAATAGTCGTAGTGTTAGGAATAAGATGGATGAGTTGGGATTAGTTGCAAGTGCAGGTAACATTGGTGTATTTGCCATAACTGAGATGCAGTTTAATATGAAATATCAGGACATGCCTGCTGAATATCACATTTAGGGTTTTAAATTGTGCCAAGCAGACAGAAGTATCAGGAAGGGAGGTGGGGTGGCACTATGCCCAAGATCGCTGTAACTGTTGCATTAAAATGGGTAAAAAGTATGAAACAGCACATACAGATTCTGTCTAGATAGAATTTTCAGAGGGCCATGAAAAATTTATTTTAGGTGTGACATACCATCCCCGAAACTTAGGGACCAAGGGAGACTACTTTGGGAGGAAAGTGTTAAGGCCACAAGGCACAATAATGTAGTGATTCTAGGGTACTTTGTCAGAATGGAAGTTTTAGACTGGGAATTTAGAATCAAACGACTTCTTAGTAGTTCAGGATTGTTTTTCGAAACAGTTTGTGACAGAACCTACAAGGAAAAATAACCTGCTTAGGTAGGTCCTGGAAAACAAGAAAACCCTTGTTAATCATTTAGAAATTAAAGGAACTCAGCACATGCGACCACAAATAATTGAATGGAAGCATGATTGTAGGGATAACTCAGCAACAGTCCCAGATTTTCACTTAGATTACAATAGTACGCTGAGGTCAGTGGTCACCTGCGGTCATACCTGCCTAAGCTCTTGGGAGTTAGCGTGGGCTGTTACCAAGCACTATGGCTTGTTGTAGTGTTTTAGAATCTCAGGTTCAAGTGTTGAAGGAGATTCTACTTCTTCAGGAGGAAAATAGGAGGCTGAAGCTTCGCATAGATGAGTTTGGAAGAGAGTGTGAGAAGGATTTAGCTGGTAAGGAAGGAATGGTCACCAGCAGTGATAGTGGCAGCCGCTTTAAGTGGAAAGTGGTTCACAGTTCAGGAAGAAGGAAGATGAGAGTTAATAGAGAAGATGTGAAGGTAGGAAATCGATTCTCTGTTCTCCAAGACGAGTGTACTTCAGTGGTTAGTGAGGTTGAAGGTACCACTGATTCCCCTGCTAATCAAGGTAAGAATATTTTAATAGTAGGCGATTCTCAGGTAAGATATACGGACCGTGCATTTTGTAACAGACAGAAAGGTCAGTGTGCCTTCCTGGAGCTGGTGTTGGTGACACAGTCAGCAGGTTGGATAATATTATGGCAGGTAATGGGAACAAGCCCATTATCTTAGTGCTGAGGGTAATGACATTGGGAAGGGCAGGAGAGAGGAGCTGCTGGATAAGTACAGGTTAGCCATAGAAGTAGTTAGGTCTAAGGGAGGGATCCCAGTCATACATAGCATCTTGCCTAGAAAGGGAGTGGGCAATGAATGGTTGTCTAGGGCAGTTGGTATAAATTGCTGGCTAGACAGGTACTGCAAGGAACTTACAATCCTATTCATTGATAACTGGGACCTATTCTATGGAAAACGTGATATGTATGCAAGGGATGGGGTTCATCTCTCTGGGGATGGAGTGGTTGCATTAGCCAACTCAATTGAGAGTAATTGATGACTTGTCTAGGAATTTAAACTGATAGATTATAGAGGTATGGGTGTTTGTGGGAAACAATCAGGCTACAGGATTAGGGTTAAAAACAGCAATTACTGGGATACCTCAGGGATATGTTTAAAAGACAATATTCAAAATAAAGTTGCTAGTAATGGCAAATCAATTGATCAACAAACAAAGAGATAATAGAGGGCAATGAGTGACTAGCTCCCTTAAGGTTTACTATACAAATAGTAGGAGCCTAAGAAATAAGATAGACGAGTTAAGATTACTTGCAAGTGTAGGTCATATAGATATTATTGGTATAACAGAGACCTGGTTCAACCTGAAAGATAGAGAAATGCCTTCTGAATGCAACATACAGGGTAATAAACTATTCCACACTGATAGGGTCAACAGGAAGGGTGGTGGTGTGGCGATGTATGTCAGAGAAAATTTAAATTGTTGTCTTAGACATGATATAAGATTAGAAACATCGAACACAGAATCGGTTTGGCTACAGTTTCTCGAAGGACGTGACAAATTAATTTTGGGTGTGATTTATAGGCCCCCAAACCTTGATAGGGAACGCAGTAAGCTGTTATGGGATGAAATTCTTAAGGCATCTAGATATAAAAATGTTGTGATAATGGGAGATTTCAACTTCAGACAAATTGATTGGAACAATATGACAAGAAATCTTGAGTCTAGTGACTTTCTTGATATGGTTCAGGATAGCTTTTTAGAACAGGTTGTGACAGAACCAACCAGAGGAAACAATCTGCTTGACTTGGTTCTTGCCAACAAAGATTCACTAATTAATAATCTTGAGGTTAATGATGAGCTTAATTACAATATCATGGAATTACCCAGATAACTGCAATCAAATCTCTGTCCCAGATTTTTGCTTGGCCAACTTCATGGGACTGAAAAATTACCTGGGTGGGCTAAATTGGGATGACCTGACTATGGGTCAGGTAGGTCATCTTGGTTGCCAATATGACGTTTTTCAGAGCATAGTTCTAGCTTCCCAGACAACTTTCGTGCCGAGTAGGGAAATTAGATCTAACAAAAATGATGCCAAATGGATGAACAATATATTAAAACGTCTCATTGGTCAAAAGAGAGGTATATATAGGCGTATCGAAAGAGGAGATGGGCAGTTAAGAAATCAATATATTCAATTAGAGAGAAATAAAGAAAGGAATAAGAAAAGCAAAAAGGGATTATGAGGCCAAGGTCGCAAGGGATTCAAAGACTAACCCAAAAGGGTTCTTTCAGATATACAGAAGTAAGATTAGGGACAAGATTGGCCCACTTAAGAATAACTCTGGTCAGATCACTGACAGTGATAAGGATGTGTGTGAAATTCTCAATACCTACTTCCTCTCAGTTTTCACTCAGGAAAATACTAGCGATATTCCTAAAGTAATAGATTATGTAGAACAGGGTGATGATAAACTAAGTACGATTGCGGTAACTAGTGACATGGTCCTCAGACAAAGAAACTAAAATCTAACAAATCCCCAGGTCCTGATGAACTATTTGCAAGAGTGTTAAAGGTATGTAAAGAGGAACTTAGCATACCTTTGGCAAATCTTTTTAACATATCACTACAAACTGGTATAGTGCCTGATAAGTGGATTATTATTATTATAATCAAAAAGAAGCGCTAAGCCACAAAAACTATACAGCACCTGATAAGTGGAAAATGGCAAATGTAATACCTATTTACAAGGCAGGTGACAGGTCCTTGGCTTCGAACTATAGACCAATAAGCCTTACCTTCATAGTGGGAAAATTATGAAATCAATAATTGCCGAGGCAATTCATAGCCATCTTGAAAGGCATAAATTGATTAATGAATCTCAACACGGTTTTACAAAGGGGCGTTCCTGTCTTAAGAATTTATTAACTTTTTCACTAAGGTGTTTGAGGAGGTAGATCATGGTAATGAATATGATATTGTGTATATGGACTTCAGTAAGGCTTTCGATAGAGTTCCACATCAGAGGCTATTGAGGAAACTTAAGGCACACTGAATAGGAGAAATTTTTTCCTGGGTTGAGGCATGGCTGACAAATACACAGCAGAGTTTGCATAAATGGGGAGAAATCAGAATGGGGGCACGTCACAAGCGGTGTTCCTCAGGGGTCAGTGTTGGGCCACTTGTTCACAGTTTACATAAACGACATAGATGAGGGAATAAATAGTGACATAAGCAAATTTGCTGATGACACCAAAATAGGCCGCGCAGTTCATTCTAATGAGGACATTAGAGCACTCCAGGATAAGATAAGATTTCGTTCGGATTTTTAACCCCGGAGGGTTAGCCACCCAGGATAACCCAAGAAAGTCAGTGCGTCATTGAGGACTGTCTAACTTATTTCCATTGGGGTCCTTAATCTTGTCCCCCAGGATGCGACCCACACCAGTCGACTAACACCCAGGTACCTATTTGCTGCTAGGTGAACAGGACAACAGGTGTAAGGAAACGTGTCGAAATGTTTCCACCCGCCGGGAATCGAACCCGGGCACTCCGTGTGTGAAGCGGGAGCTTTAGCCACCAGGCCACCCATGCAATGGTCGGAGAAGTCGCAGATGCAGTTTAATATTGACAAATGCAAAGTTCTAAATGTTGGACAGTTAAATAACCATGCCACATATAAACTAAATAATGTAGATCTTAATACGACTGATTGTGATAAGGATTTAGGAGTTCTGGTTAGCAGTAACCTAAAACCAAGACAACAGTGCATTAGTGTTCGCAATAAAGCTAACAGAATTCTTGGCTTCATATCTAGAAGTATAAATAATAGAAGCCCTTAGGTTGTTCTTCAACTCTATACATCCTTGGTTATGCCTCATTTAGACTATGCTGCTCAATTCTGGTCACCGTATTACAGAATGGATATAAATGCTCTGGAAAACGTACAGAGGAGGATGACAAAGATGATCCCATGTATCAGAAATCTTCCCTATAAGGATAGACTGAGGACCCTGAATCTGCACTCCAGAAAGGCGTAGAATTAGGGGGGATATGATCGAGGTGTATAAATGGAAAACAGGAATAAAAGGGATGTAAATAGCGTGCTGAAAATTTCCAGCCAAGACAGGACTCGCAGTAATGGTTTCAAGTTGGAAAAATTCAGATTCAGGAAGGATATAGGAAAGCACTGGTTTGGTTATAGAGTTGTGGATGAGTGGAACAAACTCCCGAGTACAGTTATTCAGGCTAAAACGTTGTGTAGTTTTAAAAATAGGTTAGATAAATACACGAGTGGGTGTGGGTGGGTGTGAGTTGAACCTGACTAGCTTGTGCTGCTGGGTCTGGTGCAGTGCTCCATCCTTGAGTGGAGGTGACCAGACTGGGTGGGTCATTGGGCTAATCCGGAGGGGGGGGGACATGGACCTGCTCTGCATGGGTCAGTGTTCCTGTTGCAGTGTTCCTTGTTTATGTTTTTATGTTCTTACGTGTTGAGATAATGAAGAAAGCTAACAACGTGACAGTTTTCTAAACACTATACATTCTGCTCAAAAAACATTTGTCCCATATATGGATGAATAATAAGTTCAAATATCTTTTAGGGCAGAAGAAAGACATTTGTAGGAGCATCAAAAGAGGTGAGTATCATCTTATGAATCAGTACATTGACATTAAAAGGGACATTAAAAAGAGGATAGGAAAAGCTAAACAGGACTATGAAATTAAAGTTGCCAGGGATTCAAAAACTAACCCAAAAGGTTTTTTCCAGGTTTACACAACAAAAGTTAGAGAAAAGATAGGTCTCTTTAAAAATAACTCTGGGCATCTTACTGACAAAGAGAATGAAATGTGCTCTATTATTAATAATTTTCTATCGGTTTTCACTCGAGAAGACACTAATAATATCCCAATAATTGGGTTTTATAGTGGACCTGAAGAAGATAAATTATGTAATATCACAGTCACTAGCGAAATGGTTATCAAACAGACCGACTGAAGCAAAATAAATTCTCGGGTCCTGATAAAATGGAACTTTTTGAACCATTGACTAATATTTTTAATATATCTCTTCGAACAGGCGAACTTTATTCAAGGGTTCTTAAGGAATGCAAAATGGTGTAATGTCTGATATGTGGAAGATGGCTAATGTAATTCCTATTTTTAAAGCAGGGGAAAAGTCATTACCATCAAATTACCGCCCAATAAGCCTGACCTCAATTGTAGGCAAATTACGAGAGTCAATTATAGCTGAGTTTATGAGAAGCCATCTGGATAAGCATAATCTGATTAATGATAGCATAGATTCACGAAAGGCCGTTCTTGTCTAACTTATTAACTTTCTTCAGTAAAGCTTTTGATGCTGTTGATCACAATGAAGAACTTGATATTGTTTATTTAGATTTTAGTAAGGCTTTTGATAGAGTACCACACCAAAAACTGTTAAAGAAAGTGGCAGCTCATGGCACTGGGGGAAAAGTGCTCTCATGGATCGAGTCATGGCTCGCAGACAGGAAGCAGAGCATGTATAAATAGGGTTAAATCCGAGTAGGGATCTTTAACAAGTGGCGTTCCACGGGGATCAGTCTTGGGCTTCTTGTTGTTTATAATATATATCAATGATCTTGAGGGAATTACAAGTGATATGAGCAAATTCGCCTATGAGACAAAGATAATTAAGATAATTGATTCAAACGTTGATATCAGGGAACTTCATGAGGATTTAGACAAACTCAATACCTGGTCAGCAAAGTGGCAGATGCAGTTCAATGTAGATAAATGCAAGGTTCTGAAGCTCGGGAGTGTCCATAACCCTAGCACTTATAAGTTAAATAATGTAGAACTTAGCCATACAGATTGGGAAAAGGACTTGGGAGTTATGATAAGCAGTAACCTTCAACCAAGACAGCAATGCCTAAGCGTACGTAATAAGGCAAACAGATTACTGGGATTTATATAAAGTGTAAGCAACAGAAGTTCAGCAGTTATATTACAGCTGTATACCTGGAGTTTACCTGGAGTTTACCTGGAGAGAGTTTCGGGGGTCAACGCCCCCGCGGCCCGGTCTGTGACCAGGCCTCCTGGTGGATCAGCGCCTGATCAACCAGGCTGTTGCTGCTGGCTGCACGCAAACCAACGTACGAGCCACAGCCCGGCTGATCAGGAACTGACTTTAGTTGCTTGTCCAGTGCCAGCTTGAAGACTGCCAGGGGTCTGTTGGTAATCCCCCTTATGTGTGCTGGGAGGCAGTTGAACAGTCTCGGGCCCCTGACACTTATTGTATGGTCTCTTAACGTGCTAGTGACACCCCTGCTTTTCATTGGGGGGATGGTGCATCGTCTGCAAGTCTTTTGCTTTCGTAGTGAGTGATTTTTTGTGTGCAAGTTTGGTACTAGTCCCTCTAGGATTTTCCAGGTGTATATAATCATGTATCTCTCCCTCCTGCGTTCCAGGGAATACAGGTTTAGAAACCTCAAGCGCTCCCAGTAATTGAGGTGTTTTATCTCCGTTATGCGCGCCGTGAAAGTTCTCTGTACATTTTCTAGGTCGGCAATTTCACCTGCCTTGAAAGGTGCTGTTAGAGTGCAGCAATATTCCAGCCTAGATAGAACAAGTGACCTGAAGAGTGTCATCATGGGCTTGGCCTCCCTAGTTTTGAAGGTTCTCATTATCCATCCTGTCATTTTTCTAGCAGATGCGATTGATACAATGTTATGGTCCTTGAAGGTGAGATCCTCCGACATAATCACTCCTAGGTCTTTGACGTTGGTGAATCATTAGTAAGGCCTCACCTAGATTAAGCAGCTCAGTTCTAGTCTACATATTACAGAATGGACATAAATTCGTTAGAAAATATTCAGTGTAATATGACTAAATTAATACATAGCACTAGAAATCTTCCTTATGAAGAAAGATTGAAGACCTTTAAATTACATTCACTTGTAGAGTAGGCTCCAAAACCCGGTGGTCCCTGGTCAAGGACAGACAAGGTTATTTGCCTGATGAACTCATTCCACCTCTAAATCGACAGGATGGGACCACCTCTACTAGTAGTCAAGAGAAAGCGGACCGCTTTGCCGAACACTTTGCTACCAAAATGAAAGTTCCTGTTCCAGCAATGGACCCTCCTTGGCTAGCTGCAAGAACTGCGTCAAAACTGTCAGTGGTGACAATAAGGCAGGAGGAGGTGCATTTCCTTCTTAAATCAATTGACCAAGAAAAGGCTGTGGGCTCAGACATTTTGAGCCCAAGATTGCCGAGATGTGCAGACCAGCTAGAAGCACTTCTAACTCGCATCTTTCAGCACTGCCTAGTACAGTGTAAATAGCCGTCTCTGTGGAAAGAGGCAAATGTAGTCCCTGCTCACAAAAAAGAAGAGCAGAGCAGAAATCAGTAACTACAGACCAGTGTCACTGCTCTCAATTACTGGCAAGATCCTTGAGACAATCTCAAGACAAATAAGTCTTTTTGACTACCACTCACTAATATGTGACTGTCAATATGGCTTCAAAAGGTTCCTGCTGCAATGAAAAATTTGTCCATAATCGAGTCACTGCATAAATCCAGGAGGGACACTTCCATGTAGTAGAGTAGCGGACCCTTGCCAACACATGGAATCTAAATAATAAATTCCATTCAGCAATGGACCTACTTGTTCGCAAAACTTGCTACAAACAGTAGGCTGGTCAATAAGGAGGAGGAGGGCATTTAAAGTCAATGTGACAGAGAAAGTTGGCCAACATTCTTGAGCCGATGCCGAGTTGCAGCCTGAAGCCTCACTAAATTTCATTCCATAGTCAGGTAAATACGTCTGTGAGACTAAGTAGTCACTCTCACAGAACAGATGACAACCACAAATCTAGACTTCAAGGCATGTACTGATCTCAATTCTTGCAATCTTAGCAATCTCAGACCAAACTTTTTGACTCGACTGAAAATACTGTGTAGTGAACGTTTAGAAAAAGTTTGTGCTGACTGTTGTTAATTGTCTTACTAAAACCTACGACATGTAATCCAATTCAGAAAAGATCATGAAGTTGCATGATATCTGAGAATCATGGTAACTTGATTCTTAGGACATACTAACCTTCACTACATCACAACTACCCATCTCTTTGGGTAGGACCTACTTCCACTGGGGAATCCCGCCTACCAGTGACTATGCCCTCGTCTGCTACACGTCCCATTTCCACCCGACATTACTATATAAGCATCAGGCGCCTTGCTTCTGCAAGTCTGTTCATTGATCATCGACGATCTAACCCTCTTGAATTACCCCGTGTTGGGAGAGACTTCACTTAGAGCGATGCTTGCTGGACCTTCGTCTTCCTCTTCACCATCAGGATTGGTGCGTCGGTGCTTGCCTACCCAAGGGCAGGAAGCCTGTGGCTGCCTGAAGTCTCTACGCCTGTCGACTGCACACCATACAGCCAGTCTCGCCACCGCTCAGGATATACAGTGCTCCATCAAGCTTCAGTTCACCTCCTCGGTGTCCTGCGCCAGGCAAGTACGCGTGTGTCTACTCACACGTACTTGCCTAGCTGAGTACTCTCGCTTTTTGGCAGATTGTCACCGCCATAACTGTTTATACATCTTACATAACTAGATGATGCCTTCGTTGCTTTCCACCTCCCACCCCCCTTCCACTCTCCCTCTACCGCCCACACCTGCCTCTGCCTCTTCTAAATCCAATTCCTTCTCGCTAAACCTCAAATACTCTAGTCCTGATGCCACTAACTGTCCTGAAAAATTTTTATATCAGATAACTGGTGCACCTCAACTTAGTCTTTAAAACCAACTCAGGCTTTAAACTCCTCCTTGACAAACATTCCTACGAAATGTACACCTCAACAGAGACCAGACAAAAACTTCTCAATGCAGGCTTCACCATTATTTGGACCCCTGAGTACCACACCAAAAGCACAGTCATTGCTAAACATGTAGACTATTCTCTCCTGACAGCCTATGACAAAGAAGACAATCAAAGACATCAGTACTAAGAACCAAGTTTCTGTTGACGATATTTGCAGACCCAAAAACTCTACCATTCTCAAAATACGCTGTTCTACTCCTTCTGACGCCTCTACACTCTTCAGCCAAGGAATCCTTACCAAGACCATCCACATTCCTCCAAACACTCTTCACTCTGAACTTCCACCCAATCACACAATGTTTTAAATGCTACAAATTCGGCCATGACAAAAGCACATGCACATCCACACAAGTCTGCTCCAGATGTTCAGCAACTGGCCACTTATGGAATACTTGCAACCTCCTCCTTAAATGTTCTAACTGTGGCAGGCCACACTTCAGTTGCAAATTCCTACCCCTCTAGAAAAGACATTCTCTCCTCCCTCAGAGCAAGCCAACCTCCCTCCCTCCCTCCCTCCTCAACCCCATCCCTGTACCTCCCTTCCCTACCAAACTGCCCTCCCCCACCCCCAATGCCTGGGCCTCCCCAGGCACTTGGTCTACCTCTTATACCCTACACACATCAAACATCAACACAGACTACAAACACCTCTCCATCTATACCTACACCCACACTAGACTACAAAAACTGTCAACTCGCCACTGCTGCCCACTCTGCAATGGTAATCTCTCAAGCTTACCAATCAGACTACTCACATGCCCTTAACCTAATCTTGTCTGCTAACAATCTTCCCTCTCTAATAATCCTTCCTTGCTTCTCTTCTAAACCCCCTATAACCTCTCCCTCTTCCTACACCCTCCAGCTCTCCTCCTCCCCTACCCCTCTTAACTACTTCTACTACTCCCCCCACCTCTTCACCCACTTCTTCCTCCATTAGAAAAGCTTCCACTTCCTCTGCTTCCACCATCGCCCACTCCTCCACCACATCCAAGACTTCATCCAGGTCCAACTCCACCTCCTCCAAACGAAACTCACTCGACCCTAAACCTGCCCCAACTTCTGATATACAGACCAAAGAACATAAAAACAGATCCATCTCTTCCTCCACCTTCAGGAAACGGGTACATAATACCTACCCACGATGGCACCACTATCACGGGCTTTAATCTAAACTCCCCAGACACTAACTTTGGTATGACGAAACCATTAAATCATGTTTAAGGTGTTTTAGTTCAACTTACGTTCTTACTTTACAATTAGACACCTACTGGCTGAGCTCCTTGAAGCAGACGCCAGATATTGTTTTACTAAACAGTATCTGCCTCAAAGCCCCTCAATGTATCCGCCATTATGGTTATGCTGCACTACAGTCCCCCTATGATTCCCACGATGGGGTTGCCATCCTTGTCAAATCCAACATAAAACATGAATTTCTCCCAATCCCTTTTATTCATCAACACTGTCTTGCAGTCAGAATACACACCCACCTTGGCCCCTTCATCTTTTTCACCACCTATGCTCGCCCAAACACTATCATCAACATACACGACCTTTCCTTAGTCTTCAATTACACTAACATACCTACTAGCTGACATGAATGCCAAACACACCACCTTTCATCACACCAGTAAGAACCAAACTGGTCACCAATTATTCAACTTCACAAACACCTAGTTCACCTCGGCCCAAACTTCAACACCTACAACCACACTGGCCAAGGCAAACCCGACATCATTCTGACAAACCAAGCCAGCTCTCTCCTTCAACACTACATATCTCCCAGCCCTATTACAGGCTCTGATCACATCCCAGTCATTTTACACATCTCCTCCAACCCTATCCTCATCCCGGCCACACCTTCCTCCTACAAGAATGCTGACTGGGATGCTTTCAAACGACACACAGATAATACTAACCTCACTTATGACTACAACAACAAACCCATCTCTGACATTGACACTCAACTTGCTCTCATCCAGGACACCATTACACAAGCAGCCAACACCGCAATACCAAAGAAAACCCATACCACTTGTTATTCCTTCAAACCCTCAGTCAGAACAAGAAGACTAATTATCTCCTACCACAACCACTTCCTCTACTACACACACACATTTAATCAAGTCTGATTAGATCTCATTTACCTGAAACAACATTCTACACAGTCTAGACCAAGACCACAACAATCACTGGTCACAGCTCATACTACAAGTAGACAAATAGCGTATCAAAAACACCGAAGTCTTCTGGAACTTTATCAAAAAAAAATCAGAGGCACCACTCCCACCAACAAATTCAAACACATCACCCACAACAACATGCACATCTCAGACCCGCAGGCTGCTACTAACATCTTCAAACACATCTGGGAGAACATCTTTCACCCTCACTCACCCCACCCTAATGCTATCCAACACATTCAGAACATAAAACACTGGAACACTACACTCCCCCCCCTCCACACACACACACGCACACAAACCAACACCAGACAGCCACATCCATCTGGACTCTCTTACCTCCTCCCAAGAACTTGACACTCCTTTCACCAACACAAACATTAAAACTCTCCTCAGACACCTTCCTCCCAAGGCCCCTGGTGCCTCTGGCCTAAACCATATTATCCTAAAACACCTTCTTGACTATCATTACTGCCTACACAAACCTCCTCAATGCCTCCCTTGCCTCTGGATACTTTCCTTCCCTCTTCAAAACTGCTACTGCTATCCTCCTTCCTAAATCCAATAAAGACCACTCTGACCCTAGAAACTATCGCCCTATCAGTTTCCTCGAAACTTTAGGAAAACTCTGAAAAACTCATCAATCATCGCCTTCGCAGATACCTGGAACACAACTCTATACTTTCTGATGGTCAATTTGGCTTCAGAACTCACAGATCCACACAGGATGCCATTAACATCATTCTCGACTACATCCACATAACACAAAAAGAAACAGGACAGTCCTGGTTGCAAAAGACGTTGAAAAAGCTTTTGACACTGGCATGAAGGGCTCAAACACAAACTCTGCACTAACTTTAACCTGCCTCTCACTACTCTTAAACTCCTCTGCAACTTCCTAGACAGCCGCACCATGAGAATAAAATTCCAAGGCTGTTACTCTGACTACTTCACACTAAATACTGGACTACCCCAGGGATCTGTCCTCTCCCCTACCCTCTACATTTATACACTAACGACATTCCAACACCTGTATACCACAACTCCATCACTCTAGCCTATGCAAATGACATTACACAACTTATCACTCACGCCAATATAGATACACTCACAAAACACAAAATGAGGTCCACAGGATAGCCATCTGTTAACAAAAATTGAGGATCAAATCCAATGCAGCTAAATCCAGCATTACATATTTAAACTATAGGAAATGTGATCCTCCATTACCTGTCGTGCTCAGAACAGCTGGCACCGCACTTACATCCCCATCACACAATCTGTCACTGTCCTTGGCGTTAATCTTGGCTACCTTCTTCGCTTACACGGACACATTCACTCAAGGCATGCAGTAGCTAGTAAGGCCCTTGCGGGCCTCTACAAGCTGCAACATGCCTCTCAACGCACCAAACTACACGTCTACAAATCCCTAATACGTCTTCTGATAACTTACTCTCCTCTAGCCCTCTCTCTTGCAGCTAAAACGAACTTACTTAAACTGCAGTGTGTCCAGAATAAGGCGCTGCACTGGGGCTTGATGTCAGATGGAGGGACTTCGCCACAAGCGAGTCTCTCCATGCCCAATTAGACATCCCTGCGCTGAATCTGTACTGGAAGATGCTCAGCGAGACAAACTTGAGACACGACATGACTACTGGACCTCCCTCCTTGACGAAGACATTCACAGACCCACAAACGGACACAATCTTTTCTACTCCTTGTATGATCCTGCTCCTAACCCTATTTACAAAACCTTGGCTTCTCTGACAGATACCTTGCACTGTTCATTCTCTGACCCACGTTCGCTTTAGCTTTGGCTCAATTCTACACTCCTCTCTGGCGCTAATCTTCGCCTGTCCCGTCCTCCCCGCTCACCCCACCGGAGTCCCAACAGAAGAGCCTGAATTTCTGTTATCAATGTCTGTCCCACGATCGCCTTAGCAGCTGGGTTAAGCCCTGGCTCTATTTCTACGATTAAGAACACTCCTCTCTAGTGCTATTCTTCGTCTGTCCTGTCTTCCCCGCTCATCCCATTTGGGATCTTATCTGAACTTGTTCGTTTGTTTGTTTGCTTCTGATTCAGAATCTCCACGACTACGGTGCTCTTCGCACCAACTCCAAGGTTCAGGGACTGATTACCTCATCTTCTGTACATAGTTCTACTGTCTAAGTTGTCCTGGAATTTGTATTGATAAAGCCACTGGATGGCAAAACGTCTACAATAAAAATACCCAGATGTTGCACATGTGTTCATCTTGTCAGTATTGTATACCATTCTTGTACAAGCTTCTATACCACTAGACAGGCAGAAAGCAGCAACTTCACTGTGGCTGTAACCTTCTTCAGAACATCACTTCATCTGAGACCATTTATCCCCAGGATGACTCGAGTATGGAACATATTCGTACAGCATTATGATGTCAACGTGATAGTCAGTTAATAAACAATAATATTTTTTATTTGCACATGATACATAGTTGAACAAGAAATTATAGTAGATGGGTGTACATGCCAAAGCCCCTTGTATACAGAGCATTATGGGCGCTTAAAATTAACTTAAGTTAACTAAGCAATGATATATTCAGTGGGAAAAATTACAGTAAACAAATTACAACATGAAGTACAAATGAGTATTTCAAATAAGAATTAAAATTATACAAATTTGTAGCATTACAATGTAAAATCCTATTTTTAAAGCAGAGGACAAGTCGTTACCGTCAAATTATTGCCCAATAAGCCTAACCTCAATTGTAGGCAAGTTACTGAAGTCAATTATAGCTGATGATATAAGAAGCCATCTCGATAGGCATAATTTGATTAATGATACTCAACATGGTTTCACCAGGGGCCGTTCCTGCCTAACTAATTTATTAACCTTCTTCAGCATAGCTTTTGAGGCCGTTGATCAGGATAAAGATTTTAGTAAAGCTTTTGATCGAGTACCACATCAGAGACTGTTGAAGAAAGTGGCTGCTGCCAGTTTCTTCAACAGTTCCAGACTATGGAACTGAACTTCTCCAGGCTGAGGGGCTGACAGTCTCAAATCAACGACTTCAAGAGGGACTGATTACATCGTCTTCACATCTCTACTGTTCCTGCCTACTTTCTGTACTCGACTGAAGAAGTCTACTGTGTAGGCGAAATGTTTCGGAGAAAAGTTACTTAACTGTTGCCTATATGTCTTACCTACCAAAGTGGCTGCCCATGGCACAGGGGGAAAAATGCTGTCATGGATCGAGTCATGGCTCACTAATAGGAAGCAGTGTGCATATATGGGGTTTAATCTGAGTGGGGATCTGTAACAAGCGGCATTCTGCAGGGATCAGTTTCAGGCCCACTGTTGTTTATATATATATATAAATGACCTTGACAAGGGAATTACTAATGACATAAGCAAATTTGCTGATGACACGAATATAGGTAGGATAATCGATTCAGACGTTGATGTCTCAACTTCAGGAGGATTTAGACAAACTCAGTTCGTGGTCAGAAAAGTGGCAGATGCAGTTCAGTGTAGATAAATGTAAAGTTCTAAAGCTCTGAAATGTCCATAACCCTAGCACCTACCAGCTTAATAATGTTGAACTTAGCTGTATAGAATGCGAAAAGAACTTGGGGGTTATGGCAAGCAGCAACCTTAAACCAAGAAAGCAGTGATAAATTAGACACACGTGCAACTCTTGGGTATCTTTATTGAGGAAACGTTTCGCCACACAGAACATAAGAACATAATGAGGAAGTGGTATGGTGATACCGACAAGATGTGGAAAAAGACACTTATGTACAGTTCAGGACATTTATTAAAGGAAACGTTTCACCACGAGTGACTTCTTCAGTCCTAATACAGAGAAAAACTAAGAAAACGCGTATATATATGCTGACATGTTACAGCAGTTTCCAGAATTGGTAATATCCTGTTGCATAAATGGGGAGAAATCAGAGTGGGGAAGTGTCACGAGCGGTGTTCCACAGGGGTCAGTGCTGGGCCCCCTGCTGTTCACAATCTACATAAACGACATAGATGAGGGCATAAAGAGCGACATCGGCAAATTTGCCGATGACACCAAAATAGGCCGTCGAATTCATTCTGACGAGGACATTCGAGCACTCCAGGAAGATTTGAATAGACTGATGCAGTGGTCGGAGAAGTGGCAGATGCAGTTTAATATAGACAAATGCAAAGTTCTAAATGTTGGACAGGACAATAACCATGCCACATATAAACTAAATAATGTAGATCTTAATATTACGGATTGCGAAAAAGATTTAGGAGTTCTGGTTAGCAGTAATCTGAAACCAAGACAACAGTGCATAAGTGTTCGCAATAAAGCTAATAGAATCCTTGGCTTCATATCAAGAAGCATAAATAATAGGAGTCCTCAGGTTGTTCTTCAACTCTATACATCCTTGGTTAGGCCTCATTTAGATTATGCTGCACAGTTTTGGTCACCTTATTACAGAATGGATATAAATTCTCTGGAAAATGTACAAAGGGAGGATGACAAAGTTGATCCCATGTATCAGAAACCTTCCTTATGAGGATAGACTAAGGGCCCTGAATCTGCACTCTCTAGAAAGACGTAGAATTAGGGGGGATATGATTGAGGTGTATAAATGGAAGACAGGAATAAATAAAGGGGATGTAAATAGTGTGCTGAAAATATCTAGCCTAGACAGGACTCGCAGCAATGGTTTTAAGTTGGAAAAATTCAGATTCAGGAAAGGATATAGGAAAGTACTGGTTTGGTAATAGAGTTGTGGATGAGTGGAACAAACTCCCAAGTACCGTTATAGAGGCCAGAAACGTTGTGTAGCTTTAAAAATAGGTTGGATAAATACATGAGTGGATGTGGGTGGGTGTGAGTTAGACCTGATAGCTTGTGCTACCAGGTCGGTTGCCGTGTTCCTCCTTAAGTCAATGTGAAATGACCTGACTAGGTTGGGTGCATTGGCTTAAGCCGGTAGGAGACTTGGACCTGCCTCGCATGGGCCAGTAGGCCTTCTGCAGTGTTCCTTCGTTCTTATGTTCTTATGTTCTTATTAGCAATTTTGAGATACTGTAACTACCGGATTTTTCACTGTCAGTAACACTATAAAGAAAAATCAGGTAGTTACAGTATCTCAACATTGCTATTCAAGAAACTGCTGTAACATGATGTCAACAGGTCCCTCTGTAGCCATCCGTCTCACCACCTTAGTTCCACTACTACTACTACTACTACTACCACCACCTCTACCCACGCGACACTTCACCTGACTCCTGCCACTATATATACGCGTTTTCTTAGTTTTCTCTGTATTAGGACTGAAGAAGTCACTCGTGGTGAAACGTTTCCTTTAATAAATGTCCTGAACTGTACATAAGTGCCTTTTTCTAAATAAAAACATAAAAAAGGAGGAACACTGCAGCAAGCCTGTTGGCCTATACTTGGCAGGGCCTTTACAATCCATCCCACTAACAAAATATTTGAATATCAAAATGGTATACAATACCGACAGGTTCGTAGGTAAGACATAGGCAACATTTAGGCAGCTTTATTCCAAAACGTTTCGCCTACACAGTAGGTTTCTTCAGTCTAGTACAGAAAGTAGGCAGGAGTAGTAGAGATGTGAAGATGATGTAATCAGTCCATCACCCTTGATGTCGTAGATTTGAGGGTGTCAGTCGTTCAGCCTGGAGAATTTCTGTTCCAAAGTCTGGAACTAACTGAAGATCAAGCGACAGTGTTGAGACTTCAATAATGTCGGAAGGAGAGGTGCAGAGTAGTCGTGAGAATGAAGCCACTGAGAGGTCATGTCCCTCTCAGACCAAATAGGACGATTAGTGTACTCTCCTTGGATTGAACCAAGATGCCCTCCATCGAGCAGCTTTACCATCAGCTTAAGGAAGAATTGAGGGTAGCAAAGATGGAGATATAGCGATTAACTGAGGAAAACAAGAGGATTCGTAGCAGTCCTCCTGTTGTGAGTCCTCAGGTCAAGAAGGGAAACTGGACAGTGGCTGGGCAGCATGGAACGAAGTTGACGATCAAGAAGATGGATGGAAAGGTAGAAACGATGAAGAGACTGTTGTGGAAACATCTTATGCATTCTCTGTGCTACCCGACAAATGTCAGTCGACTGCTGGAAACGTCACGACAAACTACACCAAGGAAGGTAAGAATATTGTTGTTGGGGATAGCCAGGTTAGGTACATGGATAGGGCATTCTGCTTGAAGAACAGGAGTAGGAGACAGAGGGTTTGCTTTCCTGGGGCTGGAATGGAGGATATTGTTAGCCGGCTTGACATCATGAACGGTAATGGGATCAATCTTATTATCTGCCTCAGTGCTGGAGGCAATGATGTAGGCAAGTGTAGAAGTGAGGATTTAGTTAGAAGGTTCAGGACAGCAATAGACATAATTAGGAAGAAGGGGGGGCACTCTGTTGTATGTGGCATTTTGCCAAGAAGGGATGATGGAAATGAATGGTTGTCCAGAGCAATTGGTATTAATTTTTGGGCTGGATAAATAATTTTTTTTCTTTTATTTACTACGTACATGTACATGGTTACAGTCCTAGCTGATAACAATACATACTAATACGACATGCTCCGCATGTCGGGAAAAATTAGGTCGTGTCCCAGGATGCGCCCCCAACGCCAGTCGACTAAACCCAAAGGTCCCTTTTACGAGGGGGAACATAAACAGGTGGAAAAAAACACCCCAATGTTTCTACTCTGGGGGGAATCAAACCCCCAGGCCTCGCCGTGTGAAGCGAGAGGTTAAACCCCCAGGCCCCAAAAACCCCGGGAAAATTTCAGTACCATTCATTGACAACTGGGACAAACTTCTATGGCCGAAATGACATTTTGCCAGGGAGGGGGTTCCTTTTTCCGGGGGCAGGTGTGGGTTTTTCTTGCAAACTCAGTGGGGGGGTTGTTAGGATTTTAAATAGGATTAGTTGAGGATGGGTTTAGAAATGATTAAAATGAGTAGGATATAATGACTTGTGTCTGATATTAAAAATCAAATAGAAAATGCCATGGAGTATTTGGGTAATGATAATTTCAGAAATTGTGTAAAAAAAAGATGAATAGGAAAAAAGGGTGCAGAAAAAAAGCATATGAGGTATTTTATGCAAAACATCGAAGTGCAAAAAATTAAGATTAATAAAAACTTCTTTTGGGTACCATGTGTGGGAACTTTGATTCATTGCATTAACTAAACCTGGTTTGATTTAAAGATCGGATATGATTCCCGGTGTAATTTTTAAAAGGTTTTTAATTTCTTTTCCTGAGGTAAATTTTAAAGAGAAGGGGGGGGGGAGGGTTTTTATTATATGTTCGAGAAAAAATTAACTGTTCATAAAAAGCAGGTATAAAAGCAGATGGAACAGTAACAATCTGTTTTGGAAGTAAAGGGCAAGAAAAAAATAATTTAGGTGTAATATACCGACCTCCAGGCTTGGATCACGAAAGGGGGACTTCTTTTGGGACGAAATTTTTGGGCTTCAACAATAACAGTGCTAGTAGGGGATTTTAACTTCAGTCAAATGGCTGGAATTCTTTGACCGGGAATCTAAAGTCCCGGACTTTTGGAAACGTTAGGACTGTTTTTGAAGCGTGTGTAACAGAGCCACCAGGGGGAATAAATTTTCTAGACCTATTTGCCAAATAAGGAAACACTCGAAATAATCTGGAGATCACTGAAGAGCTTGTGCAAAAAGATCACAATCCCCACTTTTAGATTTAAAGGGAATACAAGAATAATGATAATTGAAAAAAACCCCCATTTTTGTTTTTGCCATTTAAAGGGGCATAGGGAAACCCTTTTAACTCGAATGGGGTTTTCTAGCTAATGATTTTTTTGACATGATCATACTTAGAATTTTAAGGGGCTGCATTTATGATTTTTTCTTAATAATGTACACCGTGCCCAGAGTATATACATTCCCCAGAGAGAAATTAGGTCTAATAATAACAATCCCAAATGGATTAACAGGAGGCTAAAGCATCTATTAGGGGAGAAAAGGGGAATTTATAGGCACATCAGAAGAGGAGAGGTTAACCTTACTGACCAATATGTCCAGCTTAAAAGAGAAGTGAAAAAGGGGATTAGAAAGGCTAAACGTGACTATGAAATTAGAGTTGCTAATGAATCAAAGACTAATCCAAAGGGGTTCTTTCAAGTGTATAGGAAGAAGGTGAAGGAAAAAGTAGGACCTCTGAAAATTGGGAATAGACAGCTGACGGATAACGAACTGGAAATGTGTTCCTTATTTAATGACTATTTTTTGTCAGTTTTTACACAGGAAGATGTAAATGAGATTCCAGTAATTAACATTAAGTTCTTGATAACTTTAAATTACCTAATATTACTGTCACGAGAGACATGGTTATTAAACAGATAGACAAATTGAAGCAAAATAAGTCCCCGGGACCCGATGAGTTTTCCAGGGTACTTAAGGAATGCAAGATGGAGCTTAGTCAGCCATTAATGAGTGTGTTTAATGCATCCATCCTCACTGGTGTTGTGCCCGAGTTGTGGAAGATGGCTAATGTGGTTCCTATATTCAAATCAGGGGATAAGTCCACTCCTTCAAATTACCATCCAATAAGCCTGACATCTATAGTGGGCAAGTTATTAGAATCAATTAGAGCTGACATTATTATTAGTCACCTTGAAGAGTGTAACTTGATAAATGAATCTCAGCATGGATTCACGAGAGGTCGTTCCTGCCTGACAAATTTACTGACGTTCTTCAATAGAACATTTGTTGCAGCTAACAGTGATAAAGAATATGATATTGTTTATTTGGATTTAAGTAAAGCCTTCGATAGAGTACCTCACAAGAGACTCTTAAGAAAAGTGGCAGCTCATGGTATAGGAGGTAAAGTTCTAGCATGGATAGAGGCATGGCTTACCAATAGAAAGCAGAGAGTTACCATTAATGGGGTGAAATCTGAATGGGGATTAGTCACTAGTGGCATTCCACAAGAATCAGTTTTAGGCCCTCTCTTGTTCATAATTTACATTAATGACCTTGATCAAGGGATTACGAGTGACACGAGTAAATTTGCTGATACAAAGATAGGCCGTATGATTCATTCTGAGGAGGATAGCAATGAACTCCAGGAGGATTTGGACAAATTAATGTCTTGGTCTGGAAAATGGCAGATGAAGTTCAATGTGGATAAGTGTAAGGTACTTGTCCTTGGAAATGAAAATAACCCTCGAAGCTATAAACTAGGTGAAGTAGAGCTTTATCATACAGAATGTGAAAAGGACTTGGGAGTCATGGTAAGCAGAAATCTAAAGCCAAGACAGCAGTGCCTTAGTGTGCACAACAAGGCTAACAGATTACTAGGATTTATCTCAAGAAGTGTAAGTAACAGAAGTCCAAAAGTTATTTTACAGCTCTATACATCACTAGTGAGGCCTCATTTAGATTATGCTGCTCGGTTTTGGTCCCCTTACTTCAGGATGGATATAGACTCATTAGAGAACATACAGAGAAGAATGACCAAAATGATTTACTGTGTAAGGAATCTTCCATATGAAGATAGACAAAGCCTTAAATCTCCACTCTGGAGAGATGAAGAATGAGGGGAGATATCATTGAAGTGTATAAGTGGATGACGGGCATAAACAAAGGAGATATTAATAAAGTACTGAGGGTGTCGAACCAGGTAAGAACCAGAAATAATGGATTTAAGTTAGATAAATTTAGATTTAGAAAGAACATCAGTCCATCACCCTTTAAGTCATAGATTTGAGGTTGTCAGTCCCTCAGCCTGGAGAATTTCTGTTCCAAAGTCTGGAACTAATAAGGTCAAGCGACAGTGTTGAGACTTAAATACTGTCGGAAGGAGAGGTGCATAGTAGTAGTGAGAATGTAGCCACTGAGATGTCACTACTACTACTCTGCACCTCTCCTTCCGACAGTATTTAAGTCTCAACACTGTCGCTTGACCTTATTAGTTCCAGACTTTGGAACAGAAATTCTCCAGGCTGAGGGACTGAACCTCAAATCTACGACTTCAAGGGTGATGGACTGATTACATCGTCTTCACTGTTCCTGCCTACTTCCTGTACTCGACTGAAGAAGCCTACTGTGTAGGCGAAACGTTTCGGAATAAAGTTGCTTAAATGTTGCCTGTGTGTCTTACCTACCAACCTGTCGCTATTGCATACCATTTTGATATCCATCTAGGTAGACTGTTCCACTCATCAACTACCCTATTTCCAAACCAATACTTTGCTATATCCTTTCTAAATCTAAATTTGCCTAATTTGAACCCATTACTGCGGGTTCTCTATTGGAGAGATATCCTCGAGACCTTATCTATATCACCTTCATTAATACCAATCTTCCACTTATACACTTTGATCATGTCTCCCCTCATTCTTCGTCTAACAAGTGAATCTAATTTAAGGGTCTTCAATCTTTCTTCATAAGGAAGATTTCCAATTCTATGTATTGATTTAGTCATTCTACACTGAACGTTTTCTAATGAATTTATGTCCATTCTGTAATATGGTGCTCATTGTGGCATTCCCAGTAGAACACACACATTCATCAGGTAGCACCAAAAATGGGTTGGAAGTTTCCACAGTAGTCTTCTGGTTTCTCATTGTTTCTGCCTCTCCAGCAGTCTTCATGATCCTCAGCTTGGTTCCATGTTGCCTGGCCACTGACCAAGTTTCCCTCTTAACCTGGGGACTCAACAGGAGTACTACAAATCCTCTTATTTTTTTTTTATTATCACACTGGCCGATTCCCACCAAGGCAGGGTGGCCCGAAAAAGAAAAACTTTCACCATCATTCACTCCATCACTGTCTTGCCAGAAGGGTGCTTTACACTACAGTTTTTAAACTGCAACATTAACACCCCTCCTTCAGAGTGCAGGCACTGTACTTCCCATCTCCAGGATTCAAGTCCGGCCTGCTGGTTTCCCTGAACCCCTTCCTAAATGTTACTTTCCTCACACTCCAACAGCACGTCAAGTATTAAAAACCATTTGTCTCCATTCACTCCTATCAAACACGCTCACGCATACCTGCTGGAAGTCCAAGCCCCTGGCACACAAAACAACCTTTACCCCTTCTCTCCAACCTTTCCTAGGCCGACCCCTACCCCGCCTTCCTTCCACTACAGACTGATACACTCTTGAAGTCATTCTGTTTCGCTCCATTCTCTCTACATGTCCGAACCACCTCAACAACCCTTCCTCAGCCCTCTGGACAAGTTTTGGTAATCCCGCACCTCCTCCTAACTTCCAAACTACGAATTCTCTGCATTATATTCACACCACACATTGCCCTCAGACATGACATCTCCACTGCCTCCAGCCTTCTCCTCGCTGCAACATTCATCACCCATGCTTCACACCCATATAAGAGCGTTGGTAAAACTATACTCTCATACATTCCCCTCTTTGCCTCCAAGGACAAAGTCTTTGTCTCCACAGACTCCTAAGTGCACACTCACTCTTTTTCCCTCATCAATTCTATGATTCACCTCATCTTTCATATACCCATCCGCTGACACGTCCACTCCCAAATATCTGAATACATTCACCTCCTCCATACTCTCTCCTCCAATCTGATATTCAATCTTTCATCACCTAATCTTTTTGTTATCCTCATAACCTTACTCTTTCCTGTATTCACCTTTAATTTTCTTCTTTTGCACACCCTACCAAATTCATCCACCAATCTCTGCAACTCCTCTTCAGAATCTCCCAAGAGCACAGTGTCATCAGCAAAGAGCAGCTGTGACAACTCCACTTTGTGTGTGATTCTTTATCTTTTAACTCCACGCCTCTTGTCAAGACCCTCGCATTTACTTCTCTTACAACCCCATCTATAAATATATTAAACAACCACGGTGACATCACACATCCTTGTCTAAGGCCTACTTTTACTGGGAAATAATTTCCCTCTTTCCTACATACTCTAACTTGAGCCTCACTATCCTCGTAAAAACTCTTCACTGCTTTCAGTAACCTACCTCCTACACCATACACTTGCAACATCTGCCACATTGCCCCCCTATCCACCCTGTCATACGCCTTTTCCAAATCCATAAATGCCACAAAGACCTCTTTAACCTTATCTAAATACAGTTCACTTATATGTTTCACTGTAAACACCTGGTCCACACACCCCCTACCTTTCCTAAAGCCTCCTTGTTCATCTGCTATCCTATTCTCCGTCTTACTCTTAATTCTTTCAATAATAACTACCATACACTTTACCAGGTATACTCAACAGACTTATCCCCCTATAATTTTTGCACTCTCTTTTATCCCCTTTGCCTTTATACAAGGAACTATGCATGCTCTCTGCCAATCCCTAGGTACCTTACCCTCTTCCATACATTTATTAAATAATTGCACCAACCACTCCAAAACTATATCCCCACCTGCTTTTAACATTTCTATCTTTATCCCATCAATCCCGGCTGCCTTACCCCCTTTCATTTTACCTACTGCCTCACGAACTTCCCCCACACTCACAACTGGCTCTTCCTCACTCCTACAAGATGTTATTCCTCCTTATCCTATACACGAAATCACAGCTTCCCTATCTTCATCAACATTTTAATATTCCTCAAAATATTACCTCCATCTTCCCAATACCTCTAACTCTCCATTTAATAACTCTCCTCTCCTATTTTTAACTGACAATTCCATTTGTTCTCTAGGCTTTCTTAACTTGTTAATCTCACTCCAAAACTTTTTCTTATTTTCAACAAAATTTGTTGATAACATCTCACCCACTCTCTCATTTGCTCTCTTTTTACATTGTTTCACCACTCTCTTAACCTCTCTCTTTTCTCCATATACTCTTCCCTCCTTGCATCACTTCTACTTTGTAAAAACTTCTCATATGCTAACTTTTTCTCCCTTACTACTCTCTTTACATCATCATTCCACCAATCGCTCCTCTTCCCTCCCGCACCCACTTTCCTGTAACCACAAACTTCTGCTGAACACTCTAACACTACATTTTTAAACCTACCCCATACCTCTTCGACCCCATTGCCTATGCTCTCATTAGCCCATCTATCCTCCAATAGCTGTTTATAACTTACCCTGCCTCCTCTTTTAGTTTATAAACCTTCACCTCTCTCTTCCCTGATGCTTCTATTCTCCTTGTATCCCATCTACCTTTTACTCTCAGTGTAGCTACAACTAGAAAGTGATCTGATATATCTGTGGCCCCTCTATAAACATGTACATCCTGAAGTCTACTCAACAGTCTTATCTACCAATACATAATCCAACAAACTACTGTCATTTCGCCCTACATCATATCTTGTATACTTATTTATCCTCTTTTTCTTAAAATATGTATTACCTATAACTAAACCCCTTTCTATACAAAGTTCAATCAAAGGGCTCCCATTATCATTTACACCTGGCACCCCAAACTTACCTACCACACCCTCCTAAAAGTTTCTCCTACTTTAGCATTCAGGTCCCCCACCACAATTACTCTCTCACTTGGTTCAAAGGCTCCTATACATTCACTTAACATCTCCCAAAATCTCTCTCTCTCCTCTGCATTCCTCTCTTCTCCAGGTGCATACACGCTTATTATGACCCACTTCTCGCATCCAACCTTTACTTTAATCCACATAATTCTTGAATTTACACATTCATATTCTCTTTTCTCCTTCCATAACTGATCATTTAACATTACTGCTACCCCTTCCTTTGCTCTAACTCTCTTAGATACTCCAGATTTAATCCCATTTATTTCCCTCTTGTTCTCCTCCGTTAATCGCCATATCTCCAGCTTAGCAACCCTAAGCTCTTCTTTCAGCTGCTGGTAAAGTTGCTCAAGAGGGCATCCTGGTTCAGATTCATAGAAAGCACACAGATCTCCACAGAGCTAAGTACACGTCACCACTCCACTTTCTTTAACAGACTCTGGTGTGGTACTCTCTCAAAAGCCTTACACTAACATTAAATAAATAATATCGAATTCTTTATCGTTAATAAACTAATTAAGCAGGAACGGCCCCTCGAATTCATGCTGCATATCATTAATCAAATTATGCTTATCCAGATAGCTTCTTATAATATCAGCTATAATTGACTAGTAATTTGCTTACAGTTGAGGTCAGGCTTGAAATTAAGACATGTGCAACATCTGGGTATCTTTATTGTAGACGTTTCGCCATCCAGTGGCTTTATCAATACAAATTCAATTACATAATTGGAGACAGTAGAACTATATACAGAGGATGAGGTAATCAATCCCTCAGCCTTGGAGTTGGTGCATAGGGCACCGAAGTCGTGGAAGTTCTGGAGCATAGGGGAGGGGCATGACGCTTATATAGTAACATCAGGTGGAAAAGGGACGTGTAGGAGATGAGGGCATAATCACTGGTAGGCGGGATTTCCCAGTGGAAGTAGGTCCTGCCCAAAGGGTAGGTATTTTATACCTTTCTTGCACAACTTGTCAGACACTGCAACATCATGGAATTTTGGTTCAGAGGACATCTACAAGACCTTTTTCACGGCTACTGCAATTAACCCATCCCTTCGGGTAGGACCTAATTCCACTGGGGAATCCCGCCTACCAGTGACTATACCCTCGTCTGCCACAAGTCCCTATCCACTGACACCTATATAACCACCAGTCTCCTTGCCTTTGCTCCAGACTCTCCACCACCACGATGCTGTGAACACTAACTCCAGGCTGAGGGATTGATTACCTCATCTTTTGTATATAGCTCTACTGTCTTCTAATACGTCCTAGAATCTATTGATAAAGCCACTGGATGGCAAAATATCTGCAATAAAGATATCCACATGTGTCTTAACTTTCAGTAGAACTATGAGGTAATCAGTCCCTCAGTCCTACAACCTCTCCCTCCTCCCTCTCTCCCACCCCCCTCTTCCTACATCCACCAGCTCTCCTCCTCCTCCCCTACCCCTCTTCCCTACATCTACCCCTCCCACCAATATCCCTCCTCCCCTACCCCTCTTCCCTACATCTACCCCTCCCACCAATACCCCTCCTCCCCTACCCCTCTTCCCTACATCTACCCCTCCCACCAATACCCCTCCTCCCCTACCCCTCTTCACTTACATCTACCCCTCCCACCAATACCCCTCCTCCCCTACCCCTCTTAACTACATCAACTATTCCCCCCACCTCTTTACCCATTTCTTCATCCCTTACCAAAGCTTCCACTTCCTCTGCTTCTACCATCACCCACCCCTCCTCCACAACATCAAAGACTTCATCCAGGTCCGACACCACCTCCATTAACTGGTGGAGCAACATTAACTGGTGCAGCAACATTAACTGGTGCAGCAACATTAACCGGTGGAGCAACATTAACCGGTGGAGCAACATTAACCGGTGGAGCAACATTAACCGGTGGAGCAACATTAACCGGTGGAGCAACATTAACCGGTGGAGCAACATTAGCCGGTGGAGCAACATTAGCCGGTGGAGCAACATTAGCCGGTGGAGCAACATTAGCCGGTGGAGCAACATTAGCCGGTGGAGCAACATTAACTGGTGGAGCAACATTAACTGGTGGAGCAACATTAACTGGTGGAGCAACATTAACTGGTGGAGCAACGAAATTCCAAACGAAATTCACTCAATCCTAAACCTGCCCCAACTTCTGATATACAGACCAAAGAACATAAAAACAGATCCATCTCTTCCTCCCCCTCCAGGAAATGGGTCTGTAACACCTACAAACACATACCCACGATGGCACCACTATCACAGGCTTTAATCTTAACTCCTCCCCCGACCCTAACTTTGCTATGACGAAATCATTAAATCATGTTTAAGGTGATTCAGTTCAATGTATGTTCTTACTTTACAATAAGACACCTACTGGCCGAGCTCCTTGAAGCAGAGGCCAGATATTGTTTTGCTAAACAGTACCTGCCTCAAAGCCCCTCAACGTATCCGCCATTATGGTTATGCTGCACTACAGTCCCCCTATGATCCCCACGATGGGGTTGCCATCCTCGTCAAATCCAACATAAAACATGAATTTCTCCCAATCCCTTTTATTCACCAACACTGTCTTGCAGTCAGAATACACACCCACCTTGGCCCCTTCATCTTTTTCACCACCTATGCTCGCCCAAACACTATTCTCAACATACACGACCTTTCCTTAGTCTTCAATTACACTAACATACCTACTAGCTGACATGAATGCCAAACACACCGCCTTTCATCACACCAGTAAGAACCAAATTGGTCACCAATTACTCAACTTCACAAACCATAAACACCTAATTCACCTCGGCCCAGACTTCAACACCTTCTACAACCACACGGGCCAAGGCAAACACAACATCATTCTGGCAAACCGAGCCAGCTCTCTCTACACATATCACCTGGCCCTATTACAGGCTCTGATCACATCCCAATCATCTTACACATCTCCTCCAACCCTATCCTCATCCTGGCCACACCTTCCTTCTCCTACAAAAGCACTGACTGGGATGCCTTCAAACAACAAAGAGATAATACTAACCTCACCTATGATAAACCCATCTCTGACACTGACACTCGACATGGTATAATCCAGGACACCATTACACAAGCAACACCGCAATACCAAAGAAAACCCATACCACTTGTTATTCCTTCAAACCCTCAATCAGAATAAAACTAATTATCTCCTACCACAACCGCTTCCTCTACAACACACAGATTTAATCAAGTCCGATTAGATCTCGCTTACCTCAAACAACATTCTACACAGTCTAGATCAAGACCACAACAATCACCAGTCACAGCTCATACTACAAGTGGACAAACAGCATATCAAAAACACCAAAGCCTTCTGGAACTTTATCGAAAAAAATCAGAGGCACCACTCCCACCAACAAATTCAAACATCACCCATAACACACACATCTCAGACCCGCAGGCTACTACTAGCATCTGCAAAACACATCTGGGAGAACATCTTCCCCCCACACCCACCCCACCCTTATGCTATCCAACACATTCAGAACATAGAACACTACACAAGCAACACCAGACAGCCATATCCATCTGGACTCTTACCTCCTCCCAAGAACTCGACACTTTTACCAACACAGACATTAAAACTCTCCTCAGACACCTTCCTCCCAAGACTCCTGGTGCCTCTGGCCTAAACCATATTATCCTAAAACACCTTCTTGACTATCATTACTGCCTACACAAACCTCCTCAATGCCTCCCTTGCCTCTGGATACTTCCCTTCCCTCTTCAAAGCTGCTACTGCTATCCTCCTTCCTAAACCCAATAAAGACCACTGTAACCCTAGAAACTAGCACCCTATTAGCCTCATCAAAACTTTAGGGAAACTCTTTGAAAAACTAATCAACCACCGCCTTTGCAGATACCTGGAACACAACTCTATACTTTCTGATAGCCAATTTGGCTTCAGAACTCTCAGATCTACACAGGATGCCATTAGCATCATTCTCAACTACATACACATAAACACAAAACAAAGAAACAGGACAGCCCTGGTCACAAAAGAAGTGGAAAAAAACTTTTGACACCGGCATGAAGGGCTCAAACACAAACTCCGCACTAACTTTAACCTGCCTCTCACTAATCGTAAACTCCTCTGCAACTTCCTAGACAGCCGCACCATGAGAATCAAATTCCAAGGCTGTTACTCTGACTACTTCACACTAAATGCTGGACTACCCCAGGGATCTGTCCTCTCCCCTACCCTCTACATTTTATACACTAACGACATTCCAACACCTGTATACCACAACTCCATCACACTAGCCTGTGAGGATGACATTACACAACTCATCACTCACGCCAATGAAGATACACTCACACACAAAACTCAGAATGAAGTCGACAGGAAAACCTTCTGGGAACAAATGGAGGATCAAATCCAATGCAGCCAAATCCAGCATTACATATTTTAACTATAGGAAATGTGATCCTCCATTACCTGTCGAGCTCAGACCAGCTGACACCCGCACCTACATCCCCATCACACAATCTGTCACTGTCCTTGGTGTTAATCTTGACTACCGTCTTCGCTTACAGGGACACATTCACTCAAAGCATTCAATAGCTAGTAAGGCCCTTGCGGGCTTCTGCAAGCGGCAACATGCCTCCCAACGCACCAAATTACACCTCTACAAATCCCTAATACGTCCTTTGATAACTTATTCTCTTCTACCTCTTTCTCTTGCAGCTAAAACAAACTTCAATTGCAGCGTAATGTAAGCTAAGCCAAGGACCAATTTACACTCCTCTCTAGCCCTAATCTTCGCCTGTCCCGTCCTCCCCGCTCACCCCACCGGAGTCCCAACAGAAGAGCCTGCTATGTCTGTTCTCAATGTCTGTCCCACGATTGCCTTAGGTGCTGGGTTAAGCTCTGGCTCTATTTCTACGACTAAGAACACTCCTCTCCAGCGCTATACTTCCTCTGTCCCGTCTTCCCTGCTCATTCCATTGGGATCTTACCCGAACTTGCTTGCTCATTCATTCATGTACTGTTTGTAACAGCTTGACAGAGCTCCTGGAGAGCGAAACGTTGCCACAATAAAATGTCACATTAGTTGCACTTGTGTCCTTTTACTTTATATATTGTCGGTAATTCTATCAACATATATACACAAGTGTTCTCTAAGCCCACTGTAATCTAAGCAAAAATTTGGGACAGTTACTGCGTTATCCCTACTATCATACTTCTGTCAATGTTAAAGGTAACCGAGATGTGGTGGCTTGATCAGTCTTATCCGAAGAACAACAGTGTAAGAAGAGGATGGAGATGAATGGTATAAAATATACCGATACTTCATTATCCTACATAACTACATACAGTAGAGATGTAAAGACAATATAATTAACGTCTTTACACCTCCACTGCTGTAGGTGAAATATTTCAGAATCAAGATACCTAACTGTTGCACATATTTTAACTAGACTTACTATATATATAACCCGAATAAGTTTATTTAGATACAATTACTTGGAGGAATAAGTTAGTTATCTTACAAAATAACATGTGTAATTTGAAATATTAGACACATGCAACATGTGGGTATGTGATGAATGGTTTGAAAAACCGACAAGTTGAAGATTGAGACACTTATGCAACATATGGGAATCTTTATTCGGGAAACGTTTCGCCACACAGTGGCTTCATCAGTCCGATACAAAGTAGAAAGGCGTAAGGAGAGGAGTTTGAAGTAATCAGTCCCTCAGCCTGGAGTCGATGTGTTCAGTCCATCAATCTTGTAGAATGTACAGCATAGGACCGTAGATGTGGCTTATATACTGTAGTGAGGTGAGGCGAAGCAGGAGGTGAGGCCATAGTGGTACCATCCACTAGTCGAAGTAAGTCTTCGTCCAAAGGTTGGACAAGTGTTGAAGAATTCTTTGTAACAAGATCCCATGATGCTGCAGTGTCTGACACTGCAGCATCATGGGATCTTGTTACAAAGAATTCAACACTTGTCCAAACTTTGGACGAAGACTTACTTCGACTAGTGGATGGTACCACTATGGCCTCACCTCCTCCTGCTTCGCCTCACCTCACTACAGTATATAAGCCACGTCTACAGTCCTATGCTGTACATTCTACAAGATTGATGGACTGAACACATCGACTCCAGGCTGAGGGACTGATTACCTCAAACTCCTCCTCTCCTTACGCCTTTCTACTTTGTATCGGACTGATGAAGCCACTGTGTGGCGAAACGTTTCCCGAATAAAGATTCCCATATGTTGCATAAGTGTCTCAATCTTCAACATGTGGGTATCTATATTTGTAGACGTTTCGCCATCCAGTGGCTTTATCAAATAAATATCTATTTCTATAAGTACATGTACAAGGTATACAGTCCTAGTTGACATCACTGACATACTACCGTATAGAAAGTCGCTTGTTATGCAGAGCATTTCGGGTAAATTAGGTCAGTTTTGTCCCCAGGATGCGACCCACACCAGTCGACTAACACCTATGGACATCAGGTGTCTCATGGAAACAACGTCCTAATGTTTTCCAACAGTGGAAATAAATGGTATAAAATACCGACACAACGGAAATATAAATACTCAAGCAGTATAATGTGATCCTTTATTCAAGCTTATTGGCAACGTTTCGCCCACACAGTGGACTTTATCAAGTTACAAACAGATCTGTTTGTAAACCATACCCCCGGCCGGGATTGAACCCGCAGTCAGAGAGTCAAAACTCCAGCCCGTCGCGTTAGCCACTAGACCAGGTAGCCACAATAAGATTCGTCCAACTAGGTATATTTCTACACCATAGGAAAGTTAGCACAGGCACCACTGTGACCATAAATGCAAGTTTTTACAGACGAATCTCCAGCTAGCGTGGCTAACGCGACGGGCTGGAGTTTTGAGACTATGACCGCGGGTTCAATCCCGGCCGGGGGTATGGTTTGTTTGCAATCGTGTCATTACGATTTCTTGAGTCAGATCTGTTTGTAACTTGATAAAGCCCACTGTGTGGGCGAAACGTTGTCCATAATGGATCACATTATACTGCTTAAGTATTTATATTTCCGTTTTCCAGCCGTACTAGGGATTCGATCCCCGGACCTCAGTGTGTGAGCGCTGTCGAGCTACATAATGGGAAGACTATAGAAACGTCTACATATAAAGATACCCAGATGGTGCAAATATGTTTAATTTTCAATCGTGATGGCATTGTCTATCAGTCAACAAGAGTAACTACCAGGCACCTGGTCAGGTAGGCAACGCTCTCGCCTCACACACTGAACATCCGGGGTTCGATCCCCGGCAAGGGCAAAATCACTGGAGTGTTTCCTTACACCTGTTGTCCCGTTCACCTAGCAAACAAGTAGGTACCTGGATGTTAGGTGATTGGTGTGGGTGGCATCCTGGGGAACAAGATTGATGACCCCAATGGAATTAACAGACCTCGATGACGCACTGCCTCTCTTGGGTTATCCTGGGTGGCTAACCCTCCGGGGTTAAAAATCCCAACAAAATCTTATCTTAACCCAGATATTTCTGGGAGTGATACCACATCAGCTCACTTTAATCAACTTATTAATAAAACAACACAATACCACAAACACTGAGACACACATGCAACATCTGGGTGGTATAAACTTTGGTAATAAATACCGACAAGTTGGTTTAGAAAGACACGTAAGCAAACACTATGACATATGTCAGTGTTTGCTTACGTGTCTTTCTCAACCAACATCTGGGTATGTTTATTGTAGACGTTTCGTCATCCAGTGACTATCAATACAGATTCTAGGAGATCACTTGAGGACAGTAGAACATTCTTGTACAACAATACCGTCACTAGAACAACGAAACTTATGACGACGTTTCGCTCCAACTTGTGTCTCGTTAATGGTGCAAGTTGGACCGAAACGTCGTCTTAAGTTTCATTCTTCTATGTGTAGTGGAGATAAATATTACACAACAAGACAGGAGTTACTTGTGTTTAGTTAAGATATTACTGACAAGTGTGATAATGAGAGTACTTACCCACTTCCCCAGAGAAAGATACTGAAGCCCCGAAGACATGACCTTCCAGACTGGTGCCATCCTCCAGGACCAGCCTGGCCACCTCCGTCAGACTGGTGCCATCCTCCAGGACCAGGGTGGCCGCCTCCGTCATCCTCACACAACACCTGAACAACACAATAAATCACTCACAATGGTCACTGTAGTAGTGTGTTAATATATATAACCCTTGTCTAACTTTCAAGACCAGGGTGGGAGGAGAGTGTGGGTGTGATGGAGGTAACGTGGGTGTGATGGGGGTAGCGTGGGTATGATAGAGGTAGCGTGGTAGATGTCGAGAGTAGCACAAGAGGAGGCAGACTGAGTGTGGTATGTTAGGTAGGTTCACTCTGCCCTGGGCACCACCCTAACTTAACCACGTGATCAGGGCGCCGGACACGGTAACCACCATTAGTAACCTCACAGTAACTAATTATTCGTCTCTATCTTAGACGCTACCAACACTATTCTAACATAATACAATGTATGATTTCATTCACACATTAACCCACTCAAAATCAACAGTGGGTGTTTCACGGGTAATTCACTAAATAAATAATTATCTAAGGTAAACAGAAAGATAAATAGTCCGTTTTCTTCCTTAAGGTAACTCTTACTACTCTAAAAAGTAATGTTACTTTCTATAGTAACTGAGTTTCGACTTGTACATAAAATGAACATAATGACTCATGTACATTAACATATATAAACATCATCTGCCTATGGAAAAAAATGTCAGAAAAGTTAGAAATAAAATCATTAAAATGTTTGTTGAGTGGCATGAGGGATGTTGGAGGCGGGGCAGAGCTGGTCTGCTGGTCAAGGTCACTCACATGTATCCTCTTATTTACACACTTTACTAGCAAACTTACTGACATGTAACTAACATTTATCATCACACAGTAAACACATACATCTGCTCTCTCAAATACAGACACAAAATATTATATTTGTTTTCATTTTCAATGTTAAAAGTGACGAACTGATGGTATTAGCAAGGTAATATTTTGTTGGTGTAACAAGACCAGTGTTGTCCTCCCTCTCTGTGCTCATCTAGTTCCCCCAGCGGGGGTTCGAACCCCTGACTCTTGGCAACCACCACTCTGCTTACACTCAAAGTGTAACTTACTCCTTGTTCACCTGGGTTACTAGTACATATAATGTTATATCTACTTGTAAATCCATATATAGTGTTGTCTTCAGCTACGTACCTTCCTAATGTACTCTCCTTGTACTCTACTTGTACTCTACTCTCGTACTGGAAGAATTTCCTTCCATGTACCTTTAGCTTCAATGGCCTTCTAGTTCTCAGTTTTATCATCTGGTTTATTGTCTTCTATATCAGATAGTTAGCAGCTTCACCGTCGTCTAAGTCACTATATCAGATAGCAGCTTCACCGTCGTCTAAGTCACTGTATCAGATAGTTAGCACCTTCACCGTCGTCTAAGTCACTATATCAGATAGCAGCTTCACCGTCGTCTAAGTCACTATATCAGATAGTTAGCAGCTTCACCGTCGTCTAAGTCACTATATCAGATAGTTAGCACCTTCACCGTCGTCTAAGTCACTATATCAGATAGTTAGCAGCTTCACCGTCGTCTAAGTCACTATATCAGATAGTTAGCAGCTTCACCGTCGTCTAAGTCACTATATCAGATAGTTAGCACCTTCACCGTCGTCTAAGTCACTATATCAGATAGTTAGCACCTTCACCGTCGTCTAAGTCACTATATCAGATAGCAGCTTCACCGTCGTCTAAGTCACTATATAAGATAGTTAGCAGCTTCACCGTCGTCTAAGTCACTATATCAGATAGCAACTTCACCGTCGTCTAAGTCACTATATCAGATAGTTAGCAGCTTCACCGTCGTCTAAGTCACTATATCAGATAGTTAGCAGCTTCACCGTCGTCTAAGTCACTACATCAGATAGTTAGCAGCTTCACCGTCGTCTAAGTCACTATCTTGTAAGAAAATAAAAAGTTACAATACTATGATTGGAACAATACACATATAACCCTCAGATATTAGTTACGGTGTCCCGTAGCTGTCGTTAGTGCACTCAACTCACTCCTAAGCTCCGGGGATTGATTCCCCAGTATGGCTGGAAAACATTAGGATATGTTTCCTTGAGACACCTGCTGTCCCTGTTCACCCATCAATAAAATGTGTACCTGGGTGCTAGTCGACTGGTGTGGGTCGCATCCTGGGACAAAATTAACATAATTTGCCCGAAATGTTCTACATAACAAGCGGCTTTGTATATAGTAGTATGTCACTGATGTCAGCTAGGACTGTATACCTTGTACATGTACTTGTAGTAAAAAATTATTTCTGACCCAGCCACTTGGACCAACATTAACTGGTGGAGCAACATTAACTGGTGGAGCAACATTAACTGGTGGAGCACCATTAACTGGTGGAGCAACATTAACTGGATGAGCAACATTAACTGGTGGAGCAACATTAACTGGTGGAGCAACATTAACTGGTGGAGCAACATTAACTGGATGAGCAACATTAACTGGTGGAGCAACATTAACTGGTGGAGCAACATTAACTGGATGAGCAACATTAACTGGTGGAGCAACATTAACTGGTGGAGCAACATTAACTGGTGGAGCAACATTAACTTGTGGAGCAACATTAACTGTTGGAGCAACATTAACTGGTGGAGCAACATTAACTGGTGGAGCAACATTAACTGGTGGAGCAACATTAACTGGTGGAGCAACATTAACTGGTGGAGCAACATTAACTGGTGGAGCAACATTACCAAAACTTTTCTTCAAAGGACTCGCCGCATTCTGAGGGGCTCAGAACAAGGGAAGAAACTTCTGCACACCATACCCAACAACCTCAAACCTGCCAGAATGTACGGCCTGCCAAAAACTCACAAGCCTGGTATCCCACTGAGGCCCATATCCTCAGGAATAGTTAGTGCTCCCCACCAGCTTCTCAGGAATTCTCGCAAAACACCTCTCTAAACTCTTGGGCACTATCAGTCCAGCACATCTCAAACACTCGGGTGATCTTCTCAATCGCATTCGCAACATCAACATCAGGAACAAGAAACTTTCCAGCCTTGACGTGACTTCCCTATTCACCAAAGTACCTACTACACAAGCCATCGATCTCTTGCGCAGGAAAATTGACGATTCACTTGATCTTCCTATTCCAGCCAACGATTTCATCGACCTTGTTGAACTATGTGTTGGCTTTACGTGTTTCTCTTTCGAAAATCACCTCTTTCAGCAGACTTTTGGACTACCCATGGGTTCGCCACTCAGTGCGGTCCTGGCGAACCTATACATGGAACATCTAGAAGCCGAACGTTTCTCCACCATTATTCCTTTGTCTGTCACCTGGCTCCGTTATGTTGACGACATTCTCCTCATAACTCCTAGACGCTTCAACGTTCAAGCTCCCCAAGACTAGCTCAACCAGGTCGAGCCTTCAATCCAGTTCACACTTGAAGAAGAAGTCGACAACACTCTTCCTTTCCTTGATGTTCTTCTCTGCAAAGCTGACCACGAACTTCGTTTTAAAATCTATCGAAAACCCACCAACCAAAACGATCTTCTCCATTTCTACTCTCACCACGACACCAAAACTAAACGTGGTGTAATTATAGGCTTCTTCCTGCGTACACTCAGAATCTGCAGCAATGAGTTTCTTGAGGAAGAATGCACTATAATTGAACAAGTATTTTCTAAACTCCACTATCCTCGTCACTTCATCAGAGACTGCAGACGACTGCAGACGACGGGCATTAAACATCTTCAACACACCCAGAGAAGACACTGCCGAGAAGAGATACATAGTCCTCCCCACCAACTCCATTGCCAAACACGTTTCCAACATCTTTTCCAATACCTCATTCCAAGTATCTACCTCCACAACCACGACCATCAAGGACATTACCAGTGATAGATAGGACAAGCTTCCACCCTCTGCAGGGGTATACATAATCCCTTGTAATGACTGCAACAAATTATATGTGGGCGAAACATCAAGGGACCTCCAAACACGTATTTCAAAACACCAATACGCAAGCAGGTCTGACGATACAAGGAATGCCTGTGTACAACACCGTAATTCACACAACCATTTGATAAACTACAGAAACTCAAGACTTATCGCCACAGAAGACAACACTCAGTACCAAAGAATCCTGGAATCATCACTTATTTCTATATCCAACAACTTCAACCAGAATAGTGGCTTCTATAACATAGCTGAACCACTTGCCAAGAAACTTCTTCATCGCTATCCCACATAAGAATATAGGAATGGAAGAACACTGCAGAAGGTCTGCTCACAAACTTATCCAATCTCCCTTCCAAGCTACCCAAGATTTTAAACTCTATAACCCCACTCGGTATATCATCAGATGCAGCATTCTCCACCTGACCTCAGCATTCTGAACCTGACTATAAATACTCGCGTACCTTCCACCCCAGGTAGATCTGTGGGCGAAACGTTGTCAATAAAGGATCACATTATACTGCATATGTGTTTATATTTCCATACCCAGGGTGCGGGCGGTAGTCACCCGATACCCAGGGTGTAGGCGGTAGTCACCCCATACCCAGGGTGTGGGCGGTAGTCACCCCATACCCAGGGTGTGGGCGGTAGTCACCCCATTCCCAGGGTGTGGGCGGTAGTCACACCATTCCCAGGGTGTGAGCGGTGGTCACCCCATTCCCAGGGTGTTGGCGGTAGTCACCCCATTCCCAGGGTGTGGGCGGTAGTCACCCCATCTCCAGGGTGTGGGCGGTAGTCACCCCATTCCCAGGGTGTGGGCGGTAGTCACCCCATACCCAGGGTGTGGGCGGTAGTCACCCCATTCCCAGGGCGTGGGCGGTAGTCACCCTATACCCACGGTGTGGGTGGTAGTCACCCCATACCCATCCTGTGGGTGGTAGTCAAAAGATTACAGAGGTACATAATGGGTCCACGGACTGGATCCCAAAGTTATGACAGCTGAACTAGTTACAGCTGTATAATCCTCCGGGTTTAGCGCTTCCCCTTGATTATAATAATAATAATACTGAACTAGTTACAAAGGTAATGAATCACGTAAGTAATTTACTTACTTACGTTTATACATGGCTACAATCATGAACAACAAATTATAGAGTAATGAACAATTCACACGTCCACACCCGGTCACAACTGTAATAAGTTATTGGTGCAAACATTAATTGTTAGGTCTCACACACACACACACACACACACACACACACACACACACACACACACACACACACACACACACACACACACACACACACACACACACACACATACACACACACACATACACACACACACACACACACAAACACACACACACACATACCTCAAAGGCGATGGGACCGGACATCTCCCCGTGGGTCCTTACAGAAGGAGCAGAGATGCTGTGTGTGCTCCTAACCACAATCTTCAACACATCCCTTGAAACTGGGCAACTACCTGAGATATGGAAGACGGCAAATGTAGTCCCCATTTTTTAAGAAAGGAGACAGAAACGAGGCACTAAACTACAGACCTGTGTCTCTGACGTGTATAGTATGCAAAGTCATGGAGAAGATTATCAAGAGGAGAGTGGTGGAACACCTGGAACGGAGCAAGATTACAAATGAAAACCAGCATGAATTTATGGAAGGCAAATCCTGTGTCACAAACCTTCTGGAGTTTTATGACAAGGTAACAGAAGTAAGACACGAGAGAGAGGGGTGGGTCGATTGTATTTTCCTGGACAGCAGGAAGGCCTTTGACACAGTTCCTCATAAGAGATTAGTGCAGAAGCTGGAGGATCAGGTGCATATAACAGGGAGGGCACTGCAATGGATCAGGGAATACCTGACAGGGAGGCAACAACGAGTCACGGTACGTGAAGAGGTATGACAATGGGCGCCTGTGACAAGCGGGGTCCCACAAGGGTCATTTCTAGGACCAGTGCCATTTTTGATATATGTGAATGACATGATGGAAGGGATAGACTCTGAAGTGTCCCTATTCGCAGATGATGTGAAGTTGATGAAAAGAATTATATCGGATGAGGGGAGGGAGGATAAAGCCGGACTGAAAAAGAGACCGGGACAGGCGGGACACGAAAGTCAAAAACGGGGCTTCTGGGAATTAAAACCCGCCAAATGCAAAGTAAATGAAGTTTGGGGGAAAGGCAAAGAAGATTTCAGACAGAGTATAGGCTAGGGGGGACAAAGACTCCCAGCCTAAATCGGGGAAAAAAAGCTTGGGGTGACCATAAACCGAGCAAAATCACCGGGGGCACACATAAACCCAAAATTTTTTTCTGTTGCAGAAATACGGGCGCCGGGAAAACCCTGAGAAAGCGTTCCGATCCCTTTAAATAAGGAATCGTTAAAAGAATTACCTGTGTATTTTTTGGGCCCCAAGGGGGAAAGTAGCAGCCCAATCTAAACCCCACACCGGGTAAAACACGTCAAGAAAGTTAGAAAAAAGTCCCAAAGGTTTCCAACAAGGTTTAGTTCCAGAGTTTGGGGAATGTAGTACATGAAAGGTTGGGGGAAATGGGACTGCCCGACATTGGGGGGAACGGGAAGGTCAGGGAAAAATATGATAACGACATACAAAGTTTACTGCGGGGAAATAGAAAAAGGTGGGGAAAGGACAGGGGGCCCAAAATTTGGGAAGGGTGAAGACCAGAAAAGTCACAGGGAATTTAGGAAGTATTTCTTCAGTCATAGAGTCGTGGGGAAGTGGAAAAAGCCTACCCGGGTGACAAATTTTGGTGGGCGGGAACCATACATATTTTTTAAAAAGGTTTTGAAAAAAGCCCCAAAAAAGCAGAGAGAGAGGACCTAGTAGCGATCAGTGAAAAAGGGGTGGCCCAGGGCTGACCTCGACCCCTGAAAACCAAAAATTAGGTGGTACACACACTAAACACACACACACACGCACACACACACACACAAAACACACACACACAACACAACACACACACATACACACACACATACACACACACACACATGCAAACAAACACACACAAAACACTTTACACACACACACACACACACACACACACACACACAAACACACACACACACACACACACACACACACACACACCAAAATACACCACACACACACACAAAACACACACACACATAAAACCCCACACAGGGACATGTTTTGGAGAAAGATACACATTTTATTTTACAATTCAGTCCGGAGAACAAAAGTAGTCATTGGAGGGATGTAAAACCCCAACCACAGAACGGGAGGGGGCCCAAAGAAGGGTTAAAAACCCAAAGTTTAAAGGGGAAGTTTTTTACAGTAGAGACAGGGGGGGGACTCGGGGGGGACAGCCCAATGGGGACCCCAAGCAAGGAATACACCAAAAAAGTTTTGGACAAACATACAAAACAGTGAGGGGGGGTTTAAGAAACTGCAAAAGGGGACATCGATACCTAAAAGGGCCCAAGGGGCCCGGGACAACATCTCCCCGTGGGTCCTTGAGAGGGAGCAGATATTTTGGGCGTTCCCCCTTTCCCAAACAATCTTCAAAAAGCCCCTGAAACTGGGCAACACCTGGGGATGGAAAGGGCCCAAAGGGTAGTTCCCATTTTTTAAAAAAGGAGACAGAAAAAGAGGCACAAAAAACTATAGCCCTGTGTCATTGACGTGTATAGTATCCCAAAATTATGGGAAGATTATCAGGGGGGAGAGTGGTGGAGCACCTGGAAGGGAAAACAAGAGTATAAATGCCAACCAAAAACGGTTTCAGGGGAAAGGCAAACCCCTGTGCCCGAAAACCCTTTTTGGATTTTATAATAAAATAACAAAAGAAAGACACGGAGAGAGGGGGGGGTTTTGATTGCATTTCTTGGACGCAAGAAGGCCTTTAAACACAGTTCCCACAAGAAAAATTAGTCCCAAAAACCCGAAGCATCGGGCGAATAAAACCGGGAAGGGCACTGCAAGGGAAATCAGAGAATCCCTGACAGGGGAAAAAACCCCGAGCCGGAAACGAAATGAGGGTATCACAGTGGGCCACCTGGGGACGAGCGGGGGGTCCCAGGGGTCGGCCCTGGGCCCAGTGTATTTTTGGTATATGTGAACGACATGAGGAAAGGGTTTTTTAGACTCAAAAGTGCCCCCTTTTTGCAGATAAGTGAATTTAATGAGGAGAATTAAATCTAAAATGGGGCCCAAGGAAAGGATTTCCCAAAAAAGATTTGGACGGGCCCTGCCCACCGGGTTTCCAGAAAATGGCTTCTCAAATTTTAAACCCCGGCCAAAAGGGAAAGTCAGAAGAAAAGGGAAGGGCCCCCCGAAGCCCACAGCCCGAGTATAGGCTAGGGGGCCCAAAAACCCTGAAAACCTCACTAAAGGGAGAAAGATCTTGGGGGGGGGAGTATAACACGGGGGGGCATGTCCCCAAACACACTCAACCAGAAAAACTGCTGCAGCATATGGGCCTGGAAAACCTGAGAACACTTTCCCGATCCCTTAGAAAGGAATCGTTCAAGGGACACTTTTACACCGGATGCGGGCCCCATATTTAGTATGCACCCGCCCCTTTTGGAACCCGCACTTGATAAAGCACTTCAAAACAAAAGAAAGTAAAAAGGGTTTTGGGCGAAAAGGTTTTAGTTCCAGAGCTATGGGGAATTCCTAGAAAAAAGAAAAGGGGAAATCGGCCTGACCACACGGGGAGGACAGGAGGGTGGGGGAGACTTTGTAACGAAAATTAAAAATACTGCGTGGAAATTAGACAAGGTGGCAAAAAACAGGTGTTCCAGGGAGGGGAAACAGAAACAAGAGGCCCACAATTGGAATTTTGAAGACAAAAAAGAGTCAGAGAGAAACTAGGAAAGTATTTTTTCAGTCAAAAGAGTTTTTAAGGCAGGGGAATAGCCTAGAAAAATGACTTAGTGGAGCAGGAACCAACCCCAAAAGTTTTAAGCGAGGTTTTTTTCTCAGGGTGCGGGGAGAGAGGGGGCCCCAGTAGAAAACCGGTGAAGAGGGGGGGTTTCCCAGAGTTTAAGATGGGGACCCCTGAAACCACAAATAGGTGAGTATACACCACACACACACACACATACACACACACACACACCCCACAAAAACCACTTGCACACAACATACCACACACACAAAACAAAACATCAACACAACACACACACACAACACACTTACAACACACACACACACACACCCCACAAAACTACACACACACATGGACAGTTTGGAGAAAAGACTAAAATTGAAAGGTAAAATTCAGCCCGGGGAGAACATAAAGTAGCTTTGGAGTAAATTATAACCCACCACAGAACGCAGGGGGCCCAAAAGGGGGAATACGAAAAAAAACAACGGGGTGATGGGGGAAACACACTGGCGGGAGGTGGCAAAAAGACCCTCACTCGACCCAGAGAAAAGTTACGGAAATTTTGGGCGATTTCAACCACAGGGAATCGAGGCGGAAAAACCTGACCCCACAGGGGGGGCCCCCGAAACATGGGGGACCAAAAGATGTGGATGTGGTACTTAAAAAACCCTCATGCGTAAAACATGTCAGGGACACAACCAAAGAGAGGGGGGAGGATGAGCCCCAAGACTGGTCTATTTTTTCCCCCCGGAGCAGTTTCAACATTGAGGAAAATACTTACAGAGGCCCTTGGGGGGCTAGCGATAAATGGGGTTTTCTGATTTTTTGACTATAAGTAGATTTAAACAAGGGGAAAGGAAATTTTTAACGGGAACTGAAGGGGACGGGCCAAACTATAAAAGGGGGGACTTACAAAAGGAATGAGAAACTTTGCGGGGAGGTTCAGGGGGACAGAGAAAGGGGTGGGGAAAATCAGTAAACGAGATGAGGGAATATGGGGGAAAACAAAGTGAAAGGGGGAGGCAAAAGGAAAAATTTTTTGTTCCCAAGGGAAACAAAATAATGGGGAAGACCAAAACGAGTTTTTTGGTTTTCCCCCCGAAGGTGTGGGGGGGCAAAAATAAGTGCAACAGAAAGGGAAAAAGGTACGGGAGGAAAAGGGCCCCCGGAAAACAAGGAGATTAGTAGAATACCCAAAAAACGAGTTTCCCACAGATAAGGAGGGAGGCCCATCGACAGTATGAAAAGGGCCAAAAGAACCCGGAAAGTCAAAATCGGGCCCCAAAAACTGCTGTATACCCACTTTAGGAGGAAGAAACAGTCAAGGACCAGGTGAAAAGGCTGAGGAAAGAAGGGGGAGAACTCACAAAAAAACCGTTCGGGAGGTATGGGGGAAGCTCAAAAACGATTTAAGGGAAGTATTTACAAGTAGAGACGGAAGGACTTGGGGGAAAACCAGTTGGGGACACCAGCAAGAATACCCAACAAGTGTTGGCAAACATCCCATACAGATGATGAGGAGGTGAAAAAAATGCTAAGGGACATCGTTCCCTTAAAAGGCAATGGGAAAAGAAAACATCTCCTGGGGGTTTCCCTTAGAGGGGGAGAAAATATGTTGTGCGGGGCCAAATTACCAAAATTTTTAAACCCACATCCGGAAAAACTGGGCAACTCCTGAGGTATGGAAAAACGGCAAATTGTTTTTCCCTTTTAAAACGGGAAAGACAAAAAAGAGGACTAAACAGAGACCTGTGTCATTGACGGGGTATAGTATCAAAAATTATGGAGAAGATTATCAGGAAGATTTGGTGGAGCACCGGGAAACGGAACAGGAAAAAAAATTCCCAAACCCCACACGGATTCAGGGAAGGGCCCAAATCCGTGTAAACAAACCTTCTGGAGTTTTATGATAAAATAACAGAAGTAAACAAAAAGAGAGAGGGGGGGTTTTTGTTTTGCATCTTTTTGGATGCAAAAGGGGCCCTTTTGGGACAAGTTCCTCACAAGAGATTAGTGCAAAAGCTTAGAGCATCGGGGGCGCATTTAACGGGAAAGGGGCACTGCAATGGATCAGAGAATCCCTGACGGGGAGGCAACAACGGGGTCATGGTAGGGTATTGATGTATCACAGTTGGCACCTGTGACGACCCGGGGGCCCCACAGGGGGGGGGGTCCAAAGGACCGTGCATTTTTGGTATTTTGTAAAACGACAGGGACAAAGGGGGTTTAACCCAGAATTGTCCTGTTTCCCAGATGATTTTAAAGTTAATGAGGAAAATTTAAAAATTGTTTGGGGAAACCAGGCAGGACTTCAAAGAGACCGGGACAGATTTGGACACCTGGTCCAGCAAAGGGGCTTTTTGGGAATTTAACCCTTTCCCCCCCCCCCCCCCCCAAATTTCATGAAGATGGGGGAAAAAGGGGCACAGAAACCACGGGACAGAGTTAGGAAGGCGGCCCAAAACCCTGAAAACCTCATAAAGGGAAAGAAAGATTTTGGGGGTTTTTTTGATTTATAAAAACCGGAAAGCTTTGTCCCCGGAAAGCACACTTTCAACAATAAACGCTGCAGCAAAGGGGCCCTGGCCCAAACCCTTTGAGAACAGCTTTCCGTACCTTAGAAAAGGAATCATTCAAGACACTGTTACACCGTGTATGTCAGGCCCATACTGGGGGTATGAAAGCCCCCTTTTTGGGAAACCCGGCACTTGAAAAAAGCATCAAGAAACTAGAGAAAGTAAAAAGGGTTTAAAGGGAAATCGGCCTGACGACCCCTGGGGGACAGGAGGGGTCGGGGGGAGCCCTTGATAACGCATATAAAATACGGTTGGAATAGACAAGGGGACAAAAAAAGGGTTTGTTTCCCAGGGGGGGGTGACACAGAAACAAGAGGCCAAAATTTGGGAAAAGTTAAAGGGGACAAAAATTGATTCGGGAAGATAGTGGGAAAAGTATTTTTTTCATTTCTAGATTTGGTAAGGCAGGGGAAATAGCCTAGAAAATGACGTAGTGGAGGCAGGAACCTACACATTTTTAAGAGGGGTTTGATAAAGTTTCATGGGGGGGGAAAGAGAGGGGGCCCTAGAAAAACCCGGGGTGAAGGGGCCCGGGGCCAGGAGCTGGGAAACTCAAACCCCTGCAACCAAAAAATTTTAGGTATTTACAAATGGTGAGTACACACACACACATACACACACACACACACACCCCACCCCCAAACCACACACACACACACACACCCCCACACACACAACACCCACACATACCCAACACACCCCCAACACACATCCCACACACACACACACCAAAACCCCACACAAAAAACACATACACACCACAACACCACACACAACACCACACACAGGACACACACACACACACACACCCCAAACAACACACACACACACACACAATACACACCCCACACACCACACCCCATACACACACACACACACACACACCCCCCCCCAAAACCACACACACACACACCCCACACACACACACACATACACACACACACACACACATAAAAAAGGGGGGCCAATTTTGGGAAAAAAAAAAAAGCAGGGGGAGAAAAAAAATGATTGAAGGCATCAGGGAAAAAACAATGGGGGGAGGGCAATTTTGGACCCAGGTGACAAATTTTCAGAGAATGGGTGGTTTGCGCTGGAAGGATACGGCCTTTCAGAGAAACTTTAAAGGAAAAACAGTTCGAACCGGATTCTGCAAGAAAAAAGAAAGGGATTTAGGGACAAAGGGGGGTTTTACCGGGAGGTATACCTCAAAACTGCGACAGAACAAAAGAAGAAAGGACTACACTAAAAAGAGAGGGTACAGAGACGCAAGGGGGAACGAGAAGAAATAAAAAATGGGGCGGGCCCCAAAGACACAGGGGGAAAGGGGAAAACAACACCCCACAAAAAATTTCCCCCCAAAAAAGGCGGGACCCGCGACTTTTCCCAAACGCAACTGAGAAAACCTTTTAAAATACAACCCACTCCGGTTCCCTCTGCCCCCAAACCCCATATCAAAAAAACCTAAACCCCCAACGCTGCCCCTTAATGGGCTTCGGGAACCCCCCCCCCTTTTAAAACCAAACCCCCCTAAAACCACACCCCCCCTTATAGGCCCCCCCCAAAGGCTCCCCGCTCCCCCAACCCCAATATTCTTGCATGCCCACAATGATGAAAAGAAAAAAAATTTTTTTGGTAACAAACGCGGAGGGGAATAATAATAAACATAGGAGGGGGAATAAAAAGAATCAGTGAAAAACCCCCAGAAAACATACAGTCCAGAAACAAAAGGGCGAACAATAACAGAAAAAAATCTTCCCAACGGGAAATTTCAGATCCTGGGGAAAAAGATAAAAGGGTTGGGGGGGGAAGGGAAGGGGTTCACTGCTCAAAAAAACCCCGAGGGGGATTTGGGAGGAAAGGGAAAGGGCCATGGCCCGATTGGAGAAAGAGACAACATTGTAGGTAAAATTTTCAGCCCGGGAGAACATAAAGTAGCATTGGGGGGTGTATAACCCCCACAAAAAACTGAAGGAGGCCAAGGAGGTTACAAAAGGAAAAACAAACAGGGGTGATGGTGGCCCAAACTGGCTAAAGGTTTGGCAAAAAAGAGCTCACCCCCAGCCAGGAAAATTTTTTTTCCTGGAAAAGGGGCGTTTTTAAACCACGGGGAGATCGACTGGGAAAACCGGGAGCCACATGGGGGGCCCCAAAACCCATGGAGAGCCAAAGATGAGGGGATTTTGGTTTATTTTGAAAACCTCATGCATCAACTTTGTAGGGACACAACCAGAGAAAAAGAGGGGGGGGAGGACCACCCAAAGACGGGGAATCTTGTGTTCACCCAAAGCATTTCCCGAATTTTGGGGGGAAAAAAATTTTAAAGAGAGGCCCCTTTGGAGCAAAGCGTCAGGGGGTTTGGGGTTTTGACTTTTAAGTAGATTTCCCAAGTGGAAAAGGTAACGGGAACTAAAGGGAAAGGCCAAATATAAAAGGGGGGAAACTAAAACAGGTATGAGTAATTTCCCCTCCCAGGAGGTTCATTGGGACAGAGAAATGGGGGGAAAATCGAAAAACGGATGATGGAATTTTTTGGCCCAACAAAGTGCGGGAGGCAGGGGGAAAATTTTTGTTCCCAAGGGAAACAAAATAATAGGAAGCCCAAAAAACGAGCCCTTTGGTTTACCCAAGGGTGTGGGGAAAGGCAAAAACAAAAGTGAAAACAGAGAAAGGAAAAGGTACAGGGGGCATGGACCCAGGAAAAAAAGGAGATTAGAAAAAGGAAGACCCAAAAACGATTTTAATGCACAAAATAAGGGGGGGGGGCCCCCGCGACATATGAAAACGACATCCCAATGGGAAAAGTAAAATTTCGGGCCCCCCGAAACTCCCTGTAAGCCCCCATTAGGGGGAAAGAAACAGTCAAGGACCAGGTGATAAGGCTGAGGAAAGAAGGGGGAAAACCACAAAAAAAACGAATCAAGGGGTATGTGGGGGGCTCAACCCCGAGTTTTAAAGGGAAAAGTATTTACAGAAAGAACGGGAAAGGGGACTCGGGGGGGAAGCCCAAGGGGGGGAAAACCAGAAAGGGGAATACCCCCAACAAGTGTTGGAACCGACATACATACAGATGAGGGGGAAAGGTGAAGAAAAAGGCAAAGGGGGACATCGAAAACTAAAAGGAAAATGGGACCAGACAACATCTCCCCGGGGGTTCCTTAGAGAGGGAGCAGAAAATTTTTGTGCGTCCCACTTACCACAAAATTCAACACCCCCCGGGAAAACTGGGAAACTACCTGAGGTAGGGAAAGGGAGGGCAAAGGGTTAAGTTCCCATTTTTTAAAAAAGGAGACAAAAAAAAGAGGCACTAAACTTTAGACCTGTGTCATTGACGTTTTTAAAAGAAAATGAAAATTATGGAGAAGATTTTAAGGAGGAGGAGGGGTGGAGCCCCTGGAAGGGGAACAGGAGTAAAAAATCCCAACCAGAAAAGGTTTCCCAGGGAAGGGCCCAAATCCTGTTTCAAAAACCTTCCTGGATTTTTTATGTTAAAATAACAGAAGTAAGATTAAAGAGAGGGGGGGTGGGTTGTTTTGCATCTTTTTGGGACTGCAAGAAGGCCTTTTACACAGTTCCTCACAAGAATTAGGGGCAAGAACCCTAGAGCATCAGGCCATATAACAGGAAGGGCACTGCAAGGGACCCAGAAAACCTGACGGGGGGGGCAACAACGAGTCATGGTACGTAATGATGTATCACAGTGGGTACCTGTGACGAGCGGGGTCCCACAGGGGTGGGCCCCTAGGACCGTGCATTTTGGTATAGTGAACGACAGACGGGGGGGTTAGACTCAGAATGCCCCTGTTTGCAAAAATTTGAAGTTAATGGGAGAATTAAATCTGGAGGACCGGGCGGACTTCAAAAGCCTGGACAGAGGGACACCGGGTCCACAAAGGGCTTCTCGAATTTAATCCGCCAAATGCAAAGTCATGAAGATGGGGAGGGGCACAGAAACCACAGACAGATATAGGCTGGTGCCAAAACTGCAAACCTCACTCAAGAAAAAGATTTTGGGGGTGATATAACACCGAGCATGTCCCGGAAGCACACATCAACAGATAACGCTGCACATAGGGGCCCTGGCAAACCTGAGAACAGCATTCCGATACCTTTAAGGAATCATTCAAGACACTGACACCAGTCAGGCCCCGGATATGCAGCACCTTTTGGAACCCCACTTGATAAAGCCCGTCGAAACTGGGGGGTTTAAAAAGGGTTTGCGACAAGGATCCAGAGCAAAGGGGGAAATTTTCCTATGGGGAAAGAAAAGGGGAAATCGGCCTTACCCCCATTTGGGGGACAGGGGGGTCGGGGGAGACATGATAACGCATAAAAAATACGCTGGAATAGACAAGGGAAAACAAAGACGGATTTTCCCGGGGAGGGGACACAAAAACAAGAGGCCACAATTGGAAGTTGAAGACACAAAGGGTCAAGAGAAAGTAGGAAGTATTTTTTTTCAGTCAAGATTGTAAGGCAGTGGAATAGCCTAAAAATGACGTATGGAGGCGGGAAACCATACACTTTTTTAAGACGGGGTTTGTAAAGCCATAGAGCGGGGAAGAGGGCCTAGTAGAAACCGGGAAGGGCGGGCCAGGACAGGACTCGCCCCTGCAACCACAAATAGGTGAACACGCCACCCACACACAACACAAACACACACACACAACACACACACCACATACACACACACACACACCCCACACACAACCACACACACACACACACACACACACAAACAACACACACAAAAAACCACACACAACTCACCACAAAACACATGAAACCATGTGGAAACTTAATTTACAGCTAGCAAAAGTCAGGGTATTTCTCCAATTTTTCTGCAAAAACCCCACTGGGGATAAAATACTTTCCATTTTCTTGAACACTTCTGTAGTTTTTCAAAATTCATTAATTTTATCACACCCAGTACAAAATGACGCAGGGGTGACAATATCCTCTGGAAAAAGTTTACATTTCTTTTGGGTCACATCGGGTGGTGTTTAACCTGCCAAAGATACTTGAACCCCAGCCGACCCGGGGCAGTAGTGACATCCAAGAGGCTTATTTTTTTGGATCACCATAGATTTGTGGCTCCTCCTGCAGTGAATGAGAAAAATGGACTCCTGGTGTCAATCTCCCTGATTCTTAAGTCAAAAAATCAGTTAAAATTTCGAATTATTTTCTCATACTGCTGACAAGCCAAATTGTAACTACCCCTTTTTTAAAAAATGAGGCAGAAAAATATTACTATATAAGCAATACAATTACACTTTTTTGGTTAACCAGGAAAACTATTAAACCAAACTCTGTGAGTTGTTTTCTGACACGGGGCTTCACACTGTGGGATGCTAAGAAAATACAATTTATTCGGCGTATGTCAACCCCTAACTGCCCCCAACCGCGACCGGGTGCTACCCATCGAAAAAACAGTACTTTGTTCTTTGGGCCAATCAAGCAAGCCCGCCAAAGCTAAGTAACGTGTTCATTTTGGTAACACGGCAGACTTGCCACTGCGGTTGGCACGGTTTGCTCCTCTCCCCTCCTCTCTCATTCTCTCTCCCCTCCTCCCCTCTTCTCCCCCTCCCTCTCTCCCCTCCCTCTTTTCTCTCTGGCTGAAAATTTACCACTGCACGTGGTGTAACTTACGTTTCCTCGACTATTGTACATAGTGTACATATCTATTATATCACGGTAAGGCAAATATACTTTTATACCCTACTGCTGATTTTTTTGTTCCATTTCCCATTAGACCCCCTCACAGGTCATTCTATCTGTTTGTAATACCCAATTATAAAAATTTTTTTGTTTTAAAAAAATTTGGGTACATTTAAATTAAACATAATCTAAATTTAAAGGGTGAAGCTCCATGAGGAAAAAAATCGGGCCCTAAAAGTTTGAAGCTGATCACATGCGCACCCCTGCAATTTGCACAGAATTCCCCCAAAAATTTGCAGTCAAAACGTTCAGATTCAAAACCAAGGGAAAGGCGGGATATTTCCATTCCCAGAATCAAGAACCCCCCCAAACAAGAACCCTTCACCAAATCAAGAACCCCTCACCATAATCAAAACCCCCTCACCACAATAAAGAACCCCTCACCATAACAGAACCCCCACCAAATCAAGAACCCTCCATCATAACAAAAACCCCCACCATAACAAAAAACCCCTCACCAAAAAAGAACCCCTCACCATAATCAAGAACCCCTCACCATAATAAAGAACCCCTCACCAATCAAAAAACCCTCACCAAACAAGAACCCCCTACCAAAATAAAGAACCTTTCATCAAATCAAGAACCTTTATCATAATCAAAAACCCCCTCACCATAATAAAGAGCCCTTTAAACCCATAATCAAGCCCCCTTTCACCTAAACAAGAACCCTTCACCAAATAAAACCCCTTTCACCATAATCAAAAACCCTCACCATAACAAACCCCTTTTCCCATAAAAAACCCCATCATAATAAAGAACCCCCTCACCATAATAAAGAACTCCTCCCATAATCAAGAACCCTTCACCATAATCAAAACCCCTCTAATAACAAGAACCCCTCCCCATAATAAAGAACCCCTTCACCATAATCAAAAACCCTTCACCATAATCAAAAAACCCCCACATAATCAAGAACCCCCTCCCATAATAAGAACCCCTCACCAAAATCAAAAACCCTTCACCAAATCAAAAAACCCCCATCATAATCAAGAACCCCTCACCATAATCAAAAACCCCCCTCACCATAACAAGCAACCTCGAGGAGACAACCTGCTGTTTTGTTCCGGCAGTAAACACTCCTTTAAATAACACCAACTTTTTCTAATTTACCTGGAGAGGGTTCAGGGGGCACGCCCCCCCGGCCCGTCCAGACCGGCCGGGGGGGGGGGGGAATCAGGGGAAATCTTTCTAAAGTTTTCTGGGAAACCATTTTGGAAATGATGTATTTCAAAAAATAGATGAGGCCAATTGTTCCTCAGAACTTTTTTCCCAAATTCACTCAACGACTTTTAAAAACTAAGTTTCCCGGATGGGCGTTTTTTAAAATTAAAATAAAGTGTTTGAGGAAGTTAGACGACACAAGAAAACTTAAAATTTCAAAAAAGATGTTAAGGAAGTTAGTTAACGACCAAAACACTTAAATTGCTAATAAGAGTGATGAGGAAATTAGTAGACGACACAAGAACACTTTAATACTAAAAGAGGGTTTGAGGAATTAACGACACAAGAAACTTAAGTTTGCAATAAATGTTGAGGAAGTTTTTAAAGAACAGAACACTTAAGTTGCTAATAAGAGGTAGAGAAGTTAGACGCACAAAACACTTAAGTTGCTAAAAGATGTTAGAGGAAGTTTTAAAGACACAAAAAACTTTAAAATGTAAAGAGGTATGAGGAAGTTGTTAGAACGACACAAAAACCAAAAATGCTAAAAAAGTGTTAGAGAATTAGTTAGACGACCAAGAAAACTTAATAGCAATTAAAAGTGTTAGGAAGTTAGACGACACAAGAACACTTAATTGCATAAGGTTTAAGGAAGTTTTGACGACACAAAACACTTAAGTTGCAATAAGATGTTTAAAAAAAGTTAGACACACAAGAAAAACTAATTGCAAAAGGTGTTTGAGGGAAATTAGTTTTGACGACACAAAAAACTTAAGTTCTAAAAAGAGGGTTTTTAGGAATTATTTGACGACACAAAACACTTAAGTACTAAAAAATGTTAGAGAAGTTAGAAAACCAAAACACTTTAAATTGCTAAAAGAGGTTAGAGGAAGTTAGACGACACAAAACCTTAATTGCAAAAAAGTGTTAGAGGAAGTTAGACGACAAAAAAACACTTTAAATTGCAATAAGAGTGTTAAGGGAAATTAGACGACCAAGAACACTATTGCTAATAAAGTGTTAAGGGAAATAGTTAGACGACAAAAAACATTAATTGCTAATAAGAGTGTAGAGAAGTTAACGACACAAAACACTTAATTGCAATAAGAGGTTTTGAGGAAGTTAGACGACACAAGAACCTTTAAATTTCTAAAAAAGTGTAAAAGGAAGTTAGACACACAAAACATTAAGTTGCTAAAAATGTTAGAGGAAGTTAGACGACAAAAACACTTTTAATTGCTAATAAGAGGTTAAGGGAAATTATTTTGACGACACAAGAACACTTTAAATTGCTAATAAAGTGTTTTGAGGGAAGTCAGACGACACAAAACACTTTTGTTTGCTAATAAGAGGGTTTGAGGAAGTTAGACACACAAGAACACTTAAGTTGCTAAAAAGTGTGTTAGAGGAAGTTAGACGACACAAGAACACTTAAGTTGCTAATAAGAGTGTTAGAGGAAGTTAGTTAGACGACACAAGAACACTTAAGTTGCTAATAAGAGTGTTAGAGGAAGTTAGACACACGAACCTTTAAATTTAATAAAGTGTTAAAGGAAATTAGACGACCAAGAACCTTTAAATTTTTAATAAAGTTAGAGGAAGTTAGACGACACAAGAACACTTAAGTTGCTAATAAGAGTGTTAGAGGAAGTTAGACGACACAAGAACACTTAAGTTGCTAATAAGAGTGTTAGAGGAAGTTAGACGACACAAGAACACTTAAGTTGCTAATAAGAGTGTTAGAGGAAGTTAGTTAGACGACACAAGAAAAAACTTAATTGCTAATAAAATGTTAGAGGAAGTTAGTTAGAAAGACACAAGAAAAAATTAGTTTCTAATAAGATGTTAGAGGAAGTTTTGACGACACAAGAAAACTAAGTTGCTAATAAGGTGTTAAGGAAGTTGTTAGACGACACAAGAACACTTAAAATTGCAAAAAAATGTTAGAGGAAGTTAGACACACAAAACACTTAAGTTTTCTAAAAAAGTGTTAGAGGAAATTAACGACCAAGAAAACTTAAGTTTTTCTAATAAGAGTTAAGGAAGTAGTTAGACCCAAAACACTTTAATTGCAATAAGATTTTTAGAGAGTTAGACGACCAAAACACTAAATTGCTAATAAGAGTGTTAGAGGAAGTTAGACGACACAAAAAACACTTAAGTTCTAATAAGAGGTTAAGGAAGTTAGACACCAAGAACCCCTTAATTTTTTAATAAAGTGTTAGAGGAAGTTTGACACACAAGAACACTTAATTGCTAAAAAGAGTGTTTGAAATTTTGACGACACAAGAACACTTTAAATTGCAAAAGAAGGGTTTGAGGGAAATTAGCGACACAAAACAAATTTAAGTTGCTAATAAGAGGTTAGAGGAATTAGTTTTGACGACACAGAACACTTTTGGCTAAAAAAAGGTTAGAGGAAGTTAGTTAGACACCAAGAACACTTAAGTTGCTAATAAAGGTTTTTGAGGAATTAGACGACACAAGAACACTTAAGTTTCTAAAAATGTTAGAGGAAGTTAGTTAGCACACAAGAAACTTAAGTTGCAATAAATGTTAGAGGGAAATTAGACACACAAGAACACTTAAGTTGCAAAAAGTTTAGAGGAATTAGACACAAAGAACACTTAATTGCAATAAGATGTTAGAGGAAGTTATTTGAAAGACACAAGAACACTTAAAAATTTCTAAAAAGGTTAGAGGAGTTAAGACACACAGAACCTTAAATTGCTAAAAAGGGTTAAGGAAGTTTGACGACACAAACACTTAAGTTGCAAAAGAGGTTAGAGAAGTTAACGACCAAGAACCTTAAGTTGCAAAAGAGTGTTAGAGGGAAATTAGACGACACAAAACACTTAAATTGCAATAAAAGGTTAGAGGAAGTTAAACGACACAAAACACTTTAAATTGCTAAAAGAGGTTTTGAGGAAATTATTAACGACACAAAACCTTAATTGCAATAAAGGTTAGAGGAAGTTTAAAAGACAAAGAACACTTTAAATTGCAAAAAGAAGTTTAAGAAGTTAACGACACAAGCACTAAGTTCAAAAAAGTGTTAAGGAAATTAGCACCAAAAACTTAAATTGCTAATAAAGTGTTTAGAGGGAAATTTTTTAGACGACCAAAAACACAAAGTTGCTAATAAGGGTTTGAAAGTTTTGTTGACGACACAAACACTTAATTTCAATAAATGTCAGAGGAATTTGAAAGACACAAGAACACTTTAAATTCTAAAAGAGTGTTTGAGGAAGTTAGACACAAAGAACACTTTGTTGCTAAAAGAGGTTAAGGGAATTAGTTAGACAACAAAAAACACTTAAGTGCTAATAAGAGGTAGAGGAAATTAGTTAACACACAAGAACCTTAAGTTTTCTAATAAGAGGTTAGAGGAATTAGACACACAAAACACTTAAGTTGCTAATAAAGTGTTTAGAGGAAATTTGACGACACAAGAACACTTAATTCTAAAAAGAGTGTTAGAGAAGTTTAGTTAACACACAAAAACACTTATTTGCTGAAAGAGGTTTTAAGGAAGTAGTAGACGACAAAGAACACTTAAGTTTCAAAAAAAGTGTTTGAGGGAAATTAAAACGACACAAAACACTTTTAAATTTCAAAAGAGTTTAGAGGGAAATTAGACGACACAAGAACCCTTAAATTGCTAAAAAGTGTTTAAGGGAATTAGACGCACAAAACACTTTTAAATTCAAAAAGATGTTAGAGGAAGTAGTTAACGACACAAAACACTAAGTTGCTAATAAAGTGTTGAGGAAATTTTTTAGACACACCCAAAAACATTAAGTTGCTAATAAAGTGTTAAGGAAGTTTGACGACACAAAAAACCTTTAAATTGCTAAAAAAGTTTTAGAGGGAATTAGACACCAAAAAAACACTTTAAATTGCTAAAAGAGTGTAGAGGAAGTAGTTAGACGACAAAAACACAAAAGTTCTGAAAGAGGTTGAGGAATTGTTAGACGACACAAAACACTTAAGTTGCAAAAAGTGTTTGAGGAAATTTGACACACAAAAACACTAAGTTGCTAAAAAGGTTAGAGGAAGTTAGACGCACAAGAAACTTTAATTGCTAATAAGAGTGTTAGAGGAAGTTAACGCAAAGAAAACAATTTTCTAAAAGAGTGTTAAGGAAGTTGTTAACGACACAAACACTTAATTGCTAAAGTGCGACTCACAAAAACTTAACATTAACCCCCATATTGACACACAACTTTGACACTTTCTAATTTTTTTTTTTGAAAAGTGAAATTTTTTTCGAGCACAAAAAAACAGTTTTTTTTAAAAAGAAACTTTTTAAAAATTGAATTTTAAACGAAAACTAAAAAAAAAAAAAGTTGAAAAAATTTAAAATTTTTTCATCCTGTCTTTTTTTTTTTAAAAAATTTTAATGTTTTCAAAATTTTTTTTATTTCGTTGCAATTCAATTTATTAAAAATTTTTATTCTTATAAAAAAATGTAACATTTTCTACGTTACAAGTCAATTCATAAAAAGTCAAAAAAAAAAAAAAAAAGGCAAATTGGTTGTACAAATTTACAAAAAAATATTTCCACTTAGGGTTTCCAGTTTTTAAAGTTTTAAGCCGATCGGGAAACGTCATTCCCATTACTGCACACTTCCAATAATTCAAAATTTGATAAATAAAAAAACATGAAATAGAAAAAACGGATTGTAACTGCACACGGAACAATGGGAGCTCAACCTCATAGTAAGTTGGGGCCAACCTCATATAAGTGGGATCAAAACCTCATAGTAATGGGACCAACCCAAAATAAGTGGGGCTCAAACCCAAGTAAGGGGAGCCAACCCATAGTAAAAAGGGAGCTCAACCCATAGAAGTGGGGGCTCAAACCCCATGTAAGTGGGAGCTCAACCCATAGTAAGTGGGAGCTCAACCCTAAAATGGGACCCAAACCCTCATAGTAAGGGGAGCCAACCCATAGTAAGGGGAAGCCAACCTTATAGAAGGGGGACCAACCTAAAAAGTAAGGGGAGCTCAACCTCATAGTAAGGGGGGACTCAACCTCATAGTAAGGGGGCTCAACCTCATATAATTGGGAGCCAACCTCATAGAAGGGGGAGCCAACCACATAGTAATGGGACCCAAACCCCAAAAAGTAAGTGGGAGCTCAACCCAATAAGTGGAGTCAACCCAAAAAGGGGGAGTCAACCTCATAGTAAGGGGAGCTAAACCCTTTAAGTAAGTGGGACCCAAACCTCATAGTAAGGGGAGCCAACCTCATAGTAAGTGGACCAACCCAAGTAAGGGGAGCTCAACCCAATAAGGGGACTCAACCTCATAGTAAGTGGAGCTCAACCTCAAAAAGGGGGGACCCAAACCCCAAATAGTAAGGGGGAGCCACCCCTCATATAAGGGGGAGCCACCCCTGAGAGCGCCAGCTGCCCACGGGTTAACGCACTGGCCCGGTTTTTTACCCACACAACCATGGTCAAGTCCCTCCCGTTCCCTTTTTAAAAAAATTTTTAGTACACGGGCTTTTTGGCTGCACACACACAAACTTAACAGGTCTATCCAACCGCTAAAAGCTCAGACATTACAAACGAAGAAGGAATACTGCGGGAGTTTATTGGCCCATGAGAGGCGGGAAAAATCACCCACGGCTAAACCACTGACCCAACTGCAGGGCCCGGGCACATCCCTTAAGGAAGGAGCACAGCATCAGTCCTATTATTCACACACATAAGTCAGACAGACGTACGTGGACAGACACATGGCTTCTGCCGAAAGAAAGAGGTCACGATGTTCCAGGGACACGACGGAGGCCTCGGATTTAGAAATGCACGACTCGGATTTAGAAATGTGGGGCGCAATCCTAACGAAGAAGTTGCGAGACCACTCTGTGTCATCAGAGGAGGAGTCTCCAGATCTGACAAGCCTAACCATGCAGCCAGCGAATACGGAAGGATGGATCAATGTGAACAACAGTAAGACACGCCGTCCCTCCAAGGAGCAGGTAAACCAGCTCAAATCACCTTCCAGATTCAAGGTAAAGGCTTATGGGGGGACACAGAACCCATTATGGCGTGGTTACACACCTAGAAACGCGGCACAAACTGAGGTTCAAGATATGGTTCAACCTGAGAGGAGAACCAATACTGACTCCTATCAACAGGGAAATTCATACCACCTTGAAGAGAGTCATGGAGACAGACCTCTCCTTTACTCTGGAGGAACTGGATTCTTGGCAGAAGATCACCAAGGGTGTAGTGATGCGATACCCGCTGATGATGCCCATCGAGGCAGTAGCAGCTCACCCCAGTGTCGTGTCAGCTCAGCGTCTCAAGGCAAAGTCGGCAGGCAACGCACCAACCCGGCAGGTCCTCATTCAGCATGTAGGACCGCTGCTATCTCAGCTGGACCTCGGTTCTTGGGGCAGGTACGATGTCAGGACCTTCACGGCAGAACCAGTTCGCTGTTTCAAGTGCCAGCGTTACGGACACCTGGGTGCACTCTGTCCGAATAGAGTAATCTGCGGTGTCTGCAGCCAGCCCCACCCTACCGAAGAATGCATCACTAAGCTGAAGAATGCATCGCCACCCACTCCACGATGCCCGAATTGCAGGCAGAAACACCATGCCTGGAACCCTCGATGCCCCGAGAGGCTCGCTAGAATTCGTGAGGCCTGGAAGACGCCAACAACGAGACAGCAGGCTACGGCAGAGCATCACCCTCAGCAGGCGATGGGTGCAGAGAATCCTGCCATACTGCAGAACTCGCATCAGGCAACCCAACTCAATATCCAGGATTTTCCGACCCTTGAAGACTCAACCAGGCGTCATGAACAGGAGCATCCTCTCCCACTACCGCAACGAGGAAACAAAAACATGAGGAACAAGCGGCGCCAACAGGAAACATCTGGGCAACGCAATCAGCAGACGGCACTACACGAGCCCCCACCAGCCATAAGATGGCAACACAGGTACTCCTTGCCCGGCACAGCCACTATGCAGGCTGTGCCTGCACCTCAACAGCAGATGCCGGCTACCCAACTTGGCATACAGTGAAGAAATGCAACCCTCAGCAGTCCCCACAGATTACAACAGCCCAGATAATATCCACTGCTTCGAACCCACCAACGCCGGCCCTCAACAGGGAGGATCACTTAACACTCTTCAAGGCATTCACGGATACTATCTGCAACACAATCACCTCCACGGAACAACAGAGCATGTTCCGGAAGATGGTCAGCACACTCCTGAGGGTATGCCTACTGACAGAGGAGGAGACAGTGGATGCCATGAATCTGCAGATTATCAGAGCGGACAGAGCCCAGTCCCCAGGTCAGGAAACAGCTGAGATGGAGTAACCTCAGTACCAAATCATGGTCGCTTATGAGGCACACTAGCTGAACTGTCCGGAACAGTGCTTGAGCAGCATATGCTGCAACAATGAAGGATCAATTCTCCTTCAGGAGCCAGAGACGGATCATCTCAAGATTAAGACCCGTGCCAGGACCCTGGTCTTGGCGAACATTATACATACACACATACATCAGTCCTATTAGCTCAAGCTAGTTATGTCCAACTCACACCCACCCATACACACTTATGTATTTATCTAACCTATTTTTAAAACTACACAACATCTTAGCTTTTATGACGGTACTCGGGAGTTTGTTCCACTCATCCACAACACTTGTTACCAAACCAGTGCTTTCCTATATCCTTCCTGCAACTGAATTTTTCCAACTTAGAACCATTGCTGCGAGTCCTGTCTTGGCTAGATATTTTTAGCATACTATTTACACTCCCTATATTTATTCCTGTTTTCCATTTAAACACCTCAATGATACCCCCCCCCCCCCGATTCTACGCCTTTCTAGAGTGCAGATTCGGGACCCTAAGTCTGTCCTCATAAGAAAGATTTCTGATAAATGGGATCAACTTTGTCATCCTCTTTTGTACGTTCTCCCGTGTATTTTTATTCATTCTGTAATATAGTGACCAGAATTTTGCAGCATGATCTAAATGAGGCCTAACCAAAGATATATAGAGTTGAAGAATAACCTGAGGACTCCTATTAGTTATGATTCTTGATATGAAGCCAAGGGTTCTGTTCACTTTATTGCCTTGATTTTAGAATACTGTTAACCAGAACTCCTAAATCTTTTTTGCAATCAATAATATTAAGATCCACATTATTTAGTTTATATGTGGCATGGTTATTTTCCTGTCCAACTTAGCACTCTAAGGATGTGTCTAGTGTACTGCCTGTGAATCTGAGCCAAGATATCTACAATTGAACAACGTTAACAGCAGCTTAAGGAGTAGCTTAGGGTGGCTAAGCTTGAGATACGGCAATCGATAGTGGAAAACAAGAGGACTTGTAGTAATCCTCCTGTTGTGAGTCCTCAGATCAGGAGGGAAACCTGGACAGTGGCCGGGCAACATGGAACGAAGCTGAGGATCAAGAAGACAGAAACTTCAAGCCCATTTTCTGTGCTACCCAGCAAATATGGGTTGTTTACTGGGATCGTCACCACGAGCCCCAAGGAAGCACTGGCAGACGAGGTTGAGTTGACATCACTTGAAACCCCAGTGAAGACCATTCAAATGAAGGACACCCCTACGAAGATCATCCAGAACATCATGACAAACTCCTCCAATGTAGGAATAAACATTGTTTCAGTTAGGGACAGTCAGGTTAAGTTTATGGATAGGGACTTTTGTCTTAGACACAGGAAGAGGAGGAAGAGGGTATGTTTTCTTGGGGCAGGGATGAAGGATATTGTTAGCCATCTAGACGACATCATGAAAGATAATGGGACCAATCTTATCTGCCTCAGTGCAGGAGGCAATTATGTTTGCAGACATAGAAGTGAAAACCTGGTTAGCAGGTACAGGACAGCAATAGAGATAATTAGGAAGAAGGGTGGGAACACTGTGATATGTGGCATTTTGCCGAGGACAGGAGTTGGAAATGAATAGTTGTCCAAGGCAAGTGTCAACTACTGGCTGGACAAACACTGTATAGTAAATACAAGAACATTCATAGATAACCAGGACCTCTTCTGTGGCAGAAATGACATATATGCCAGGGATGGGGTTCACTTATTTAGGTTTGGGGTGGGGGCCCTCGCCAATGCAGAGGAGGGAACTCTTAGGTCTTTAAACTAGAAATAGTGGTAAGGGTTTTTGTGAGAAAGCAAAGAATTCTCAGTGTAGCTATAGTGTGAGTTTTAGGGAAACCAGGCAGAATGAGGTAGAGTTATTGGTGAATGGAAATAAATGGTATAAAATACCGGCACAATGGAAATATAAACACACATGCAGTTTAATGTGATCCTTTATTAACAACGTTTCGCCCACACAGTGGGCTTTTTCAAGTCACAAACAGATCTGTTTGATATTTAATAATTATTTTCTCTCAGTTTTCACACAGGAGGACACTAACAACATAAGAATATAAGAAAGGAAGAATCCTTATAATTAATTTTTATAGTAGGCCTGAAGAAGGCCTACAAACAAGTAGACTGATTGAAGCAAAATAAATCCCTTGGCCCTGATGAACTTTTTCAAGGGTTTTTATGGAGTATAAAATGGAACTTTGTGAACCATTGACTAATATGGTTAATATATCTCTTCAAATAGGTGTAGTGTCTGATATGTGGAAGATAGCCAATGAATTCCTATTTTCAAAGCAGGGGACAAGTCATTACCGCCAAATTACCGCCCAATAAGCCTAACCTCAATTGTAGGCAAATTACTAGAGTCAATTATAGCTGATATTATGAGAAACTATCTTGATAAGCATAATTTGATTAATGATAATCAGCATGGATTCACGAGGGGCCGTTCTTGCCTAACTAATTTACTAAGTTTTTTCAGTAAAGGTTTTGAGGCCATTGACCACAATAAAGAATTCAGTATTGTTTATTTGGATTTCAGTAAACCTTTTAATAGAGTTCTGCACCAGAGACTGTTAGAGTGGTAGCTCACGGCACTGGGGGAAAAATGCTGTCATAGACTGAGTCATGGCTCACGAACAGAAAGCAGAGAGTGTGCAATGTTACCCACACTAGCAACTAATCTCAACTCGTCCATCGTATTCCTAGCACTACAACTATTAATATAAGTTCCAAGACCTTCCTGCTCATTTCTGTGTTTCCAGTAATTACTGTCCTTGTCACCTAGTGCCACTGACTTTACAATATCCACCTCATATGAAGTGCAATCGTATTCAACCTTTTGTGCTACACAAACAACTAACTAGTTAGAAGTGAACTAGGGCAGTGCTAGATGTATAGAAAACTGGTTCAGAACCGTCAAGTTGATAAATTAGACACATGTGCTTCACTTGGATATCTTTACTGAGGAAACGTGTCGCCACACACTGGCTTCATCAGTCTAGTAAAATGAAGAATCAATCTTGGTATCAATCTTCATCAATCCAATTCAAAGAAGAATCAGTCTTGGTATCTTTTAAATACTGATGTACTGATTACATCGACTCCAGACTGAGGGACTGATTACCTCAGACTCCTTCTGATCTTTCTATTGGACTGATTAAACCACTATGTGGCGAAACTAGACAAAAAGTGAACTAGAGTAGTGGTGTAGGTTGGAATTTTAAGTCGAGGTGTCAGCATCACGGCTCCACAAGTCAGCTTTAAGCTGGCTGCCTTATACAGCTTCACTCTCACTCTCTATCCTCCCTCTACCTACTATTATGGTTAATGGTACCTAGCACGGAATGGTACATAGCATTGTATGGTACCTATCATTGAATGGTACCTAGCATTGTATGGTACCTAACATTGTATGGTACATAGCATTGTTTGGTACCTAGCATTGTATGGCACCTAGCATTGTATGGTACCTAGCATTGTATGGTAACTAGCACTGTTTGGTAACTAGCATTGTATGCTAACTAGCACTGTATGGTACCCAGCATTGTATGGTACCTAGCACTGTATGATACCTAGCATTATATGGTATATGGCATTGTATGGTGCAAAGTATTGTATCGTACCTAGTATTGTATGGTACTTAGCATTGTATGGTACCTGTCATTGAATGGTACATAGCATTAAATGGTGTTTCAAACTATGAAATACATCTAGTAATGTATGGTACCTAGCAATGAATGGTACCTAGCACTGAATGGTACCTAACAATGAATGGTACCTAGCACTGAATGGTACCTAACAGTGAATGGTATTCAGCACTGAATGATACCTAGCACTGAATGGTACCTGGCAATGAATGGTACCTAGCACTGAATGGTACCTAGCTTTGAATGGAACCTAGCACTGTATGGTACCTAGCATTTAACAGCATCTAACCATGGTATGGGTGAGGGTTAGAACCCATGGCAAGTGAGTAGTAAAATCCCAGGCCAGTGCGTTAACCACTGGGCCAGCTAGCTATAGTAAGATTCATCCAACTAGGGAAGCTAGCATGGGCCACCACTGCGACCACAAATGAGGAGACTAGAGCTAGAGTTCGTCACGGCCACGCTGGCGGGAGATTCGTCAATAAAACTTGCATTTGTGGTCACAGTGGTTGCCCGTGCTAACCTCCCTATGGTGTATAAATATACCTGCTTGAATGAATCTTATTGTAGTCAGCTGGCCCAGTGGCTTACGCACTGGCCTTGAGTTTCAGGGCTCGCCGCGAGTTCAGTCCCCGCCTGTACCATGGTTTGTTTGCAATCGTGTTATTATGATTTCGTGAGTTATGTAATCTCTGCAAAGTGTGGAAGAGCCCAACCTCATTGCAAAGGATTCTGGTGATGCCAGAATGCCATCACACATGCCAGTTGTGGAGCAGCTAGCCATCCCTGCTAGTACATGTGGAACTACTGATCCGCCACTACGCATACCTGTGCCTACACCTGAATATGGGGATGAGCATGTCACTCTTCCCTATACACACATCTACAACAGTCAGACGAACACCACACTTGTAGCCCCCCTGGAAGCTGGAGGTGAGTTAGGTGCACAGGACCTACCTACCATGAATGATGAGGCAGTCACGCCACAGGCACCATCAGAGAACACTCATTTAACCATGGTACCTGTTAAGGTGATAGGTGTTACAGAAAGAACTAACTCAGAAGTGCCATCCTCTGGAGAGGCATTGGATTCGCCTGACCTTTCTCAAATTATAACAAACTTGCAGGAAAAAATTGAGCAACTTGAACAGATGCTGACAAGATTAATAAATATATGTAGTCAGGATGATGTTCCTGAGTACGTTGATGATGTCAAAAGTGCAGCAATCTCCGTTCAGTTTCAAGCAATTTGTAAGAAAGAAGCCCATGACTCTTGGCTTTAAAGGTTGCCTTGGATCTGGCTGCCAAGATGCCGAAAAATGCTGTAAGTAAAATGTTCTGAAGATAAAGACATATAAACTATGCTACTTGCTCTTAAGTGTGTGCACACTGTAGCCGAAGCATAATAGTCTTACCATCTTATGAGCAAGAGATTGTAATAACTCACTACAATGGATACATTACAAATCTTTTCATGGAACATTGCTTCCATCAGGAAGCGGTTGCCTGACTTACATCATATTAGTGCAACCAAGAATATTGATGTCATCTGTTTGCAGGAATGTAGATTGAAAGATGGAGCACCCCCACCAAAGTTGCCTGGATATGCAGCTTATAACCTAAGGTCAACCAACTGTTGTGTGATGTATGTCAGAAAGAACTTGCCACATTCACTCCTTTCCTTGTAGAGTCGAGTAAACATGCAGTATCATGGTGTCAAAGTATATGCAGGCGATTTTTCCCTAAAAATTTTTAATCTCTATGCCTCAGCGAACCAGCTCCGACCTGATGCTTTACCAGATCGCATAAGTAGTGAACCTACCCTCATTCTTGGAGACTTTAATGCCAGACATAAGCGACTTCTTGCAATTCTTGATGAACACGGAGTTCCATGAGTCTGGGCCTGAGGCCAGGGCCAGATTAAGAAGTCTCCGGGCCCTAGGCTATTCAGATTGACGGGGCCCCTTTGAGTTACGGGTAAGCGAAGCGACCCCTTCTAGCTTGGGGGTGGGGGGGTGGGGGTCGGTGTGAACCTGTTTAAGGTCTAATTAAATACATTCTGGCTATTTAGATTAAATTTAATAGGGAAAGTACATCAAGACAACCAAAACCATTTACCAACAGCTATTATAACTATCTTGTTAAATCATGCATTTTAAAGAGAATAAACTCAAGACAGCATAGTATTACTAGATTAGGCTATTAAAGTAGTGACATCATGTACCTATTATATTCAGCATAACCACTACAGCACTATTATTCCCTTTATAAATCACTGACCATTATTGTTATCATTGCATCATGCATAAGACTATCAAATCATATAAACTACAGAATATTGGAGAGGAATCTCCCATACTCAGCCATTAGCGGGAAAACACAGCTGTTCTGATGTAAACAAAGGCGTGTTGAGTGTTGCCATCTATGGTTAGGTTTATTTATTTTTATTTTATTTTATTTCATTATTTATTTTTGTTTTAATTAATTTTTAAAAATCAATTTTACTCTCCAAACACTTGAACTTTTTAGGTAGGGACCCCTTTGCACTTGCACCATGTGCGCAGTCTTGGATGAGCCCCTGAACCCCTTGGACCGTGGGGCCCCCAAATGCGCGGGGCCCTAGGCAAATGCCTAGTTTGCCTATGAGGTAATCCGGCCCTGCCTGGGGCAGAATGCATAGGCATGTCATTTATTGCCTTTTCAGAGTCTTGTGGAGTTAGGATAATATCCTAGATTTTTAAGATGACCAAATTTTGCGTTTCGTTCATAAAGAATTAATTTGGATTGTCGACCCTTAGTCTGGGTAGCGGCTCGCTAAACACTGAGTCGTATTGGGACTTTAATATTTCACTCATTTCTTGGCTGCCATCTGTGTACGTCCCATCCAGCCTAAGCAGGGGCCCAATACTGGATGTTGTTTTTCCCTTAGATTTGGCATAAGAGAAAAAGTTTTTTTTTTTTTTTCAATTTCCTTTATGGTTTTTGGTTCTTCCTGAGATTCTTGTCTCCTGTAAGATTCCTTCAGCTTAAGTTCGATATCTGCAATTTTACTGACCAGTGCCTCCCTTCGTATTTCAGATATATTGGTCCCTAACAGCAGCTCTGTGACTCTTCACCTTCGTCTGTATAGGGAGCGTCTCTCTCTTTCTAGATTACATCTTCTCTTTCTTTTTCTTAAGGGAATGTGTCATGAACAGATCTCAAGAACTGCAGAGTTCATTTTTTCAAGGCAAATGTTCAGATCCATGTTGTTTAGGATACCTTCCCAGCTTGTTTCATTTAGAACATGGTTGACTTGATCCATTGTATGTTTTGTTATTGAAACTGAATTTTGTGAAGAGACCTTCATGACTGATCACATTTTGTTGGTCTGGAGCCCTGTGCATACATGTCTGTACCTCTATTATGTTGTGATCTGAGTGTATTGTCTTTGATACAGTTATATAATGTAGCAGATCCTCATTGTTAGTGAGGATGAGGTCCAGCATATTTTCTAGTCATGAAGGCTCTAATATTTGCTGGTTTTAGGTAAATTTGGTGCAGAGATTTAATAGTTCATCTGTGTGTGTGAATTTTCATCTGAGCTGCCTCCCAGGGTGATCTCTGCTAAAACATTGTTTGCTATACTCCTCTGTTTTAGGTGTCCCAAGTTGGAATTTCCTAGTAGTAAGATGTTTGGGGCAGGAGTTGGGAGATTTTCCAGACTGTTCAATTTTCAAAAGCTGCTCCTGGAATTGCCTGGAAGTTGTGCCTAAAGGGTTGTATACTACTACAACGACAAGGTTTTGGTTTTCAATCTTTACCGCCAAAACTTCAACTACATCATTTGAGGCATTTAGTAGTTCTGTGCAAGTGAGTCACACTATGACGTACAGGCCAACCTTCCCCTTGTTGCCTGTTTAGTCTGTCGCATGGGAATAGGTTATAACTTGGGATCCATATTTCGGTGTCATAATGATCCTTTATGTAGGTCTCTGTGAATGCTGCAAACATTGCATTTGACTCCGTGAGCAGTCCCTTGATATAAGGAATTTTGTTGGTTTTTGACAGCTTTAGACCCTGTACATTTGCAAAGACAAATGTTGTTATATTGGTGGAATTTAGGGGGGTTATTTGCTGGCTCTAATATCTGTTGCTCTGGAGTGGAGGCCAATGTCCATGCCTCTGCTCCAGAAGTGTTTTCAGGTGGTGTAGGATTATTGTCATTTCTTGCCAGTCTTTTTTCCCTCCTGACCCTAAAAAAGTCTGTCCCTGAAGGGGTTGGGGCTTTCCCTATTTGTTTCCCATAGTCCGGCTGGTCTGTGTCTTCTTGTCCCCCTTAGGTGATGTGCCTGGCACTATGCGTTGTAGCATTTTCTTTCATGGATTGATGAGTGTTACTACCCCGGAATGAGTCACAATGTATATAATGTATATTACCTGTTCTTATCATTTTATATTGCTTATATTTGCGATAATAGCTAAATCATAAAATATATTGCTTTATATTATTATTTGACTTAGTTATATTATTAGGTAGGATGTAACATTTATATATTATTCAGTGCTCATAGTTCAAGTCTTGATTGTCTAACTACTGTAATTATCGCTCGTGGCTCGTTACTCTGCCAGCTTCTGTGTTGCTGGGCAGCAGCTGTCCACGGAACAATCATGTGATCGAGGGGGGGTGTTCACACCTCGCCTGGAGTAGTAAGTCTGGGCTAGACTCTCTTGGAGGTTGGATGTATTCCTGACAAGACGTGCCTAACTCTCCCTTATTGGTCCTTGTTGGAAGATCGTCTCTGTCGCTTTCTTGTTGTTGGTTCTGTAGAACTCTGTTCACAGAACATTGTCTAGACTTAGTGATTTTTGACGTTGTACTGAGGTTGTGTGTCGCATAGACGTTCTGAGAAACTCAGGTCCTGAGCTGTAGCTTCTGACCTAATTTGTACTGGTATCTGTGTACTGTCACAGTCGGGGATTTTCTTATGCTGAACTTAGATTCAGTAGTATGGGAGTTTTGTGACTTTTGTGGAGGATCTGCTGATGGTCCCTACTAGTGTCGTTATATTATCTCCTTGATCCTGATTATGTGTCGCAGTTGCTTGTTATATTGCTATTGGGCTTAGCAGTCGTTTTATTGTTCAAGCAAGCTGTTCTGATTGCCAGGTGGTCAAGAAGTTAGTTGATGTGAGGACTTTGTCAGTCACTGGTTTAAGTCTAGTCGAGTCTTGAGACATAGCGAACTACTTAGAGCACTTACACACATACACACACTTATTTGTATTATTAAATGTTAATGTACCAGACAGTACTTAAGACTTACAAATGTGATATGTGCCTTCAGCACAATACTACTGTACAAGAGAGAAGTGATTATTATTATTATTTTGATTTATTTAATTTAATTTGATAATATACTCCTAGACATCTTTATTAATAAATTTATTAAATTTTAATTTCTCTAGTTAGTAGCCTACCAGTTGTAATCCTGAAGCACTAATAATTCTTATTGAATTCTAATGGATAATTGGACAAGGATACTGACTACTTGTTACAAGAACCCAGTAACAGGCTGGATGCTAGAAGGGCAGTCCTTTCTAGTATTCACTGGAGATCTCTATGCTTATTAGAAATAGCGTTTTTTTGTAACAATGAGTGACATATTTCTGGGTGAAATAAGTTACAGGAAGGAAAGTTGCACTCTCCTGTTGCCATGTGGGTGCGGCATATTTTGGGATGATCAAAGGTGCATGTCCCACCTGTTTTACAAGATATACCGTGCCTGCAGATACCCAAGGCATAATATTTGCACAGATTGGCTTTCCGGTTGCTAGGATTCATTGTAGCTGCATTTGTGGGTGGTGCATTTTTTCTGTTTTCCCTATCTATCACCCCTGTATAGACATCAGTGCTCTGGAAAATGTACAAAGGAGGATGACAAAGTTGATCCCATGTATCAGAAACCTTCCCTATGAGGATAGACTAAGGGCCCTGAATCTGCACTCTCTAGAAAGACGTAGAATTAGGGGGGATATGATTGAGGTGTATAAATGGAAGACAGGAATAAATAAAGGGGATGTAAATAGTGTGCTGAAAATATCTAGCCTAGACAGGACTCGCAGCAATGGTTTTAAGTTGGAAAAATTCAGATTCAGGAAGGATATAGGAAAGTACTGGTTTGGTAATAGAGTTGTGGATGAGTGGAACAAATTTCCAAGTACCTTTTATAGAGGCCAGAACGTTGTGTAGCTTTAAAAATAGGTTGGATAAATACATGAGTGGATGTGGGTGGGTGTGAGTTAGACCTGATAGCTTGTGCTACCAGGTCGGTTGCCGTGTTCCTCCCTTAAGTCAATGTGACCTGACCTGACTGGGTTGGGTGTATTGGCTTGGGCCGGTGGGAGACTTGGACCTGCCTCGCATGGGCCAGTAGGCCTTCTGCAGTGTTCCTTCGTTCTTATGTTCTTATGTTCTTACCAGGTTTTTGCTGGTAATGTGTCGACACTATTCCCTGAGGCATCATCCCTTTTTGTTCCATCTCCAGCAGTATCTCTATTTTGTGCCTCTGTGAACTGAATAACTTTGTCTTTACTTGTTTCATAACCAGGGCCAATATCTCCTTTTGGTTCACTGTCCTCCAGGACAATGTTAACACCCTCAGGAGCACTGTCCTCCAGGACAACAGTTGCACCCTCAGGAGCACTGTCCTCCAGGACAACAGTTGCACCCTCAGGAGCACTGTCCTCCAGGACAACACTTGCACCCTCAGGAGCACTGTCCTCCAGGACAACAGTTGCACCCTCAGGAGCACTGTCCTCCAGGACAACACTTGCACCCTCAGGAGCACCATCCTCCAGGACAACAGTTGCACCCTCAGGAGCACTGTCCTCCAGGACCCAAAACTTTGCACCCTCAGGAGCACTGTCCTCCAGGACAACCCCTAGCACCCTCAGGAGCAAATGTCCTCCAGGACAAACACTTGCACCCTCAGGAGCACTGTCCTCCAGGACAAAAACTTGCACCCTCAGGAGCACTGTCCTCCAGACAACACTAGCACCCTCAGGAGCACTGTCTTCCAGGACAACGTTGCACCCTCAGGAGCACTGTCCTCCAGACAACACTTGGAACCTCAGGGGCACTGTCCTCCAGGACAACAGTTGCCACCTCAGGAGCACTGTCCTCCAGGACAACACTAGCACCCTCAGGAGCACTGTCTTCCAGGACAACAGTTGCACTCTCAGGAGCACTGTCCTCCAGGACAACACTTGCACCCTCAGGAGCACTGTCCTCCAGGACAACGTTGCACCCTCAGGAGCACTGTCCTCCAGGACAACACTAGCACCCTCAGGAGCACTGTCCTCCAGGACAACAGTTGCACTCTCAGGAGCACTGTCCTCCAGGACAACACTTGCACCCTCAGGAGCAATGTCTCCAAGACAACAAATTGCACCTCAGGGCACTGTCCCCCAAGACAACAGTTGCCACCCCCAGGGGGCCACTGTCCTTTCCCGGACAACACTTGCACCCTCAGGGGCACTGTCCTCCAGGACAACACTTGCACCCTCAGGGGCACTGTCCTCCAGGACAATAGTTGCACCCTCAGGGGCACTGTCCTCCAAGACAACAGTTGCACCTTTAGGAGCAAATGTCCTCCCAAGAAACAACAGTTGCACCCTCAGGAGCACTGCCCTCCAGGACAACATTTGCACCCTTAGGATCACTGTCCTAGAGGACAACAGTTGCATCCTCAGGAGCACTGTCCTCCAGGACAACACTTGCACCCTCAGGGGCACTGTCCTCCAGGACAATAGTTGCACCCTCAGGAGCACTGTCCTCCAAGACAACAGTTGCACCCTCAGGAGCACTGTCCTCCAAGACAACAGTTGCACCTTCAGGAGCACTGTCCTCCAGAACAACAGTTGCACCCTCAGGAGCACTGTCTTCCAGGACAACACTTGCACCCTCAAGAGCACTGACCTCCAGGACAACACTAGCACCCTCAGGAGCACTGTCCTCCAGGACAACACTAGCACCCTCAGGAGCACTGTCCTCCAGGACAACAGTTCCACCCTCAGGAGCACTGTCCTCCAGGACAACAGTTGCACCCTCAGGAGCACTGTCCTCCAGGACAACACTAGCACCCTCAGGAGCACTGTCCTCCAGGACAACAGTTGCACCCTCAGGAGCACTGTCCTCCAGGACAACACTAGTGCCCTCACGAGCACTGTCCTCCAGGACAACAGTTGCACCCTCAGGAGCACTGTCCTCCAGAACAACACTTGCACTGGTAACAGCCAGCAGCAACACTGTCAGAGACACTGGTAACAGCCAGCAGCAACACTGTTAGAGACACTGGTAACAGCCAGCAGCAACACACTGGTAACAGCCAGCAGCAACACTGTTAGAAACCCTGGTAACAGCCAGCAGGAACACTGTCAGAGACACTGGTAACAGCCAGCAGGAACACTGTTAGAGACACTGGTAACAGCCAGCAGCAACACTGATAGAGACACTGGTAACAGCCAACAACAACACACTGGTAACAGCCAGCAAAAACACACTGGTAACTGCCAGCAGCAACACTATTAGAGACACTGGTAACAGCGAGCAGCAACACTGTTAGAGACACTGGTAACAGCCAGCACCAACACACTGGTAACAGCCAGCAGCAACACTGTTAGAGACACTGGAAACAGCCAACAGGAACACTGTTAGAGACACTGGAAACAGCCAGCAGCAACACTGTTAGAGACACTGGTAACAGCAAGCAGCAACACTGTTAGAGACACTGGTAACAGCCAGCAGGAACACTGTTAGAGACACTGGAAACAACCAGCAGCAACACTGTTAGAGACACTGGTAACAGCCAGCAGGAACACTGTTAGAGACACTGGTAACAACCAGCAGGAACACACTGGTAACAGCCAGTAGCAACACTGTTAGAGACACTGGTAACAGCAGCAGCAACACTGTTAGAGACACTGGTAACAGCCAGCAGGAACACTGTTAGAGACACTGGTAACAGCCAGCAGCAACACACTGGTAACAGCCAGCAGGAACACACTGGTAACAGCCAGCAGGAACACACTGGTAACAGCCAGCAGCAACACTGTTAGAGACACTGGTAACAGCCAGCAGGAACACACTGGGAACAGCCAGCAGCAACACTGTTAGAGACACTGGTAACAGCCAGAAGAAACACACTGGTAACAGCCAGCAGCACCACTGTTAGAGACACTGGTAACAGCCAGCAGCAACACTGTTAGAAACCCTGGTAACAGCAACCAGCAACACTGTTAGAGACACTGTTGACAGCCAGCAGCAACACACTGGTAACAGTCAGCAGCAACACACTGATAACAGCCAGCAGCAACACTATTAGAAACACTGCTAACAGCCAGCAGCAACACCGTTAGAGACACTGGTAACAGCCAGCAGGAACACACTGGTAACAGCCAGCAGCAACACTGTTAGAGACAATGGTAACAGCCAGCAACAACACACTGGTAACAGCCAGCAACAACACACTGGTAACTGCCAGCAGCAACACTATTAGAGACACTGGTAACAGCGAGCAACAACACTGTTAGAGACACTGGTAACAGCCAGCACCAAGACACTGGAAAGAGCCAGCAGCACCACTGTTAGAGACACTGGTAACAGCCAGCAGCAACACTGTTAGAGACACTGGTAACAGCCAGCAGGAACACACTGGTAACAGCCAGCAGCAACACTGTTAGAGACACTGATAACAGCCAGCAGCAACACTGTTAGAGACACTGGAAACAGCCAGCAGCAACACTGTTAGAGACACTGGAAACAGCCAGCAGCAACACTGTTAGAGACACTGGTAACAGCCAGCAGGAACACTGTTAGAGACACTGATAACAGCCAGCAGGAGCACACGGGTAACAGCCAGTAGCAACACTGTTAGAGACACTGGTAACAGCAGCAGCAACACTGTTAGAGACACTGGTAACAGCCAGCAGGAACACACTGGTAACAGCCAGCAGGAACACACTGGTAACAGCCAGCAGGAACACACTGGTAACAGCCAGCAGAAACACTGTTAGAGACACTGGTAACAGTCAGCAGGAACACACTGGTAACAGCCAGCAGCAACACTGTTAGAGACACTGATAACAGCCAGCAGGAACACACTGGTAACAGCCAGCAGCAACACTGTTAGAGACACTGGTAACAGCCAGCAGCAACACTGTTAGAAACCCTGGTAACAGCCACCAGCAACACTGTTAGAGACACTGTTGCACCAAACTCAAACACACTGGTAACAGCCAGCAGCAACACACTGATAACAGCCAGCAGCAACACACTGATAACAGCCAGCAGCAACACTATTAGAAACACTGGTAACAGCCAGCAGCAACACTGTTAGAGACACTGGTAACAGCCAACAGGAACACATTGGTAGCAGCCAGTAGCAACACTGTTAGAGACACTGGTAACAGCCAGCAGCAACACTGTTAGAGACACTGGTAACAGCCAGCAGCAACACTGTTAGAGACACTGGTAACAGCCAGCAGCAACACCCGTTTGAGACACTTTGGGAACAGCCAGCAGCAACACACTGGTACAGCCCAGCCAACAACCGTTTTGAAACCCTGGTAACAGCCAGCAGCAACACTGTTAGAGACACTGGTAACAGCCAGCGACAACACATTGGTAACTGCCAGCAGCAACACTGTCAGAGACACTGGTAACAACCAGCAGGAACACACTAGTAACAGCCAGCAGCAACACTGTAAGAGACACTGGTAACAGCGAGCAGCAACACTGTTAGAGACACTGGTAACAGCGAGCAACAATACTGTTAGAGACATTGGTAACAGCCAGCAGCAATACACTGGAAACATCCAGCAGCAACACTGTCAGAGACATGGTAACACCCCAGCAGAACACTGTTAAGACACGGAAACACCAGCCAACCTTTTAGAGACATGGTAACAGCCAGAAAAACACATGGAAACGGGCAGCACAACCCTGTTAGAGACCGGAAAGCGGGAGCAACACTGTTAAACACTGGTACACCCGCGGGAAACACACTGTAACACCCAGCAAAAACCTTTTAGAGACCTGGAAAGCCAGCAGAAAAACACGGAAAACACCACCAACACACTGGTAACAAAAGCAGCAACACACTGGAAACAGCCAGGGAAACCACTGGAAACAGCCAGCACAACACACATAACGGGCACCAAAACAAGGGCAACACCAGCAGCAACACAGGTAACAGCACCCGCCACATGGAAACAGGGCACCGAAACACTGGTAAAGCCAGCGCAACACACGGTAACAGCCAGCGCCACCGGGAAAACAAAAAGAGCAACACGGGAACAGCCAGCAGCAACACATGGTAACAGCCACAAACCCAAAATGGTAACAGGCCCCTCAACACACTGGCAACAGTCAGCACAACACACGGGTAAAGCCAGCACAAACCCCTGGAACGGGGGCACCAACACACTGGAAACGGCCCAGCAACACACTGGTAACAGCCGCGAAACCCCCTGGTAACAGAGCAGAAAAACCACGGGAAAACACCGCAGCAACACAGGGGTAACAGGCACCTGCAACACACGGGCAACAGTCAAGGCAAACACGGGGTAACAGCCACACAACAAAAGGAAACAGGCCCAGCAACCATGGTAACAGCCACAGCAAACACCGGAAACAGCCGCGCAACAATGTAACGGGGCACCAGCAAACACGGGCAACACCAGCAGCAACACACGGGTAACAGCCAGCAGCAACACAGGGTAACGGGCACCAAAAACACACGGGTAAACCAGCAGAAAACCCACGGGTAACACCAGAGAACCATTGATAACGGCACCAGAAACCCCCCCGGGCAACAGCCGCGAAACACACGGGTAAAAACCGCAGCAAAACACACTGGTAAAGGCACCAGCAACACACTGGCAACAGCCCAAAAACACATGGTAACAGTCAGCGCAACACACTGGAAAAGGCCCCGCAACACAGGTAACAGCCAGCAGCAAGCACTGGAACAGGCCCTACAGCAAGACACTGGAAACCCCCCGCGCATTTTGAAACCCCCTGAATGGGTTACAATGATATTAGTATATATAATGTATGTTCTTTTTCATTTAATTTTATATTGCTTATATTTGCGATAATACAAAAATCGTAATGTTGACTTTTTTTATTATTTTGACTGTTATATTTTTATTTGACTTATGTTGTTAGGGTACATAATAGTGCTCAGTTCAAGTCTTGTCAAACCTGTAATTTTCGCTTGTCCTCGTTAACTGCCCGGGTTCTCAGCTGTGGCCCCCGGGGCACACGTGATCGAGGGGGGGTGTCCTCACCTCTCGTAAGTATTCATCGCCTAGACTCCTTTTGGGGGTTTTACAGATTATTGTTCATTATTCTTGTTAGTTCGTAGAATCTTTACAGAACATTTTTATAGACTTATTTTTCGACGTTGTACTGAGGTTGTGTGTCACATAGACACCTTTAGCATCTCAGGTCTGGCTGTAGCTTATGACCTAATTTTTTACTGGGTTTCTGGTTTGTCACAGTTGGGTTTTTTTCCCATTGAACTTAGATTCAGTAGTATGGGAGTTTTGAACTTTTGTGGAGGATCTGCTGATGGCCCCACTTAATGTCGTTATATTATCTCCTTTTCCTGATTGTTGCATCCTTGTTATATGGTATTGGGGTTGCATTCTTTTTATTGTTCAAGCAGCTTTTTGGTTTCCAGTTTGGTCAAGAAGTTATTTATTTAGGGGCTTTGTCAGTCACTTTTTTAAGTCTAGTCGAGTCGTGGACATAGTGAACTACTTAAGCACTTTCACACATACACAAACTTTCTTGTAATATTTGTAATATCTTATTAAATGTTAATGTACCGAGGTATTAAAATTATAAATGTGATATGGCTTTCGCACAATAATTTTGAACTGAGAATTGAAATTTTTTTTGATTGCGTGATTTAAATTTAATTTGATAAAATACCTCTAGATTTAAAAATTTATTAAATTTTAATTTCTCTAGTTAGTAGCCTACCAGTTGTAATCCTGAAGCACTATTGAATAATACTGAATTTTAATGGATAATTGGACAAGGATACTGACTACTTGTTACGAAAACCCAGTAACAGGCTGGATGCTAGAAGGGCAGTCCTTTCTAGTATTCACTGGAGATCTCTAAGCTTTTAGAATCGCGTTTTTTTAACACAGCAACACACTGGTAACAGCCAGCAGCAACACACTTGTAACAGCCAGCAGCAACACACTTGTAACAGCCAGCAGCAACACACTGTTAACAGCCAGCAGCAACACTCACATCATCAGTCTGTCTTTACAGTCTGAGTTATATTATCCATATTAGTTCAGAACCAGTCTCGCCTGGTAGTCGAACCCGGGTCTTGTCGGTTTTGACCTGAGCGCTGTACAATTAATCTCCAGGTACAGATTATTTTAGGGTAAGTTTTTTTTAACCAGTTTAACCTCACGTACATCCACTAGTGGGCCACACTCATTTGTGACAGCACCTTCAGCTGCTGCACCTCACGTTTGGTTCAGTGTATAAGGTCTAGTCACATGCCTATGTTTTGGTACAAGATATGTACAGCAAAAGGTGCATGTATTAAAATATTCTTGTGTACTGATGAAAAGGTTATGTGTACCCATATAGACCGTCGTGCAGTAGATAGGTGTTAAACCCCTGGACCAACCAACCAATACTTCCCAAGAATACAACTTAAGAACATTAGAATGCAGGAACACTGCAGAAGCCTACCTGCCTATAACAGGTAGCTTCTCCTTTTTCAGCTCCAAACCCTCTTAACATAAATATATGTCACGCAGATTCTCAAAGTTACCTCAGGAATCTTTGATAACCTTCCTGTCTCATGTTGTGTAAGATCACATCCAACACGCCTCGCTCATCTATTTAACCAACCTATTATTTTGTATAAATACACCTTGTTTGTCAAAGATCTGACAAGAACAGTTACAAAACAGTGATATAGGGAGTTGGTTGTCAGGTTGAAGACAGCAGCGCCGTGAATAGAGATTACGCGCAGCTCTACCGTAGTGTCATCCACACGCGACGCCTTTGTACAAAGATCAGTCCTGGAAACAAAAGCCACCACCAGCCTCGTTACCCTGCACTCTATGTTTTACGGTAAACAAAAATATTGAGATTTTTTAAATTTTGTGTATGTCAAGGTTGTTATTTCAGGAACGCTATTTTTTTACTAGACAAAAAAAATGAAATTGAGTTTGAGATCACAATTTATTCTGTGCGGTGCTGGCTAGCTTTTTTTTAAAAGGTTTTAATTAAGCCTGCGCAGGACCCTGGCTTAAACCAGAGAGTCGAACCCAGGCCTCCATGGTACCATAACAAAACTAGCCTATACCGAGACTAATACACATAGTCAAAGAAAAGAAGCTGTGAGGAACGAGGGTATTGAAGAATTAATGAACGAGCAGACAAGAGTGATAAAAGAGAAAGTCGACGTTACAATGCCGAGTAAGATGCTAGACGAGGAACAGAGAAGAAGAACTGAGAAGCACAAATGAATTATGAGAAACTCAACAACTTCAAGAAGCAGAGAAAAGACTAATATAGTTGATAAAAGAAAGTTAAAGCGAACAACCAAGAAGCAAAGGAAGTAAAGGTTAACTTATATATTAGATGGAGATATTGAAGAGACACGGAGGACATGGAACAACAAAACACTGAAGCTGGACACAAAAACACTACGTTCAGTTGAAGAATATTTTTTGAGGAATTGTTTCGCCACACAGCGGCTTCTTCTGTCCAATACAAAGAAGAACGGTGTAAGGAGAGGAGGAGTTTGAGGTAATCAGTCCCTCAGCCTGGAGTCTATGTGTTCACTCCATCAATCTTGAAGAAAGTACAATAAATGGTGTGAGAAGTGTCTTAAGCCACTTTGTCAAGCCATAGACTTGACAAAGCTTCTGGAGAGCGAGACGTTGCCACAATAAAATGTTACATTAATTGCATTTGTTTCTAATTACCTAACTGTAACTGGCTGAGAAAACAAAGATGGAGACAAAGATAATGAGAGATTGAAAGCTGGACAAGACAAGATGAGAAGGGTTGAGACACAAAGAAAGAGAACTTGAGAGGAAGGTGCGATGGAGGAATAATAAAAACAAAATATGTTAAAAAAAAAATGGGAGGAGCAAGAAACTATTGAACTCTGTCTATTTAGGGGCAGAGGGAAGGAGAAGGATATTATGATAAACTGTGTTTATAAAAGTCAGAAATAAGAAAATTAGTAATGAGAAGGAATGAAGGAGGATGGGACTGAAGAGGAACGAATGGAAGAAAAGAAAATATGGGAAAAGAGCAGGAAGTAACAGAGAAATGGAACAGGGAACAGAACACTTATTATGGAAGGTGAAGCAGCAGGCAGTTAGGAGTCCAGCACTCCACAGTAACTACCTGACTAGTAACCCTAGAAATAAAGACAGTCAACAGTATGTCTAGAAAACAATAAGACAGAAGACTCAGTGTGGTACTCAACTGTAGACAGACTAAACAACAAATGTAAAGTCACGGAAGACAGAGTGGGAAGAAAACCCTGATATAGTAACTATTATGGAGATG
>NC_069441.1:29411141-29451616 GCF_026875155.1 Cherax quadricarinatus
TTTTTTCCCCCCCAAAATTTTTTTTTTTTTTATAAAATTTTTTTTTAAAATTTTTTAAAAAAACCTATTCTGGGGGGCCCCGGGGAAAAAAAATAAAAAATTTTGGGGGGCCCCGGGGGCAGATTTTTTCTGGCGGGGGTCCGTAAAAACAAAAATTTTAATTTTGGGGGGGGCGGGAGTAGACGGGGCTAAAAAACCCCCCGGGGGGGGAAAGAAAAAGGGGGGTTTTCCCCCCAAAAAAAAAAAAGGGTTAGAAAAATTTTTCCCCAAAAAAAAAGGGAAAAAAGGGGGGCTTTTACAATTAAATTTGCCCCAAAAAAAGTCCAACCCCCTTTTTTGAAAAAATGTTTTCCCCGGGGGGAAAACCCCCCCCTTTTTTAAAAAAAAAATTGGGTTTTGAAGACCCCAAAAAAGGCCCTTTTTTAAAAGGGTTTTAAAAAAAGGGGGGGGGGAACCTCACCCCGCCCCCAAAGAATGGGGGGGTTAGGCGGTTAAAAATTTGTGGTTTTTCCTGGGGGTGGTAGGTTTTAAATTATTTTCAAACCCCCTGGGGAAAAACCCCCCCTTTGGGGGGCCCTTTTTGGCAGTACTTTCAAACTCCCCACCCCAAAAAATTTGCCCACCCTTTTCCCCCCAAAAATAGTTAAATTTCCCACTCCCCCCCTTTTTGAATTTCCAACCTTTTGCCCCCAAAAATCCAGCCCTTTCCCCCCGGGCTTTTTCAAACCCCCCCTCCCCCCTTTTTTTTTTTTTAAACAAAAAACTTTTAAACCTTTATGCAGGTTCTTCCCCCTTTTGGGGGACCCCCGGGTTTTTAATTCCCCTTTTTAAACCTTTCCCCTTTTTTTCAGTTTCCCCCCCCTCTCTCGGGTTTTAAGAGTCTTTAATCTTTTTCAAAGGGACTTGATTAAATTTATCCTGGGGGGTTTTTTTGAATTTTTTTCCAATTTTTCCGGGCCCCAAAAAGGCAAATTTTCTAAACCTTCGGGGGGGAAATTAATGCGTTTCCCCCTTTTTTTTCCCTTTTTTTAAATCCCCTAAAATTTTTGGGGGGGTTTTTTTGGACCCCTTTTTTTTTGGGGTTTTGGGTTACCTAAACCCCAAAACCCTTTTCCCAATTTAGGCTTTTTTCCTTTTAACTTTTTAGGAGGGCCCCTCCCCCCCCCTTCTTTTTACATGAAAGCTCCCCCGACCAAAAAAATTTTTTAAAACCCCCCAAATTTTTTCCCCCCGTTGTAATTTTCCACCCTTTTTTTCGGGTTTAATTTATCCTATAAACCCCCCTTTTTAAAAATATTTAAAAAAACCCCCCCCCCCCTGGAGACGCGGGGTTACGCCCTTGGGGGGGGATCCCCCCCGGGGTTTAACCCCCCTTTTGGGTTTTTCATTTTTTTCCCTGGGGGCCCCCTTTTACCCCCCCTCCCGGCCGCCCTTTTGTAAGCGGGGATTCTCTTTTCGCCTTTTTAAAATCTTTTAAATTTTTCCCCCCAAAAATTTTTTTTGGTTAAACGCCTCAAAACCCTTTGGGGGGTTTTTATGTTAGGACGCCCCCCGGGGCGGGCCCCGTGGAAATTTAAAAAATTTCGGCCCGGATGGTTCTTAAATCTCCGGGTTTTTATTAGAAAAAAACCTCGGGGGCCCGGTTTGGCGTAATTTCCCCTTTTCCTTATTTTTGGGTTTTAAAAATTTGGGGCTTTTCCTGTCTCTCATCCTCTCCTGGGCGAGCACCGTGTGTAGTGTACTGTGACTGTCTCTCTCCTCTCCTGAGGCGAGCCCTGTGTGTAGTGTACATGGACTGTCTCACTCCCTCTCCCTGGGCGCGCCCGTGTGTCTTGTGTACAGTGACTGTCTCTCACCCTCTCCCTGGGCGAGCCCCGTGTGTAGTGTACAGTGGACTGTCTCACTCATCTTTCCCTGGGCGAGCCCCTGATGTGTGTAGAGTAAGTGACTGTCTCACTCCTCTCCTGGGCGAGCCTCGTGTGTAGTGTACAGTGCGTCTCACTTCATTCCTGGGCGGGCCCGTGTGTTGTGTACAGTGACTGTCTCGACCCCTTCGCCCGGGGCGAGCCCCGTGTGTAGTGTACAGTGACTGGTCTCTCACGCCTCTCCTGGGGCGGGCCGTGGTAGTGTACAGGGACAGTCTCTCACCTCTCCCTGGGCGGCCCCGTGTGTAGGTACAGTGACTGATCTCTCCCCCCTCCCTGGGGCGGGCCCCCGAGTGTAGTGTACAGTGACTGTCTCTCACCCCTCTCCCTGGCCGCGACCCCGTGTGTAGTTACTGGGGACTGTCTCTCACCCCTCTCCTGGGCGGGCCCCCGTGTGTAGTGTACAGTGACTGTCTATCACTCCTCTTTCCCCCCCCCCACCATGGGGCAGGGCCCCGTGTGTAGTGTACAGTGACTGTCTCTCACTCCTCTCCCTGGGCGGGCCCCGTGTGTAGTGTACAGTGACTGTCTCTACTCCTCTCCCTGGGCGGGCCCCGTGTGTAGTGTACAGTGACTGTCTCTCACTCCTCTCCCTGGGCGGGCCCCGTGTGTAGTGTACAGTGACTGTCTCACCCCTCTCCCTGGGCGGGCCCCGTGTGTAGTGTACAGTGACTGTCTCACTCCCTCTCCCTGGGCGGGCCCCGTGTGTAGTGTACAGTGACTGTCTCTCACCCTCTCCTGGGCGGGCCCCGTGTGTAGTGTTACAGGGACTGTCTCTCAAACTCTCCCTGGGCGTGCCCCGTGTGTGTGTCAGGGACTGTCTCTCACCCTCTCCATGGGCGAGCCCGTGTGTAGTGTACGTGGACTGGCTCTCCCCCCTCTCATGGGCGAGCCCCGTGTGTAGTGTACAGTGACTGTCTCTCACCCCTCTCCCTGGGCGGGCCCCGTGTGTAGTGTACAGTGACTGTCTCTCACCCCTCTCCCTGGGCGAGCCCCGTGTGTAGTGTACAGTGACTGTCTCTCACCCCTCTCCCTGGGCGGGCCCCGTGTGTAGTGACCAGGGAATGCCTCGCACCCTCTCCCTGGGCGAGCCCCGTGTGTAGTGTACAGTGGACTGTCTCTCAACCCCTCTCACCTGGCGAGCCCCGTGTGTAGTGTAAGTGGACTGTCTCACTCCTCTCCCTGGGCGGGCCCCGTGGGTATGTAGTGTACAGTGACAGTCTCTCACCATCTCACTGGGCGAGCCCACGTCGCGCGCGTATGCGCTGTATCAGGGAACTGTCATTCAACCCTCTCCCCTGTCGCCACGATGCTTGTAGCATGTTCATGCATTTCTGATCTGTTCTCTCACTCTCTGTGTTCCCTGCGGCGTGCCCCAGCACTGCCTGCTGTAGTTGTGTGACAATCGTCGACTAGGTCTAATACTCTCTCTGTCCGTCCCTGGGCGGGCCCCCGTGTGGCTCGCTCGTCACACGTGCTGTTCCGCACGCCGCTCCCTCTGCCCAGGGACGAGGCCCCGTGTGTAGTGATGCAGTGCACTGTTCCTCCTCTACCGCACACTCCCTGGCGACGGCGACCCCGAGCCCTGTGGTAGCGTGGATCATGATGACTGCTCTCCTCACCCCTCTCCACCCCTGGCGCGAGCCCCACGCCCGGTGTCAGTGTACAGAGACTGGCTCTCTCCAGAACTCTCTTGACCCCTCTGGCGCCGGGTCCCAACCGTTTGATAGATAGCTGTTCGTGACCTCACGCCTCTTCAACCACTCCTCACTGACCGCCGCCGGGCCCAGTGGCGTAGGGTACAGTGACACTCCGTCTCTCACCCCGACTCCCCGGCGCGCCAGCCCGCTGTGTAGCTGTTCACAGGGACTGTCTCTCACTCCTCTCCTGCGCGCGAAGTAGCCCCAGATGTGATGTAGTGTGTACAGTGACGTAGTGACTCTTCCTGCCTCCTCTCTAGCCTAGGAGCGGAGAGGGGGCGTGGGCCCCGTGTTGTGTTTGTGTACAGTGTATAGAGAGGATCATGAAGCACTTAGGGGCAATTCACGTGAGTGACTGTCTCTCATCTCCGTCGTCCCCCCTACTGAGGACCTAAGAGACGCGACCATGTCAGGTTCATCTGCCCTGTCATAGCTGTACGTCACCGTGTGGTTCGTCTGTGTGAGTGAGATGTAACAATACAGTGACTCTGTAGTCTGCAGTCTCCATCTCCCTGAAGGCGTCGATGCGCCCTCCCTGCGGGTGCGTCCTGCCGTGTTTGTATGTGTATCAGTATTGCTTGTCTAACTGTCGTTACTCTCCTCTCTACTCCTCTCCTGGGCGAAGCCCCGTGTGTTTGTAGACTGAGATACAGTGACTTGTCTGCTACACAACCATCTCCCTGAACGCCCCGCCGGGCCCCCCCCCCCCGCTGTGTCCTCCCGTGTACCCTCGTGACTGTCTCTATCCCCCTCTCCCGGCGCTGTCCCATGTGTAGTGTACGGTGACCCTCAGCGCCTCCCATAACACCTTCACCCACCAATATTCCTGCGGTCCACCAATTCACCTCCCCGGCGTCACCCAACAACGACACCTCAAGCCCTGAACGCCACACCAGGTCACCCACGCTGGCGCTCTCCACTCCCCAGCAATATCACAAGATATGTCGGGTTACCAGAACTTCCACTACAGAGCCAACGCCGTGGAATTGGACACGAGGGCAACTGCAGGTGTGCCATAGGGATTTTAGATTAGATTTTGCCACCGCAGTGCTAGTTTACAGGGCCTGGAGTGTGCACTCAATCCCAAATGTCAACATCCATGCACACATTGTGTCATTTTAGCTCAGAGAGAGAGCTCCAAGTGGGAACAAACAAACAGCCCCTCCCCAGCAGACAGCGCTGACAGCTTCGCGGCGTCAACTTCTACAGAGGACCTTAAAATCTGCAATCATATTACATCCAGAGACGCGGACATAGCCACACAGGCTGGCTCGCCCTCAACCTGCTACCTAATTTCGTTGAACCTCTTGTTTGCTGCTGTACAACAACAGCTCTGGCACTACTGCTGCTATGGGAATGTCTGTGGGCTGTCCACCCAGGAGGGTCAAGTCTCTATAACTCTGTTATTTACACCAATAAATTACATTCCCTTGAGATGATTATTAATTTCTGATATATATTTATTGTCTTCTATTTTTCATTGTATTCCAACAGTTTGATAATTAATTTTCAAAGTGAAATCTACTTTTAACTTATATTCTTCATTTTTTTATATTGTCATAAATTTTGTGTCTACTTATTAATCTCATCATCTTTTATTCAATTTTGTATATAATATGTTTATGGGTCATTTTTATATAATTTCTTATCTGCTACATTTGATTTTTATATTAATGTAATATTATTGATAAGGTAACAAAAGGACCCCAATGGAAAGGAATCACTGACTTTTTTGGGTTATCCCAGGTTCTCTACACATATGTTGCTATGTATGATAATCTATGTAACTGTATTTGTGTATACCTGAATAAACTTACTAAAGGCCTCTGTACTTATAAGAGTGACCGCGAGAGAGAAGAAACCAAGGTGTTAATGGAAGATTGATTGTGAGAGCGATCACCAGGGCAAGATTGCTTGGTCGCCTCCAAGATAAAACAACAGAACAGACATTAATTATGGGGAAGCAAGAGGAGCTAGTGATCATGGGGTACTAAACTTGAGCAGTTGCTGGAAATGGAACAGGGAAAGAAAAGGAGGAAGTAACAAAATGAACTTACAGAAAAGGGAATTATGATGACGTGATCATTTTTTTGAGCAACGTGAAAGGGAAAGGAAGAGAGAAGGCAGAACATTACGAGAATAATGGAGGTAATAGACTCCAAGAGGCAAAGAAAAGATTTACACTCAGTATAAAAGTAAAAATTCCTGGTTTAATTATAATTGGAGAGAAGTCAACAGGAGGAGCAAGAAACTAAATCAAAATACAGAAAAATAACTGAAAAATATGCAGGAGATCCAGAAATAATTATGCAAGAATAAGAAGGGAAGTTATAAGAGAGTTTAAAGATTATGTATCACCAGGATCAAAACTAAACCAAAGTTACTCCACAGCCACAGAAGAATAAAAAGATAAGTGTGAAGGAACAAGTGATAAAACTGAAAAGTGAGTAAGAGGCGCTGAGGGAGACTGACAGTGAAGTTTGTGAAGTATTTACATAAGAACATAAGAACATATGAAAGGCGGAGACACTGCAGGAGGACTGTTGTCCCGTTACTTGGCAGGTCCTTTACATTCCTCCACTAACAAACATTTGCCCACCAATTTCAATGCCACCCAAGATATAAGCTCTGATGTGCACGTTCCCACTCAATTCCAACCTTCACTCATGTACTTTATCCAAACCTAGATTGAAACTACCCAAAGTCCTAGCCTGGAATAACCTAAACTAGGAAGATGTTCACTCATCAACTACCCTATTTCCAAAACAATACTTTCCTAAGTCCTTTCTAAATCTTAACTTAATCTAATTTAAAATCCCATTACTGAGGTTCTCTCCTTGGAGAGACATCCTCAAGACTTTTAATATCCCCTTTATTAAATACCTATTCTTCCACTTATTACCACTTCGCTCAGGTCTCCCTCATTCTTCGTCTATAACAAGTGAATGTAACTTATAGAGGTCTTCAATTTTTCTGCATTAGGAAGAGTTTCTAATGCTATGTATGAATTTCGTCTTCCTACGCTGAATGTTTTCTAACGAATTTATGTCCATTTTGTAATACGGAGACCAGAACTGAGCTGCATAATCTAGGTGAGGCCTTACTAATGATGTTTTAAAGCTGCAGTATGACCTCTGGATTCTGTTGCTTACACTTCTTGATATAAATCCCAGTAATCTATTTGCCTTATTACGTACGCTTGGGCACTGCTGTCTTGGGTTTTAAGGTTGCTGCTTACCATAACCCCCCAAGTCCTTTTCGCAATCTGTAATGGCTAAGTTCTACTAAAATTTAACTTAAAAGTACTGGGTTAGGCACTCCCAAGCTTCAGAACTTTGCATTTATCACATTGAACTGCATCTGCCACTTTTTGACCAAGAATAGAGTTGTTTAAATCCCTGAAGTTCCATAACACTACGTTTGAATCAATTATCTACCTATTTTTTGTGTCTGGGCGAATTTGCTCATATCACTAGTAATTTCCTCATAAAGGGTCATGATATATATTATAAACAACAACGGGCCCAAGACTGATCCCTGTGGAACGCACTTGTTACAAGATCCCCACTCGGATTTAACCCCATTTAGGGGACACCTCTGCTTCCTGTCAGTGACCCATGACTCGATCCACGAGAGCATTTTTCCCCCCAATCCCATGAGCTGCCCACTTTCTTTAACAGTCTATGGTGCGGGAACTCTATCAAAAGCCTTACTAAAATCAAAGTAAATAATACAAATTCTTTATTGTGGTCAACAGCCTCAAAAGCTTTACTGAAGAAAGTTAATAAATTAGTTAGAAAAGCCCGGCCTTTTGTGAATCCTTGCTGAGTATCATTAATCAAGCTATGCTTATCGAGATGGCTTCTTTTAATCTCAGCTATAATTGACTTAAATTTAAATTTGGCCTTTCAATTGAGGTCAGGCTTATTGGACGGTAATTTGACGGTAACGACTTGTCCCCCGTTTTAAAAAATAGGAGTTACATTAGCCATCTTCCACATAAACAGACACTACACCTGTTTGAAGAGATAAATTAAAAATATTAGTTAATGGTTCACAGAGTTCCATTTTGCATTCCTTAAGAACCCTTGAAAAAACCTCATCAGGACCCGGCGACTTATTTTGCTTCAGTCTGTCTATCTGCTTCACAACCATCTCACTAGTGACTGTGATGTTACATAATTTATCTTCTTCTAGCCCACTGTAAAAATTAATTACTGGAATATTGTTAGTGTCTTCATGTGTAAAAACTGAGAGAAAATAATTATTTAAAATCAAGCACATTTCATTCTCTTTATTTAGCAAAAGATTGAAGGAAGTCTTGACAGAGGAAGGCGAAGCAACAGAACGGAGACTCAGGCAGTGTAGACACAACTGATCAATGGTGGCAGACAGACAGTATCAACACAACTAGGGACGGGACGATACCAAATTTTTTCTAATATACATACCATCAAAATTAGTCGATCCTAGTACACATATTGATACCATAATGTTAGGCCGATACCACTAAAATTAGCCGGAACCGATACTGATATTTTGGCACGCACTTAAACACAACACAAGAAATGATGAGGCTACTACACAAGCCGGATATACCAATATGATACCACACAACACTGAGCATCAAGATGGGTGCTGAGAGAATGTGCCAACATGGGTGCTGAGAGAAGGTGCCAACATGGGTGCTGAGAGAAGGTGCCAACATGGGTGCTGAGAAAAGGTGCCAATATGGGTGCTGAGAGAAGGTGTCAACATGGGTGCTGAGAGAATGTGCCAACATGGGTGCTGAGAGGTGCCAACATGGGTCCTGAGAGGTGCCAACATGGGTGCTGAGGGAAGGTGCCAACACGGGTGCTGAGAGATGTCAACATGGGTCCTGAGAGGTGCCAACATGGGTGCTGAGAGAAGGTGTCAGCATGGGTGCTGAGAGAAGTTGCCAACATGGGTGCTGAGAGAAGGTGCCAACATGGGTGCTGAGAGGTGCCAACATGGGTGCTGAGAGGTGCCAACATGGGTGTTGAGAGAAGGTGCCAACATGGGTGCTGAGAGGTGCCAACATGGGCGCTGAGGGAAGGTGCCAACATGGGTGCTGAGAGGTGCCAACATGGGTGTTGAGAGAAGGTGCCAACATGGGTGCTGAGAGGTGCCAACATGGGCGCTGAGGGAAGGTACCAACATGGGTGCTGAGAGGTGCCAACATGGGCGCTGAGGGAAGGTGCCAACATGGGTGCTGAGAGGTGCCAACATGGGTCCTGAGAGGTGCCAACATGGGTCCTGAGAGGTGCCAACATGGGTCCTGAGAGGTGCTAACATGGGTGCTAAGAGGTGCCAACATGGGTGTTGAGAGAAGGTGCCAACATGGGTGCTGAGAGGTGCCAACATGGGCGCTGAGGGAAGGTGCCAACATGGGTGCTGAGAGGTGCCAACATGGGCGCTGAGGGAAGGTGCCAACATGGGTGCTGAGAGGTGCCAACATGGGTCCTGAGAGGTGCCAACATGGGTCCTGAGAGGTGCCAACATGAGTCCTGAGAGGTGCTAACATGGGTGCTGAGAGGTGCCAACATGGGTGCTGAGAGAAGGTGCCAACATGGGTGCTGAGGGAAGGTGCCAACATGAGTGCTGAGAGGTGCCAACATGGGCGCTGAGGGAAGGTGCCAACATGGGTGCTGAGAGGTGCCAACATGGGTCCTGAGAGGTGCCAATATGGGTCCTGAGAGGTGCCAACATGGGTCCTGAGAGGTGCTAACATGGGTGCTGAGAGGTGCTGAGAGGTGCCAACATGGGTGCTGAGAGAAGGTGCCAACATGAGTGCTGAGAGAAGGTGCCAACATGAGTGCTGAGAGAAGGTGCCAACATGGGTGCTGAGAGACGGTGCCAACATGGGTGCTGAGAGAAGGTGCCAACATGGGTGCTAAAAGAAGGTGCCAACATGGGTGCTGAGAGATGGGGTAAACATGGGTGTTGAGGGAAGGTGCCAACATGGGTCCTGAGATTTGCCAACATGGGTCCTGAGAGATGAATGGTTCAGAGAACCGACACGTTGATAAATTAGACACATGTGCAACTCTTGGGTATCTAATTTATCAACATGTCGGTTCTCTGAACCATTCATCTACAATCCTGTCAGACACTGCAACTTCTTGGGATCTTAATACTTGGGAATTCTTCGCTTGCCTAACCCTTGGGCACGACCTACTTCCACATTGAACAAATGTGATACCACCTACGTCTGCTGCACCTCTCCTGCCTACGGTATATAAGCTACTTCTCGGCACATATGCTGTATTCTATTCAAGATTGATGGACTGACCACATCGACTCAAGGTTGAGGGACTGATTACCTCATTCTCCTCCCGTTCTTCACGATTCTCCTTTGTATGGACTGATGAAGCCACTGTGTGGCGAAACGTTTCCTCAATAAAGATGCCCAAGAGTTGCACATGTGTCTAATTTATGATTATAGTTTACTTAATAACATTAAAGGGCTAGAATACAACATATCCTGATGGAAATTTACATAAGATAACAATTGATCTATGATACTTATTACCAGAGGGAAGGGTAGAGGTTATCAGTAACACAGACTAGTACTCACTCTTAATTCCCAGACCAGATGACCCGAGATTCCCAATGGTGGTCCACTACACACGCGGCTGTCCAGAGCTCTCGCTCACTGAACCCGTCACCAACAACCTCTCTTTGCTCAGCTGTTCCCTGGTTTATATGGCCCTCTAAGCACCCCCCTTCCCCATAAGACGTAGACTACGTGTTACGACCTGATGCCAAGATCTGACGCTGCCAGTAACAAAAGACCTCAGACTTAAGCCGAAAGGTATGTCTAACAGCTATTTGCCAAGGCAAGGTGTGACAATACAATTGGTTAAATTAGGTCTCCCTTAGATACCTCACAAGCCCAGTTGAACTATATCACAAAGGGGCCAACATGGGTACTAAGAGAAGGGGCCAACATGGGTTCTGAAAGAAAGGCCAACATGGGTGCTGAGAGAAGGTGCCAACATGTTTACTAAGAGAAGGGGCCAACATGGGTACTGAGAAAAGGGGCCAACATGGGTACTGAGAAAAGGGGCCAACATGGGTACTGAGAGAAGAAGCCAACATGGGTACTGAGAAATGGGGCCAACATGGGCACTGAGAAAAGGTGCCAACGTGGGTACTGAGAGAAGGGGCCAACATGGGTTCTGAGAGAAGGGGCCAACATGAGTGCTAAGAGAAGGTGCCAGTACTACGAACACAGGTAAGAATGGCCTGTGAGATGTGGTCATAATGGGAACAAAACTCAACAGTAGACTATAATGTATATTTGCTTTCACCATATGATATATACAGGTATGTACACTATGTACAATATGTACAAATGGAATAGTAAGTGTACACCACAGTGACAGATGGTAAAGTAGAAGCCAGAGAGAGAGAGCAAACCGTGCTCAACCAGCAGCTAGGCAAGTCTGCCGATGCTTACCACAAGTGAACCACGTTACTTCAGCTTTGGCGGGTTTGCCTGTGATTGGCCAATGAACCAAGGTATTGATTTAACGACGGCTACCCTATTGATCGTTAAACCCTTAGCACCCGGTACACTGGTTGGGAGGCAGCCTACATGGGAGTGTGACATATGCCAGATAAATTGTAACATACTCTTTGCATGCCACAGCCAACATGGGTACTGAGAGAAGTTGCCAACATGGGTACTGAGAGAAGTTGCCGACTTGGATACTGAGAGAAGGTGCCAATATGGATGCTGAGAAAAGGTGCCAACATGGGTACTGAGAGAATGTGCCAACACGGGTGCTGAGAGAAGTTGCCAACTTGGGTAATGAGAGGTGCCAAATATGGGTGCTGGGTGTCACCCTCATGCCTGAGCTTCACCTTCATGATTGAGGCTCACCTTCATGCCTGGACGTCACCTTCATGCGTGAGCCTCACATTCATGCCAGAGCCTCACCTTCATGCCTGAGCCTCACCTTCATACCTGAGCCTCACCTTCATGCCTGAGCCTCACATTCATGCCTGGGCTTCACCTTCATGCCTGGGCTTCACCTTCATGCCTGGGCTTCACCTTCATGCCTGGGCTTCAACTTCATGCCTGAGCTTTACCTTCATGCCAGAGCCTCACCTTCATGCCTGAGCCTCACCTTCATGCCTGAGCCTCACATTCATGCCTGGGCTTCATCTTCATGCCTGGGCCTCACATTCATGCCTGAGCTTCACCTTCATGCCTGGGCTTCACCTTCATGCCTGGGCTTCACCTTCATGCCTGAGCTTCACCTTCATGCCTGAGCTTCACCTTCATGCCTGAGCTTCACCTTCATGCCTGAGCTTCACCTTCATGCCTAGGCTTCACCTTCATGCCTGGGCTTCATACATAACGCTCTCACTGGCTCCGGCAAAATTTCAGGTCGCGTAATTACAGGTTAGAAAAATATGAGAATATAGAGACTGTATTATCCTGGAACTGTTATTATTAATCTTGTAGTCCAGCAAAATTAGGATAGCCCAAATTATTTATACAAAAGAGATGAAATTTTCCACTAATTTACTGATGACCGTAGAAGTAAGATCAAAAGTTTCTCTCCGTGCAACTTACTTTTTGTTGGTTCTAAATCCCCCCTGAGTGTTTTTTTTTTTTTTTGGGGGGGGGGGAGACGGTGCAACTGGCCACAAAAGTTTATATTTTAAGAAAAAGAGGAAAATATATGAAGAAAAAGGTTGATTATAAGTATATTTGCTAAATATGGTGAAGTGTTTGTGTAAGCCAGACCGGATGTGGAGGGTGAGTCTGGGTATACTGCCACATGTATACCGCCACATGTATACTGCCACATGTATACTGCCACATGTATACTGCTACATGTATACTGCCACATGTATACTGCCACATGTATACTGCCACATGTATACTGCCACATGTATACTGCCACATGTATACTGCCACATGTATACTGCCACATGTATACTGCCACATGTATTACTGCCACATGTATACTGCCACATGTATACTGCCACATGTATACGCCACATGTATACTGCCACATGTATACTGCCACATGTATACTGCCACATGTATACTGCCACATGTATACTGCCACATGTATACTGCCACATGTATACTGCCACATGTATCTCACCATTAGCCACATGTATACTGCACCATGTATACTGCCACATGTATACTGCCACATGTATACCGCCACATGTATACTGCCACATGTATACTGCTACATGTATACTGCCACATGTATACTGCCACATGTATACCGCCACATGTATACTGCCACATGTATACTGCTACATGTATACTGCCACATGTATACTGCCACATGTATACTGCCACATGTATATTGCCACATGTATACTGCCACATGTATACTGCCACATGTATACTGCCACATGTATACTGCCACATGTATACTGCCACATGTATATTGCCACATGTATATTGCCACATGTATACTGCCACATGTATACTGCCACATGTATACTGCTACATGTATACTGCTACATGTATACTGCCACATGTATACTGCCACATGTATACTGCCACATGTATACCGCCACACGTATACTGCCACATGTATACTGCTACATGTATACTGCCACATGTATACTGCCACATGTATACTGCCACATGTATATTGCCACATGTATACTGCCACATGTATACTGCCACATGTATACTGCCACATGTATACTGCCACATGTATACTGCCACATGTATATTGCCACATGTATATTGCCACATGTATACTGCCACATGTATATTGCCACATGTATATTGCCACATGTATACTGCCACATGTATACTGCCACATGTATACTGCCACATGTATACTGCCACATGTATACTGCCACATGTATACTGCACATGTATATTGCCACATGTATATTGCCACATGTATACTGCCACATGTATATTGCCACATGTATACTGCCACATGTATACTGCCACATGTATACTGCCACATGTATACTGTCACATGTATACTGCCACATGTATACTGCCACATGTATACTGCCACATGTATACTGCCATGTATATTGCCACATGTATATTGCCACATGTATACTGCCACATGTATACTGCCACATGTATACTGCCACATGTATACTGCCACATGTATACTGCCACATGTATACTGCCACATGTATACCGCCACATGTATATTGCCACATGTATACTGCCACATGTATACTGCTACATGTATACTGCCACATGTATACTGCCACATGTATACTGCCACATGTATACTGCCACATGTATACCGCCACATGTATATTGCCACATGTATACCGCCACATGTATACTGCCACATGTATACTGCCACATGTATACTGCCACATGTATACTGCCACATGTATACTGCCACATGTATACTGCCACATGTATACTGCCACATGTATACTGCCACATGTATACTGCCACATGTATACTGCCACATGTATACCGCCACATGTATATTGCCACATGTATACTGCCACATGTATACTGCCACATGTATACTGCCACATGTATACAGCCACATGTATACTGCCACATGTATACTGCCACATGTATACTGCCACATGTATACTGCCACATGTATATTGCCACATGTATACCGCCACATGTATATTGCCACATGTATACTGCCACATGTATACTGCCACATGTCTACTGCCACATGTATACCGCCACATGTATACTGCCACATGTATACTGCCACATGTATACTGCCACATGTATACTGCCACATGTATACTGCCACATGTATACTGCCACATGTATACTGCCACATGTATACTGCCACATGTATACTGCCACATGTATACCGCCACATGTATACTGCCACATGTATACTGCCACATATATACTACCACATGTATACCGCCACATGTATACTGCCACATGTAAACTGCCACATGTATACTGCCACATGTATACTGCCACATGTATACCGCCACATGAATACTGGCACATGTATACTGCCACATGTATACTGCCACATGTATAAGAACATAAGAAAGAAGGCACACTGCAACAGACCTACTGACCCAAGCGAAGCAGGTCCGTGGCACCCCCGGCCTAGAACAATGACCACCTAGTCAGGTCACTTCCATTTAAGGAAGGAGCACGGCACTAGATCTAGTAGCTCAAGCAGGTCAGGTCCAACTCACACCCACACCCACCCACTCATGTATTTATCCTACCTATTTTTAAAACTACAAAAGGTCTTAGCTTCAATGACGGCACTCGGTAGTTTGTTCCACTCATCCACAACTCTATTACCAAACCAGTGCTTTCCTATGTACTTCCTGAATCTGAACTTTTCCAACTTGAAACCATTGCTACGAGTCCTGTCTTGGCTGGATATTTTCAGCATGCTATTTAAAGCCTCCTTATTTATATCATATCCCCCTAATTCTACGCCTTTCTATAAAGTGCAGACTGAGGGCCTTCAGTCTATCCTCATAGGGAAGATTTCTGATACATGGGATCATCTTTGTCATTCTCCTCTGTACGTTTTCCAGAGCATTTATATCCATTCTGTAATACGGTGACCAGAACTGAGCAGCATAGTCTAAATGAGGCCTAACCAAGGATATATAGAGTTGAAGAACAACCTGAGGACTTCTATTATTTATACTTCTAGATATGAAGCCAAGAATTCTTTTAGCTATATTGCGAACACTAATGCACTGTTGTCTTGGTTTTAGATTACTGCTAACCAGAACTCTTAAATACTTTTCGCAATCAGTAGTATTAAGATCTGCACTATTCAGGTTATAAGTGGCATGGTTATTGTCCTGTCCAACATTTAGAACTTTCCATTTGTCTATATTAAAGTGAGCACAAGAGCACAACTGTGGCAGTGTTCTGGAACTTGCCCCACACATCCGCTCAAGAGCACAAGTGTGGCAGTGTTCTGGAACTTGCCCCACACATCCGCACAAGAGCACAAGTGTGGCAGTGTTCTGGAACTTGCCCCACACATCCGCACAAGAGCACAAGTGTGGCAGTGTTCTGGAACTTGCCCCACACATCCGCACAAGAGCACAACTGTGGCAGTGTTCTGGAACTTGCCCCACACATCCGCTCAAGAGCACAACTGTGGCAGTGTTCTGGAACTTGCCCCACACATCCGCACAAGAGCACAGTGTGGCAGTGTTCTGGAACTTGCCCCACACATCCGCACAAGAGCACAACTGTGGCAGTGTTCTGGAACTTGCCCACACAATCCGCTCAAGAGCACAACTGTGGCAGTGTTCTGGAACTTGCCCCACACATCCGCACAAGAGCACAAGTGTGGCAGTGTTCTGGAACTTGCCCCACACATCCGCACAAGAGCACAACTGTGGCAGTGTTCTGGAACTTGCCCCACACATCCGCTCAAGAGCACAACTGTGGCAGTGTTCTGGAACTTGCCCCACACATCCGCTCAAGAGCACAACTGTGGCAGTGTTCTGGAACTTGCCCCACACATCCGCACAAGAGCACAAGTGTGGCAGTGTTCTGGAACTTGCCCCACACATCCGCACAAGAGCACAACTGTGGCAGTGTTCTGGAACTTGCCCCACACATCCGCTCAAGAGCACAAGTGTGGCAGTGTTCTGGAACTTGCCCCACACATCCGCACAAGAGCACAAGTGTGGCAGTGTTCTGGAACTTGCCCCACACATCCGCACAAGAGCACAAGTGTGGCAGTGTTCTGGAACTTGCCCCACACATCCGCACAAGAGCACAACTGTGGCAGTGTTCTGGAACTTGCCCCACACATCCGCACAAGAGCACAACTGTGGCAGTGTTCTGGAACTTGCCCCACACATCCGCACAAGAGCACAACTGTGGCAGTGTTCTGGAACTTGCCCCACACATCCGCACAAGAGCACAACTGTGGCAGTGTTCTGGAACTTGCCCCACACATCCGCTCAAGAGCACAACTGTGGCAGTGTTCTGGAACTTGCCCCACACATCCGCTCAAGAGCACAACTGTGGCAGTGTTCTGGAACTTGCCCCAAACATCCGCACAAGAGCACAACTGTGGCAGTGTTCTGGAACTTGCCCCACACATCCGCACAAGAGCACAACTGTGGCAGTGTTCTGGAACTTGCCCCACACATCCGCACAAGAGCACAAGTGTGGCAGTGTTCTGGAACTTGCCCCACACATCCGCTCAAGAGCACAACTGTGGCAGTGTTCTGGAACTTGCCCCACACATCCGCTCAAGAGCACAAGTGTGGCAGTGTTCTGGAAACTTGCCCCACACATCCGCTCAAGAGCACAACTGTGGCAGTGTTCTGGAACTTGCCCCACACATCCGCTCAAGAGCACAACTGTGGCAGTGTTCTGGAACTTGCCCCACACATCCGCACAAGAGCACAACTGTGGCAGTGTTCTGGAACTTGCCCCACACATCCGCACAAGAGCACAAGTGTGGCAGTGTTCTGGAACTTGCCCCACACATCCGCTCAAGAGCACAACTGTGGCAGTGTTCTGGAACTTGCCCCACACATCCGCTCAAGAGCACAACTGTGGCAGTGTTCTGGAACTTGCCCCACACATCCGCACAAGAGCACAACTGTGGCAGTGTTCTGGAACTTGCCCCACACATCCGCACAAGAGCACAAGTGTGGCAGTGTTCTGGAACTTGCCCCACACATCCGCTCAAGAGCACAACTGTGGCAGTGTTCTGGAACTTGCCCCACACATCCGCACAAGAGCACAAGTGTGGCAGTGTTCTGGAACTTGCCCCACACATCCGCTCAAGAGCACAACTGTGGCAGTGTTCTGGAACTTGCCCCACACATCCGCACAAGAGCACAAGTGTGGCAGTGTTCTGGAACTTGCCCCACACATCCGCTCAAGAGCACAACTGTGGCAGTGTTTCTGGAACTTGCCCCACACATCCGCACAAGAGCACAAGTGTGGCAGTGTTCTGGAACTTGCCCCACACATCCGCACAAGAGCACAAGTGTGGCAGTGTTCTGGAACTTGCCCCACACATCCGCACAAGAGCACAAGTGTGGCAGTGTTCTGGAACTTGCCCCACACATCCGCTCAAGAGCACAACTGTGGCAGTGTTCTGGAACTTGCCCCACACATCCGCACAAGAGCACAAGTGTGGCAGTGTTCTGGAACTTGCCCCACACATCCGCACAAGAGCACAAGTGTGGCAGTGTTCTGGAACTTGCCCCACACATCCGCTCAAGAGCACAACTGTGGCAGTGTTCTGGAACTTGCCCCACACATCCGCACAAGAGCACAAGTGTGGCAGTGTTCTGGAACTTGCCCCACACATCCGCACAAGAGCACAAGTGTGGCAGTGTTCTGGAACTTGCCCCACACATCCGCTCAAGAGCACAAACTGTGGCAGTGTTCTGGAACTTGCCCCACACATCCGCACAAGAGCACAAGTGTGGCAGTGTTCTGGAACTTGCCCCACACATCCGCTCAAGAGCACAACTGTGGCAGTGTTCTGGAACTTGCCCCACACATCCGCACAAGAGCACAAGTGTGGCAGTGTTCTGGAACTTGCCCCACACATCCGCTCAAGAGCACAACTGTGGCAGTGTTCTGGAACTTGCCCCACACATCCGCACAAGAGCACAAGTGTGGCAGTGTTCTGGAACTTGCCCCACACATCCGCTCAAGAGCACAACTGTGGCAGTGTTCTGGAACTTGCCCCACACATCCGCACAAGAGCACAAGTGTGGCAGTGTTCTGGAACTTGCCCCACACATCGCTCAAGAGCACAACTGTGGCAGTGTTCTGGAACTTGCCCCACACATCCGCACAAGAGCACAAGTGTGGCAGTGTTCTGGAATTGCCCCACACATCCGCACAAGAGCACAAGTGTGGCAGTGTTCTGGAACTTGCCCCACACATCCGCTCAAGAGCACAAACTGTGGCAGTGTTCTGGAACTTGCCCCACACATCCGCACAAGAGCACAAGTGTGGCAGTGTTCTGGAACTTGTCCACACATCCGCACAAGAGCACAAGTGTGGCAGTGTTCTGGAACTGCCCCACACATCCGCTCACGAGCACAACTGTGGCAGTGTTCTGGAACTTGCCCCACACATCCGCTCAAGAGCACAACTGTGCAGTGTTCTGGAACTTGCCCCACACATCCGCACAAGAGCACAACTGTGGCAGTGTTCTGGAACTTGCCCCACACATCCGCACAAGAGCACAAGTGTGGCAGTGTTCTGGAACTTGCCCCACACATCCGCTCAAGAGCACAACTGTGGCAGTGTTCTGGAACTTGCCCCACACATCCGCACAAGAGCACAAGTGTGGCAGTGTTCTGGAACTTGCCCCACACATCCGCACAAGAGCACAACTGTGGCAGTGTTCTGGAACTTGCCCCACACATCCGCTCTGGTTTACACAAACATTATATAAACCACAAACATCCGCTCTGGTTTACACAAACATTATATAAACCACAAACATCCGCTCTGGTTTACACAAACATTATATAAACCACAAACATCCGCTCTGGTTTACACAAACATTATATAAACCACAAACATCCGCTCTGGTTTACACAAACATTATATAAACCACAAACATCCGCTCTGGTTTACACAAACATTATATAAACCACAAACATCCGCTCTGGTTTACACAAACATTATATAAACCACAAACATCCGCTCTGGTTTACACAAACATTATATAAACCACAAACATCCGCTCTGGTTTACACAAACATTATATAACCACAAACATCCGCTTGGTTTACACAAACAATTATTAAACCACAAACATCCGCTCTGGTTTACACAAACATTATATAAACCCAAACATCCCCTCTGGTTTACACAAACATTATATAAACCACAAACATCCGCTCTGGTTTACACAAACATTATATAAACCACAAACATCCGCTCTGGTTTACACAAACATTATATAAACCACAAACATCCGCTCTGGTTTACACAAACATTATATAAACCACAAACATCCGCTCTGGTTTACACAACATTATATAAACCACAAACATCCGCTCTGGGTTTACACAAACATTATATAAACCACAAACATCCGCTCTGGTTTACACAAACATTATATAAACCACAAACATCCGCTCTGGTTTACACAAACATTATATAAACCACAAACATCCGCTCTGGTTTACACAAACATTATATAAACCACAAACATCCGCTCTGGTTTACACAAACATTATATAAACCACAAACATCCGCTCTGGTTTACACAAACATTATATAAACCACAAACATCCGCTCTGGTTTACACAAACATTATATAAACCACAAACATCCGCTCTGGTTTACACAAACATTATATAAACCACAAACATCCGCTCTGGTTTACACAAACATTATATAAACCACAAACTTCAATAGCACAAACTTTCTTCACAAGTTATTCTCAAAGTTGTCTTAATATATCAAATTTTATCGGCAGGTTGCTGAGTGGGGGGTTGCTACAGTGGGTGTTGCTGCAGTGGTGGTTGCTGCAGTGGGTGGTTGCTGAGTGGGTGGTTGCGGTGGGGGTTGCTGCAGGTGTGGGGCTGCAGTGGTGGTTGCTGCAGTGTGGGTTGCTGCGTGGGGGGTTGCTACAGGGGTGGGGGCTGCAGGTGTGGTTGCTGCGTGGGGGGGTTGCTGCGTGGGGGGGGGGGGGGGGGGGGGGGGGGGGTGGGTTTCTGCAGTGGGTGGTTTCTCATGGGTGGTTGCCAGTGGGGGGGTTGCTGCAGGGGGGGTTTGCTGCAGTGGTGGTTCTCAGGTGGTTTTGGGTGGTTTGCGCGTGGGGGTTGTGCTGGTGGTTTTCGCAGTGGGTGGTTTTCTGCAGTGTGTGGTTGCTGCAGTGGTGGGTTCTGCAGTGGGGGTTGCTGCAGTTGGGTTGCTGCGTGTGTGGGTTTTTGCAGTGGGTGTTCTGCAGTGGGTGGTTGCTGCAGGTGGGTTGCTGCGTGTTGGTTGCTGCAGTGGGTTGTTCGCAGTTGTGGGTTTTGCATGTGGGGTTGCTGCAGTGGTGGTTGCTGCAGTGGGTGTTGCGCGTTTTGGCTTTGTGGGTTCTGCAGTTGTGGTTGCTCGTGGGGGGTTGCTGCGTGGGTGGTTGCTGCAGTGGGTGGTTGCGCAGTGGGTGGGGCTGCATGGGGGGGTTCGAGTGGGTGTTGCTGCAGGGTGGTTCTGCAGTGGTGGTTGCTGCAGTGGTGGTTGCTGCAGTGGGGGGTTTTCTGCGTGGTGGTTTCTGCAGTGGTGGTTTCTGCAGTGGGGGGTTGGCTGTGGGTTCGCAGGGGTGGTTGCTGGTGTGTGGTGCTGCAGTGGGTGGTTGCTGCGTGGGGTTTGCTGCGGTGTGGTTCTGCAAAGGGGGGTTGCTGCAGTTTTGGTTCTGAGTGGGGGGTTGGGTTGGGCTGCAGTGGGTGGTTGCTGCAGTGGTGGTTTTCTGCAGTGGTGGTTTCTGCGGGGGGTTTGGGGGGGTTTTTCGCATGGGTGGTTGCTGCAAGTGGGGGTTGCTGCAGTGGGGTGTTGCTGCGGGGGTTTGGGTTTCTGCAGTGGGGTGGGTTTCTCAGTGGGTGGTTTTCTGCATGGGTGGGTTTCTGCAGTTGGGGTTGCTCAGGGTGGGTTTTCTGCAGTGGGGGGTTGCTGCAGTGGGTGGTTCTGCAGGGGTGGGGTTTCTGTTTTGGGGGGTTGCTGAAATGGTGGTTGCTCAGTGGGGGTTGCTGCAGTGGGTGGTTGCTGCAGTGGTGGTTGCTGCAGTGGTGGTTTAGCGTGGGTGGTTGCTGCATGGGTGGTTGCTGCATGGGTGGTTCTGCGTGGTGGTTGCTGCAGTGGGGGGTTGGCAGTGGGTGGGGTTCGCAGTGGTGGTTGTGCAGTGGGTGGTTGCTGCAGTGGGTGGTTGCTGCAGTGGGTGGTTGCTGCAGTGGGTGGTTGCTGCAGTGGGTGGTTGCTGCAGTGGGTGGTTGCTGCAGTGGGTGGTTGCTGCAGTGGGTGGTTGCTGCAGTGTGTGGTTGCTGCAGTGGGTGGTTGCTGCAGTGGGTGGTTGCTGCAGTGGGTGGTTGCTGCAGTGGGTGGTTGCTGCAGTGGGTGGTTGCTGCAGTGGGTGGTTGCTGCAGTGTGTGGTTGCTGCAGTGTGTGGTTGTTGCAGTGGGTGGTTGCTGCAGTGTGTGGTTGCTGCGGTTTTGGTTGTGCAGTGGGGGGTTGCTCGTGGGGGTTGCTCTGGGGGGGTTTTCTGCAGTGTGTTTGCTGCATGGGGGTTGCTGCAGTGGGTGGTTGCTGCAGTGGTGGTTGTGCAGTGGGGGGTTGCTGCAGTGGTGTTGCTGCAGTGGGGGGTTGCTGCAGTGTTTTTGGGTGGGTTTCGCAGTGTGTGGTTGCTGCGTGGGTGGTTGCTGAGGGTGTTTGGTTTTTCTCAGTGGGGGGTGAGGGGGGGCTGCAGTGGGGGGTTGCTGCGTGGGTGGGTTCTGCGTGTGTGGTTGCTGCAGTGGGTGGTTGTGCAGGTGTGGTTGTGCAGTGGTGGTTGCTGCATGGGTGGTTCGCAGTGGGGGGTTGCGCAGTGGTGGTTGCTGCAGTGTTGGTTGCTGCAGGGGGTGGTTGGGTGCAGGGGTGGTGCTGCAGTGGTGGTTGCTTCAGTGGTGGTTCGAGTGGTGGTTGCGCAGGTGGGTGCGGGGGGGTTTCGCAGTGGGTGGTTGCTGCAGTGGGGGTTGCTGCAGTTGTGGTTCTGCAGTGGTTGGGTTTCGCAGTGTGTTTGCTGCAGTGGGTGGTTGCTGCAGTGGGTGGTTGCTGCTGGGGGGTTTTGGTTGGGTTTCTGCGTGGGTGGTTGCTGCGTGGGGGTTGCTGCATGGGTGGTTGTCGGGGGGGAGTGGGGGTTGCTGCAGTGGGTGGTTGCTGCAGTGGTGGGTTCTGCATGGTGGTTGCTGCAGTGGGGGGTTTCTGCATGGGTGGTTGCTGCGTGGGTGGGTTTCTGCATGGGTGGTTGCTGTGTGTGTGGGTTTTGCGTGGGTGGTTGCTGCGTGGGTGGTTGCTGCAGTGGGGGTTTTCTGCATTTGGGGGTTTTGGCATGGGGGTTGCTGCAGGGGTGGTTTTTCTGCAGTGGGTGGTTTTTTGCAGTGGGTTTGGTTGCTGCATGGGGGGTTGCTGCAGTGGGTGGTTCGCAGTGGGTGGTTCTGCATGGGTTGCGCGTGGGTGGGTTTCGGGAGTGGGTGGTTGCTGCAGTGGAGTTGTGCAGTGGGTGTTGCGCAGTGGGTGGTTTTCTGGGAGTGGGGGGTTTTCTGCAGTTTGGGGGGTTTCTGCAATGGGGGGTTGCTGCAGTGTGTGGTTGCTGAGTGGGGTTTGCAGTGGGTGGGTTTCTGAGTGGTGGTTCTGCAGTGGGGGGTTGCTGCATGGTGGTTTCTGCAGTGGGGGTTGCTGCAGTGGGTGGTTGCTGCAGTGGGTGGTTGCTGCAGTGGGTGGTTGCTGCAGTGGGTGGTTGCTGCAGTGTGTGGTTGCTGCAGTGGGTGGTTGCTGCAGTGGGTGGTTTTCTGCGTGGGTGGGTTTCTGCGTGGGGGTTGCTGCGAGGGTGGTTGCTGAGGGGTGTTGCTGAGGGGTGGTTGTGCAGTGGGTGGTTGCTGCAGTGGGTGGTTGCTGAGGGGGTTGGCAAGGGGGGGTTGCTGCATGGGGGTTGCTGCAGTGGTGGTTGCTGCAGTGGGGGGGTTGCTGCAGGGGTGGTTTCTGCAAGGGGGGGTTGCTCAGTGGGTGGGTTCTGCAGGGGGGGTTGCTGCAGAGGGTGGTTGCTGTAGGGGTGGTTGCTGCAGTGGGTGGGTTTCGGAAGTGGGTGGTTGCTGCAGGGGAGGTTGCTGCGGGGGTTTTGGTTTGCTGCGTGGGGGGTTTCTCAGTGGGTGGTTCTGCAGTGGTGGTTGCTGCAGGGGTGGTTGCTGCAGAGGGTGGTGCTGCAGTGGGTGGTTGCTGCAGGGGGGTTCTGCAGAGGGGGGTTGCGATGGGTGGTTGCTGCGGGGTGGTTGCTGAGTGGGGGGGTTGCTGCAGGGGTTTGCTGCGGGGGGTGGTTTCTTTTTGGGGGCTGCAGGGGGGGGTTGCTGCGGGGGTTTCTGCAGGGGGTTGCTTGCAGTGGGGGGGTTGCTGAGTGGTGGTTGCTGCAGGATGGTTGTGCAGTGGGTGGTTTTGGGAGTGGGTGGGTTCTGCAGGGGTGGGGTTCTGCATGGGTGGTTGTGCAGTGGGTGGTTGCTGCAGGGGTGGTTGCTGCAGGGTGGGTTTCTGCGGGGTGGTGCTGCAGGGTGGTTTCTGAGTGGGTGGGTTTTTTGCAGAGGGGTTTTGGGGGGTTGTGAGAGGTGGTTGTGCGTGGGGGGTTGCTGCAAAGGGTGGGTTGGTTGCTGCAGTGGGTGGTTGCTGAGGGGTGGTTTCTGCAGGGGGGGGCGGGTGGTTGCTGCAGGTGGTTGCGCAGTGGGTGGGTTTCTGCGTGGGTGGGTTGCTGCAGATGGGCTCAGAGGGTGGTGCGCAGGGTGGTTGCTGCAGTGGGTTGGTTGCGTTTGGGTGGTTTCTGCAGGGGGGTTCGCAGAGGGGTTGCTGCAGGGGTGGGTTTGCATGGGGTTGCTGCCGTGGGGGGTTTTTTGCAGGGGGGTTTGGGTTGGGGTTTCTGCAGTGGGTGGTTGCTGCAGTGGGGGTTGGTTTCTGCAGGGGTGGGTTGTGCAGTGGTTTTTGGCAGGGGTGGTTGCTGCAAGGGGGGGTTTTCTGCAAGGGGGTGGTTGCTGCAGGGGTGGTTTTCTGCAGTGGGGGTTTCTGCGGGGTGGTTGCTGGGGTTTTTTGGGGGTGGTTGCTGCAGTGGGGGGTTTTTGCAGAGGGGTTGCTGCAGGGGTGGTTGTGCAGTGGGGGGTTGCGCATGGGTGGTTGCTGCAGTGGGGGTTGCCAGGGTGGGTTTCTGCAGGGTGGTTCTGCAGTGGGTGGTTGCTGCATGGGTGTTGCTGCAGAGGTGGTTCTTGGGAGAGGGGGGTTCTGCAGGGGTGGTTTGCTGCAGTGGGGGTTCTGATGGGTGGTTGCTGCAGGGGGGTTGCTGCAGAGGGGTTGCTGCAGGGTGGTTGCTGCATGGGTGGTTGGCAGGGGTGGTTTCTGCAGGGGGGTTTTCTCAGTGGTGGGTTCGCGTGGGTGGTTTCTGCTGGGTGGTTTGCTCAGGGGTGGTTTCGGGGAGGGGGGTTGTGCATTGGGGGGTTTCTTGGGGGGGCGTGGGTGGTTGCTGGAGGGGGGGAATGGTTCTGCAGGGGTGGTTTCTGCAGTGGGGGGTTGCTGCAGTGGGGGTTTTCTGTAGTGGGTGGTTGCTGCAGTGGGAGGTTTCTGCAGGGGCGGGTTGCTGCAGTGGTGGTTTTTCTGCAGGGGGGTTGCTGCAGTGGGGGTTTCTGCGGGGGGTGGTTGCTCAGTGGGGGGTTTTCTGCCCGTGGGTGGTTGCTGCAGTGGGGGTTGCTGCAGTGGGGGGTTGCGCGTGGGGGTTGCTGCATGGGGGGTTGCTCGGGGGTGGTTGCTGCAGGGGTGGTTGCTGCAGGGGGGGTTGCGCAAAAGGGGGGGTTGCTGCAGGGGGGGGTTTTCTGCAGTGGTGTTTCTGAAATGGGGGGTTGCCAGTGGGTGGGTTTCTGGGTGGGGGTTGCGCAGGGGGGTTGCTGCAGTGGGGGTTTTTGCAGTGGTGGGGCTGCAGTGGGTGGTTCTGCGGGGGGTTGCTGCAGGGGTGTTGCTGCATGGTGGGGTTTCTGCAGTGGGTGGGTTTCGAGTGGTGGGTTCTGCATGGGGGTTGCTGCAGGGGGGGTTGCTGCGTGGGGGTTTGCTGCAGTGGTGGGTTTTGCAGTGGGGGGTTTCTGCAGTGGTGGTTCGAGTGGGTGGTTCTGAGGGGGTGGTTCTGATGGGTGGTTTTTCCTTTTTTCAGTGGGTGGGTTGCTGCGGGGGTTTGCTTCCCGGGGGGGTGGTTTGCTGCAGTGGGTGTTGCTGAGTGGGGGTTTTCTGCATGGGGGTTGTGAGGGGTGGTGCGCAGGGGGGTTCTGCGTGGGGGTTGCTGCATGGGGGTTTGCTAGTGGGTTTGCTGCAGTGGGGTTCCCCCAGGGGGGTTGCTGCAGTGGGTGGGTTTCTCATGGGTGGTTTCTTTTTGGGGGTTTTCTGCAGGGGGGTTTTTTGGGTTTTGGGTTTCGCTGTGGGTGGTTTCCCAAGTGGGGGTTGGCAGTGGGTGGTTTTTCTTGGGTTATGGTGGGGTTGTGAGGTGGGGTTTTGGGGGGTTTCTGCAGTGGTGGGGTTTCTCAGTGGGGGGTTGCTCGTGGGTGGTTGCTGCAGTGGGTGGTTGCGCAGTGGTGGTTGTTCATGGGTGTTGCTGCAGTGGTGGTTGCTGCGTGGGTGGTTGTTTCAATGGTGGTTGCTGCATGGTGGTTGTTTTCAGTGGGGGGTTGCTGCATGGGGGGTTCCCCGGACTAAGGGGGGGGGGTTTCGCAGTGGGTGTTTTCTCAGTGGGGGGTTTCTTGGGGGGGTGGGGGGGTTTTCTGCAGGGGGGTGGTTGGTTTCAGGGGGGTATGGTTTGCGCGGGAGGTGGGTTTTCTACAGGGGGTGGGTTTGCAGTGAAAGGTCTAATATTTGCTGCGTGGGGGTATGGGGTGGGGTGCTGAGTGGGGGGTTTTCTGCATGGGTGGTTGCTGCGTGGGGGGGGGGTTTTTTGCAGTGGGGGTTTCTCATTTTTGGGGGGTGCTCAGTTGGGGGGTTGCTGCAGTTGGTGGTTGTTGCAGTGGGTGGTTTGGGGGGTGCGTGGGGATGGTTGCTCAGTGGGGGTTTGGGTTTTTGGGATGGGGGGGGGTTTTTCTGCGGGTGTGGTTTCAGTGGGGGTTTTTGCAGTGGGTGGTTGCGAGGTTGGGTTTCTGCAGTGGGAGGTTTTCCCGCAGTGGGGGGTGGTTTCATGGGTTGGTTGCTGCAGTGGGTGGTTGCTCAGTGGGTGGGGTTGCTGCAGTGGGTGGTTGCTGCATGGGGTTTGGGTTTCTCAGTGGGTGGTTTGCTGGATGGGGTGGTTTTCTGCATGGGTAGGTTCTGCGTGGGGGGTGGGGTTTCCAGTGGGTGGGGGGTTTTGCAGGGGGAAAGGTTTTCTCAGTGGGGGGGGTTGCTGCAGTGGGGGGGGGTTGCTGAGTGGGGGTGGGGTGGGGGGTTTCTGGTGGGGATTTGCGCAGTGGGTGGTGGTGCTGCAGTGGGTGGGGTTGTGCAGGGGGTGGTGGTTGCTGCAGTGGGTGGTGGTGCTGCAGTGGGGGTGTGCGCAGTGGGGGGTGGTTGGAGTGGGTGGTGGTTTCTGCAGTGGTGATGGGTTTCTGCAGTGGGTGGGTTTGCAGTGGGTGTTTTGCTGCAGTGGGGGATGGGGTTTCTGAGGGGGGTGGTTCTGCAGGGGTGGTGGTTGCTGGGAGTGGGTGGGTTTTCTGCATGGTGGTGGGGGCTGCATGGGTGGTGGTGCGAGGGGTGTGGTTGCTGCAGTGGGTGTGGTTCTCATGGGTGATGGTTGCTGCCGTGGGTGGTGGTCTGCAGTGGGTGGGTTGCTGCAGGGTGATGGTTGCTGCAGTGGGTGTTGGTTGCTGCATGGTGGTGGTTGCTGCGTGGGGTGGTTGCGCAGTGGGGTTTGGTTGCTGCAGTGGGGGTGGGCTGCAAAGGGGGTGGTTGCTGCATGGTGTGGTTGCTCAGTGGGTGGGGGGGGAGGGGGGGGTGGGTGGGGGTGGGGGGGCGCAGTGGGGGGGTGGTTGCTGCAGTGGGTGTGGTTGCTGCATGGTGTGGGTTTCTGCAGTGGGGGGTGGGTTCTGCGGGGTGTGGTTTTTCGCAGTGGGTGGTGGTTGGAGGGGGGGTGGTTTGCTTGGGGGGGTTTATGGGGGGGGTTTTTGCTGCAGTGGGTGGGTTTCTGCATGGGTGGTGTTGCTGCAGTGGGTGGGTTGCGCGTGGGGGGAGGTTCTGCAGGGGGGTGGTTGCTCAGTGGGTGTGTTGCTGCATTTTGGGGGTGGGGGCTGCAGTGGGGGTGGTGCTGCGGGGGTGTGTTGCGCAGTGGGTGATGGTTCTGCAGTGGGGTTGGGTTTTGCTGGGGTGGTGGTTGCTGCATGGGGGGTGGGTTTCGCCTGGGTGGTTGCGCATGGGTGTGGTTGGCAGGGGGGTGGTTGCTGCGTGGTGTTTTGCTGCAGTGGGGTGGTTGCGCAGTGGGTGGGGGTGCTGCAGGGGTGTGGTTCTGCATGGGTAGGGTTGTGCATGGGTGTGGGGTTTCTGCGTGGTGGTGGTTGCTGCAGTGGGGGTTGGTTTCTAGTGGGTTTTGGTTGCGCAGTGGGTGGTGGTTTCTGCGGGGGTGGGGGGTTCTGCAGTGGGGGGGGTTTTCTCAGTGGGTGGTGGTTCTGCAGTGGGTGGTGGTTTTTCTGAGTGGGGGTGGTTTTCTGCAGTGGGTGTGGTTTCTGCGTGGGGGTGGTTCGCAGTGGGTGGGGGTTTTTGCAGTGGGGGTGGGTTTTGAGTGGGGGATGGTTGCTGAGTGGGTGTGGGGTTTGCTGCAGTGGGTGGTGGTTGCTGCAGTGGGTGGTGGTTGCTGCAGTGGGTGGTGGTTGCTGCAGTGGGTGGTGGTTGCTGCAGTGGGTGTGGTTGCTGCAGTGGGTGATGGTTGCTGCAGTGGGTGGTGGTTGCTGCAGTGGGGGGGGTTTTCTGCGTGGGGGTGGTTGCGCAGTGGGTGGTGGTTTGCTTTTTTTGCAGTGGGTGTGGTTGCTTGTTCCCCTTTGTAAAAAGTTTGCCAAGGGTTTTTGTTTTTTATTGTATTTCCCCTTAAAACCGGGGTTTTTTTTTGTTTAAAAACATGTTTTTTTTCTGAAAAAAATTGGGTTTTTGTTTTTCTGAGTAAGGTTGGTGGTCCATGGTGGTTTTGGTTCCCTTTGGGGGTGTTTGCCCGCCATTTTTGGTTGTGCAGAAGGTTTTGGTTTGCAGTTTTTTGCTGCTGTGTGTTGCTGAGTTTTGCCCGTTTTCTCATTGGGGGGTTGGGTTTGCCCCGCCCGTGGGTTTTTTTTGGGTTTCTGCTATTATGTTTTCTTAGGTTTGGGGGACGTTTTCAAATTTTTTTGTGTTTCCTTTTCCCGGGTTGTTTCTCAGGGTGTTTTCCTATTTTTGCTCCAAAAATGTTCTATTTGGGGTTTAAAATTTTTCTTTCAGTGGTGAATTTGCTGCCCCGGGGGTTTTGTAAATTCATTTGGTTTTTTGGGTTGAAGGGGGTTTCTGCATTTTTTTTGATTTTGTATTAAAAAAAGCTTTTAAAAAGAAATTGAAAAAGGTCATTTTTTGTGTTAAATTTAAATTTTTAAAAATCCCTTTTTTTTAGGTTTTTAAAGTGCAAATTAAAGATTAAATTTTAATACGATTAAATAAACCGATTGGTTAAAATTCCTTTTAGTTGGGGGTGGGGAAAGGTAAAAAAACTTGCCCAAGGTTCAAGGGAATTTCCTTGGGGGGGGGGTAGGTTTTTGCACCGTTCACCCCACCCCTCTTCCCCCTTTGCGATGAGGGGTTGGGGGAAGGAAAATTACTGTATATGGGAGGGTTTCCCTTTGGGATAGGGATGGGGACTAACTCCTGTTCCCCGGGCCCCTAAATTCCCATTGGTAGGAATGGGGTAAAAAGGGGAATCTGATCGGCCCTTGGGTTTTATTGGGGGAATCGCCTAAAAAAGAACCGGTACCCCCCCGGGGGTTAGTGTGAGGGGTGGAAGGGTAAAAAACTTTTGTGGATTAAATTCCTTATTGGGAGGGGGGGAACAAAAAAGGGAAATCTCACTAGCTCTCAGGGGGGTTTATTGGGGGGGAAGGGATAACTAAACTTGATCATCAAGGGGTTCCATTTGAAGGGGGGAGAGGCTAATGGAATCTATTAAGGGGGGTTTTTCTGGTGAAAGGGGAAAGTTTCTGGACCCAGTGGGATATTTTTTGATTTTAAAGATTCCCTAAAGTATTTAAGTTTTAAAAAAAAGACCGTTGGGGAAAGATGGGTAACTATTTTTTGTCCCAAAATTTTTCAAGGGGTTTGGAATTTTTTCCATTTCATTTTAAATGTGTTTCCGATCCTAAATTTAAAGTTTAAAGATTTTTACCGTACGGGGGTATAAAAAAGTAGACCGGACCTGCTTTCCCCAAAGTGCTGATGCAAAAAATAAGCATAATTAGGGTCCCGACCCCGGTGCTGGTGAGGGGGGAGAGGATAACTGGGAAACCGGCCCCCAGGGCCCCCAAAAGGAGATTCCTTGATGCTGGTGAGGGAGTGGAGGCATAATTAGGCGACTGTTGCACCTCAGGCCCCTCAAGGGAGGTTCCTTGATGCGGATGAGGGAGTGGAGAGGCATAATTAGGCGACTGCTGCACCTCAGGCCCCTCAAGGGAGGTTCCTTGATGCGGATGAGGGAGTGGAGAGGCATAACTAGGCGACTGTTGCACCCCAGGCCCCTCAAGGGAGGTTCCTGGATGCTGGTGAGGAACTGCAGAGGCATAACTAGGAGACTGCTGTACCTCAGGCCCCTCAGGGGAAGTTTCTGGATGCTGGTGAGGGAGTGGACAGCCATAACTAGGAGACAGCTGCGCCTCAGGCCCCTCAGTGAGGTTCCTGGATGCTGGTGAGGGAGTGGAGAGGCATAACTAGGAGACTGCTGCACCTCAGGCATCTCAAGGGAGGTTCCTTGATGCTGGTGAGGGAGTGGAGAGGCATAACTAGGAGACTGCTGCACCTCAGGCATCTCAAGGGAGGTTCCTTGATGCTGGTGAGGGAGTGGAGAGGCATAACTAGGAGACTGCTGCACCTCAGGCCCCTCAAGGGAGGTTCCTTGATGCTGGTGAAGGAGTGGAGAGGCATAAGTAGGAGACTGCTGCACCTCGGGCCCCTCAAGGGAGGTTCCTTGATGCTGGTGAAGGAGTGGAGAAGCATATGTAGGAGACTGCTGCACCTCAGGCCCCTCAAGGGGCCTTCCATGATGCCTTCCTTGATGCTGGTATGCATCTCAGTATATGCATGTACTATCTAAGAACATATCTGGAGCACTGCAGTAGGCCTACTGACTCAGTCTAGGCAAGTCAAATACGCAGTGTGCCTGTCCAACCTATTTTTAAAGTCAACCAACGTTTTTACGACAATGGCGTTACCTGGTATTTATTTAAACACATTTAAAACTCAGTTTCCAAACTAGTGCTTTCCTGTATCCTTTCTAAATTTAAATTTGTTTAAGAGATTCATTACTGCGTATCGTGTCTTGATGTATAAGACACGTATGCAACACCTGGACCTCGTCTTCACTAACAAAGATGATCTGATACGAAACATAACCAAATCAACGACATATATGTGCAGGGCTCCTGACCAGCAACATGTGACCAGTTATGAAGGAGTCTTCACTAAATTTAACTTTAGTAACAAAAATATACAGTGGGAGGAAGTCAACCATGTTCTAAATGAAAGAAGCTGGAAGATATTCTAAATAATATGGAGCCGAACCTTTGTCTAAAAAGAATGAACTCTGTGGCACTTGAGGTCTGTTTGTGATACATTCCTTTAACAAAAAGGAAGAGAAGCTGTAAACTAGAAAGAGAAAGACTCTCCCTATACAGGCAAAGTTAAAGACTTACAGAGGTGCTGAAAGGAGCCAGTATATCTGAAATACGAAGGGAAACACTAAGCAGAGAAATAGCAAATATTGAACTTCAACTTAAGGAATCATACAGGAGACAAGAAACTGAGGTACAACTAAATGCCATAAATGAAACTGAAAGAAACCAAAAATATTTATTTTCTTATGCCAAATGTACGGCAAGAACAACTTTCAGTATTGGACCCCTGCTGAGACGAGATGGGACAGATGACAGCAAAGAAATAAGTGAGATACGAAACTGCCAGTATGACTCAGTGTTTACTGAGGCGTTAACCAGAGTAAGAGACGACAATATAAATTAATTTTTTTTTTATAACCGAGACTCAGAATTTAGTCAATTCAAATATCTCTGATATTATACTAACACCATATGATTTCGAAAAGGCAATAAATGACATGCCCATGCACTCCGTCCCTGTCCCAGACTCGTAGAAGTCCGTGTTCATAAAAAAAAAAAAAAAAAACTGCAAGAAGCCCCTGTCAAGTGCCTTTAGCATTCTATGGAGAGGGAGCATGGACACAGGTCATCCCACAGTCACTTAAAACAACGGACAAAGCCTCACTCCACAAAGGTGGCAGTAAAGCAACAACAAAGAATTACAGACCAATAGTGTTAACATTCCATATAAAAAATCTTTGAAAGGGTTCTAAGAAGCAAGATCGTCACCCATCTAGATACCCATCAGTTACACAACCCAGGGAAACATGGGTTTAGAGGAGGCCACTGCTGCCTCTCCCAGCTACTGGACCACTATGACAAGGTTTGTAGAAAACCTTCGACAAAAGTGACCATTTATTTATTTATTTATTTATTTGAACATGATACAGTGAAGCACAGATGAATACAGTTATTACAGTGCAACATGCCAAAGCCCCTTGTATGCAGAGCATTATGGGCAGGCTTAAAATTAACTTAAGATTAACTATACAATGATATATTCAGTGGTAAAAACATTATTGTAAACAGATAACAATTTAGTACAAATGAGTATCACAAAGACAGGTCATATGGTCATTTACTGTGTTGCTGAGCATTCAATAGAATGGAGTATTCTGTTAGGTAATGTAATTAAAAAATAAAGTTTGATTGGGTCACAGGTTAGACATTTATGAGATACAATTTATGAGATGCAATTATTCAGTATTTATTTACTTGTGGGTAAGTAAGTGATTTTTGAGAAGAGACTTGAGTTTATAACTTTCACGGCGCGCATAACGGAGATAAAACACCTCAATTACTGGGAGCGCTTGAGGTTTCTAAACCTGTATTCCCTGGAACGCAGGAGGGAAAGATACATGATTATATACACCTGGAAAATCCTAGAGGGACTAGTACCGAACTTGCACACGAAAATCACTCACTACGAAAGCAAAAGACTTGGCAGACGATGCAACATCCCCCCAATGAAAAGCAGGGGTGTCACTAGCACGCTAAGAGACAATACAATAAGTGTCAGGGGCCCGAGACTGTTCAACTGCCTCCCAGCACACATAAGGGGGATTACCAACAGACCCCTAGCAGTCTTCAAGCTGGCACTGGACAAGCACCTAAAGTCAGTTCCTGATCAGCCGGGCTGTGGCTCGTACGTTGGTTTGCGTGCAGCCAGCAGCAACAGCCTGGTTGATCAGGGGCTGATCCACCAGGAGGCCTGGTCACAGACCGGGCCGCGGGGGCGTTGACCCCCGAAACTCTCTCCAGGTAAACTCCAGGTATAAACAGTGTTTCTTTTATATTCACAGGTAATAACGCACCAAATGCGTGAAGAAAGGAATAACGGGAAAAATTGGTAGATATATCTATAATTTCCTAACAAACAGAATACAAAGAGTAATAATAAACAGAGTAAAGTGTGAAGTGGCCACAATGAAAACCTCTGTTCCACAAGGCACAGTACTCGCTCCCACCCAATTCCTCATCCTTCTATCTGACACCGAGATGTAAGCCACAGCACTGTGTCTTCATTTGTGGATGACACCCAAGTTTGCACGACGGTGTCATCCATCGACAACACTGCAAAACTTCAAGCTGACATCAACCAAATTTTTAACTTGGCTGCAGAAAACAATATGAAGTTCAGTGAGGAGAAATGTCAATTACTCTGATATGGAAAACTTGAGGAAATTAAAACTATCAGAGTATAAAACAAATTCCAACCACACAATAGAGTGAAAAACTAATATGAAGGACCTGGGAGTGATAATGTCAGAGGATCTCAATTTCAAAGATCACAACAATGTATCCACCACATCTTCTACAAAAATAATAGGATGGATAATGAGAACCTTCAAAACTAGGGACGCAAAGCCCATGATGATTCTCTTCAAATCGCTTTTTTCCTCTCTAGGCCGGAATATTGCTGCATACTAAGGGTGCCTTTCAGGGCAGGTGAAATTGCTGACCTAGAAAATGTAGAGAGAACCTTCATGGCACACATGAGTACGGCTGGAGCCACGGCTGGAGCCACGGCTGGAGCCACGGAAGGAGCTACGGAGGGAGCCATGGGTTGGAGCCACGGCTGGAGCTACGGCTGGAGCCACGGTTAGCTTCTATCTACTATTTATTCATTTAGGGTCACATATGTTTGATCTAACTTCTCTGTTAGAAATTAAGCAGTGTGGGGAGTTTGTAGAATACTTCCGAAAATGTCAGCTATTGGCAAGAATGAGCAGCGTGTCTCAGGCCCCACTATAACCTCCCGGTTTTAAATTACTTCACTTACACTACCGGGTAATCCTCAGTCCCACAGAATTAGAATCGTGAAGGTCTTGGGACGTTTAAAAGTGTCATAGTTAAATTTTAAAAAATCCATAAACTTTTGGAAACAAAAGGGGAACAACCTGAGTTTCCCCTGGAAATTTTCCGGGGGGCAACGCCCCCGGGGCCCGGGCCCTAAACCCCGGGCCCCCCGGGTGAATCAGAGCCTGATAAACCCATGCTTTTTCCCGCTGGCTGCAAAAAAAACCAACAAGGAGCCACACCCGGCTAAATCCGGAACTGCCCTTTGGGTGCTTGCCCCATCCCAGCTAAAAGACTGCCGGGGGTCTGTTGGAATCCCCCGGGGGGGGGGGGGGGGGGGGGGGGGGGTCCCCCCGGGGAGGGGCATTTGGGGAACAGCCCCCGGGCCCCTGACATTTTATTGTAGGGGGTCTCTTAACGTCTATGACACCCCTGCTTTTCATTGGGGGGGGGGGAAATCGTCTGCCAATCTTTTGTTTTCGTATTGGGTGATTTTTCGTGTCCCAATTTTCGGAAAAAAAAGCCCCTCTGGGTTTTCCCCGGTGAAATAAAATAAAATTATCTCCCCCGCCTGCGTTCCAGGAATCCCGGGTTTTAGGAACCCAACGCCCCCAAAAAATTTGGGGTGTTTTTCCCCTTTAATCCCCCGGGAAAAAATTTCTCTGTATTTTTTTCAAATTTCGGAAATTTTCACCCCCCTTTAAAAAGGGGTGTTTGTTAGTGGGGGAGCAATATTCCACCCCTAGATAGAACAATAAACCTGAAGATGCCCACAGGGGGGCCCTCCCTATTTTTTGAAGGTTCTCATTACCCTTCCTGTCTTTTTTTCCTAGAAATTTTCCCCCGATTGATACAATGTTATGGCCCTTTAAAGGGTGAAAACCTCCACTTTGGATCACTCCCATTTTTTGGGACTTTTGGTGTTTCGCCTATTTTTTGGCCAAATTTTTTTTGAAAATTGAGGAAGTTTTAAATTTTCCCCCATTTTTTACCATACTGATAATTGAAATTTCTCATCGTTAACTTCAATTTTTTTTCTGCAGCCCCGAAAGATTTGGTTGATGTCTGCCTGGGGGGCTTTGCAGTGTCTCCCAAAGGAAAGCCCACTGTCATGCAGTTTGGGGTGCCCTTCCTAAAAAGGGAAAAGACACGGTGCTTTTGGTGACATCCGTCAATTGGGGATAAAAGGATGAGGAACAAGAGGGGAGCGAGTACTGTCCTTTTGTGGAACAAGCTTTTAAACCGACTGCCTGGGACTTTATCTTTTTGACGACTACTTGGGTGTTCTTTTAGTGGGGAAAAAATTTAAAATCCATCAAACCGACTTTTCCTGTTATTTTTTTAGCACGCATTTTGGGGCGTTTTAAAGCCTTGTCACACTTGTGGGAAGGGCCTTTTGAAAAAGCCCATATAAAAACATTGCATTTTTTTTGGTTTTCTAGGGCTTTTTAGGCCCCTTGCCCGTAGGGGCCCCAATATTAACAGACGGGACCGCCTTTTCAAAACCCTGTTCCCTGGGTTTTTGAAACCTAAAGGGTTTTTTTAAAAATGCGGGTACCCTTGGCTTTTTAGACCCTTTTAAAAGGGTTTTTTATGATATGGGAGGTTATGCTATTGGTCTTATTTTCCTTTGGGCGTTGCTTTACGGGCCCCCTTTTGTGGAGGGGGGGGGGGCTATTTTCTTTTTTTTTTAGAAAACTGGGGGCGACCCCCGTGTCCATCCCCCCTCCATGGGATGGAAAAAGGCTCGTGATAGGGCTTTTTCAGTTCTTGAAAACACAGAGTTCCATGATCGGGCCCCGGGGGGCAGGTGAAAGGGGCATGCCCATTTATCGCCTGTTCGAATAAATTTGGCGTCAGGAAAAAACGATAGGCTTTTTAAAACCCAAATTTTGGGGCTCCCCTCATAAAAAATTTCCCTTTTGGGTTTTCGACTCTCACCCGGTTAGGGGGGCTTCTAAAAACTGATCAATTGGGACTTGAGTAGCTCACTCATTTCCTTTTTGGCATCTGTGTAGGACCCAACTTGTTTAATAGGGGCCCAATACTGGGGCGTTGTTCTCGATTTTTTATTTGGCAAAAGGGAAGAAAAAAATTTGGGGGTTTTTTTCGATTTCATTTAGTTTTTGTTTTTTTCCCGCGATTCCTGACTCCTAAAGGGTTCTTTTTTGTTAAGGTTTTGATGCCCTTTCTATTTCTCTGACCCCTGTCCCCCCTAAACCCTTTCCCGATAATTGGAAACCCCTTTTAGCCGCTCTTTTTTCCTTTCCGTCGCCTGTAAAGGGAAGGGGCCTGTCTCTTTCTGTTTTTACATCTACCCTTTCCCTTTTTTTAAGGAATAAGCCTTGTGCATAAAATAAGTGCTAAACCCATTAATCTGTTCTAGATAATTGGGGGCTGGGGTTGCTTATATATCTTTCCCAACTTTTACGGTTAGGACTTGGTTTTCTTGGTCCCACTTTATGTTTTTGTTATTGAAGTTGAATTTGGTGAATGCTCCCTCGTGACTAGTCTCCTTATGTCGGTCCTGGGGCTCCGCGCATACATGACTGAACCTCAAATATGTTGTGATCTGAGTATATTGTTTTTGATATGGTGATATTTCTTATCAGATCATCATTGTTAGTGAAGATGAGGTCTAGTGTATTCTCCAGTCTAGTAGGCTCTATTATTTGCTGGTTTAAATTGAATTTTGTGCAGAGATTTAAAAGCTCGCGTGAGTGTGAGTTTTCATCAGAGCTGCCTCCTGGTGTTATTTCTGCAACAATATTATTTGCTATATTCCTCCATTTAGGTGCCTTAAGTTGAAATCCCCCAGAGCAAGATGTTGGGTGCAGGAGCTGGAAGGTTTTCCAGACAGTGGTCAATTTTTAACAGCTGTTCCTGGAATTGCTGGGATGTTGCATCCGGAGGCTTGTAGACTATCACAATGACTAGGTTTTGGTTCCGACCTTTACTGCTAAAACTTCCACTACAATCATTTGAGCATTTAGCAGTTCTGTGCAAACAAGTGACTCTGCAATGTACAGGCCAACCCCCCCCCTTTTGCCTGTTCACTCTGTCACATCTGTATAGGTTGTAACCTGGGATCCATATTTCGTTGTCCAAGTGATCCTTATGTGGGTCTCGGTGAAAGCCGCGAACATTGCCTTTGCCTCTGCAAGCATCCACGGATGAAAGGTATTTTGTTGTTTGTTGCTGGCTTTAGACCCTGTATATTTGCAAAGAAGAATGTTATCGGACTGGTGGTATTGTTGGTACTGGGGGGGATTTTTTTTCCGGCATTAGTATCTGTATCTGTTGGTTTGGAGTGGAGGCCATCGACTGTGGTTCCACTCCAGGAATGACTGGATTTGGTGTACGATTTCTGCCATTTCCTGCCAGTTTTTTTTCCTTCCTGGCACTAAAAAACCTCTCCCTCTTGAGTGGTTTTCTCTACGTTCTTAATGAAAGTTCAACAGTTACTGTATTTATTATAAACCACGTTTGCCAGAGCCAAGTGAGTTTTGTCACAAATATAAACAAATCTTAGACTATTTCTGTAAAGTCAATAAACCCAAGATTACTTGTCAAATTATTCCAATAAATTGGTTAAATTTAAAAACTCTCACATTAAAACTTCTTTGGGTAACCGGGGAGAATACCTGCAAATTTTTCGGAGTCAACGCTCCGCGGCCCGCCCTGTGACCAGGCCTCGCGGTGGATCAGACCCCTGATCAACCATGCTTTTTACGTGGCCGCCCAAACCCAACGACGAACCACGCCTAGCCGATCAGTACTGCTTAGGTGCCAGTCCAGCGACTTCTTGAAGACAGAGCTCGTCCGGCATTATGCCGCCCCTCCCCCCCATTAAAAAAAAACCAAACACATACCATAAAGATTAAATATAAAATTTTTAACACACTTTCTGAGTTTTAATACTTGGGGGGTCCTTTACGTTAATAACGTCCCTCACCCCTGTAGAAACCTCCCAAAAAATTCTTGAGGGTTTGGGAGGTATATTTTTCCCCATGCCCAGTAGAGCACCTCCACCGGGATGGAACTGAAATCCTTCCCAAAACTTTCTTTCAAATTACCAGGGGTTCTGAATGGGGGGTTTGGTTGGGGGAATTGCCGGGGCCAGTCATTAAAGAACCCACTTCACTCCTTAAAGCCCGAGCTACGTTTTGGTGGTATGCACGGGGCACTGTCCCGCAAAAAACCGTAGCCCCACCTGTCAAACGTCTCAGGTAACTTTCACACAATAAACGCATAATTATACTGGTCAAAATGAATTTGGGAACAAAATGAGTTTACCAAAACTCTAGCACTGAAACACTCCCAAACCCTGAGTGATCGGGTGTTTTATGGGCCACAGGGGACGTGGTCTAGCAGGTCACTATCTCTAGGCTGGTACACATTTTCACCACAGTAAGGGGCGGGAAGGGTTTCTTCATACTCCATATTTCTTCAGACCACGTTGAGGAATTTTTGTGAAGATATTTTTGCATAAAACCCGCCCTAAAAATTTTTTTCATTTTCCCCAACCGGCGGGGCCCCACTTGCCCTTCGACAAAAACGTCTGTTTAAATTCTTACAGACACCCCGGAAAAAGATGTTGTTTTTTTTTCAATTCTCTAGCAGTTTTTCTTAGGTGTACTCTCTAACTCCTCTTTAACACAGTTAAATACAACAGATTCTTCTAGGTGCCCGGCCGAGTTTTGGGAACATAACTCGACGCCCCCACCAGCCATTCCTCACTGAACTTTTACACACACCAACATTTTTTCCCTTATTTCTATCACGGGGCCCCTTTGTGAAACCCATGACGACTAAATTTCAGTTTAAAAATTTTCCCTTTTTTCCCCTAACAAACTTTAAAGCCCCAAAAAACCCAAAGTAGGGCGGATGAGAGACAAAATGAACACTTCCTCTCACCACGGGAGCCACGTGAGCACTGAGATCCGTGGGTGTGGTGGCAGGCCAGACGCATGCTAAGGCTGCGCCCGGGATAATGCACGACGAAAAAGACCCCTTGTATGGTAGGCCTTTGATTTTCGTCACGGCAGGGGCTCTCACCCGGCATAATGCCGTGACAAGCACTAAGTTTGGGCATGTGTAGATCACATCTAAGTCCAGCTTGTCATGTATTTCAAGAAACTGCAGCCAGACTCCATGGTTCTCCCTTCCATCTTTAAATCGTTGCTGATTCAGCAGTTTAAATTATCCCTAACATATCCATCAGCCCCACCTCCATTCCTGTTGGCTCTGTCAGTATGTCATTATTTACACTCCTATATGTGGCTCTCAGCTGACATGTCTCTATCAGCCAGACTGAACCAGGTCTGGTTACACCAGTGGCTCTCAGCTGACTTGTCTCTATCTGCCAGACTGAACCAGGTCTGGTTACACCAGTAACATCTGTTTCATCCCCATGTAATTATTCTTTGTTTATTTATTTCTTGTGCTCTGTGTGTATGGTAGACACTGAGAGTTAATGTCCTGATTCCCTCCTCTCTCGCCAGGATACAAAGTGTTTTAATACCCGCCAGTTTAGAAAGTGTTTTAATACCCGTCAGGATAGAAAGTGTTTTAATACCCGTCAGGATAGAAAGTGTTTTAATACCCGTCATGACAGAAACGTGCTGTAGCACCACATATTACGGTCCTTTTAAAATTCTTCTCGCACATAATAAGAGTTACGTCGTTCCCAGCACAACTCTCATGACTCGACGTTAATTAATGTTCAAAGTTCATATATATTGACAATGTTGTTACGATTTAGCGGCAAGTAACATGCAAGGTGCAGCAACACAACATGCAAGGTGCAGCAACACAACATGCAAGGTGCAGCAACACAACATGCAAGGTGCAGCAACACAACATGCAAGGTGCAGCAACACAACATGCAAGGTGCAGCAACACAACATGCAAGGTGCAGCAACACAACATGCAAGGTGCAGCAACACAACATGCAAGGTGCAGCAACACAACATGCAAGGTGCAGCAACATAACATGCAAGGTGCAGCAACATAACATGCAAGGTGCAGCAACATAACATGCAAGGTGCAGCAACACAACATGCAAGGTGCAGCAACACAATATGCAAGGTGCAGCAACACAGCTGCCGTCTCTCATAGAGGTGTTGTGACTTGAAGAACAGCAAACATCAACTGTTGTGGCAAGTGTGCTGATATTACCGTCCAGATGATCCTCTGTATTGTAACATCCTTACTGTTTACCCTGCAGAGTGCAGGCACTGTACTTCCTACCTCCAGGACTGTAACATCCCCCACCCCCTGCAGAGTGCAGGCACTGTACTTCCTACCTCCAGGACTGTAACATCCCCCACCCCCTGCAGAGTTCAGGCACTGTACTTCCTACCTCCAGGACTGTAACATCCCCCACCCCCTCAGAGTTCAGGCACTGTACTTCCCCACCCCAGGGCGTAACATCCCCCACCCCCTGCAAGTGCAGGCAGTACTTCCCACCTCCAGACTGTAACATCCCCCACCCCCCGCAGAGTGCAGGGACTGT
>NC_069441.1:29452116-29582116 GCF_026875155.1 Cherax quadricarinatus
TCTCCCTCTCTTTTCTCCCTCTCTCTACCCTTTCTCTCCCCCTCACATTTCTCTCCCTCCCCCTTGGTCTTATCCCTCACCCCCATACTCTCTCCTCTCTCTCCCTCTTTCTACCCTTTCTCTCTCCTCTCTCTCCCTCTTTCTACCCTCTCTCTCTCTCCCCCACACCCTCTCCCTCCTCTAGCCTTCTGTCTGTGGTAATAAAAAGTAAAAAAAAAATGGGTGGCCTTAGAGGACGGAAACCCAGAGATCTGGTGGACGAACCAGGGAGGAAAGACTGGGAGCTAGAGCTCCAAAAAAGGGAGGAAGAGTGGGGAAGGAAGATAGTAGAGCTTGGTAAGAAAATGGAGGAGCGGATAGCTGAAGAGTGCAGGAAGTGGGAAGTACAGGTCTTAGCAGCAGAAGCTAGGATACAGTGCTTAGAAGAGAAACTGCAAAGCCTGAAACAGATTAGAGAGACAAATGACAATTCAGGTGTGACATCAGGAAATTCAAAGTCAGGCGCAGACAAGGGGATGGTAAGCAACAACGGAGACATGCCGTACACGAAGGCCCTATCAGACCCACGTGGGGCCAGGGAAAAGACGACGAGCACACTAAGATCAAACGACAGGTCCGAAGACAATGAAGGTATGCTATATGCAGAGATTCTAACAGCCAACTGCAGTAGCAAGGGACAGCTGGACAGGAAAGACAGTCCACTGAGAATAGAAGTTTCAGATATGACAGGGACTGAAGGCAAGAACATGTCAATGGAAGGAAATAAAATGCCTCAGAGGACGCAGATGGAGACTCAGTGGGAGGAGGAAAGGGCGAGGTCAGTTTTTGTGTACGGGCTCCAAGAAGCCAAGGGGGCCAACTTTGAAGAAATAAAACAGGAGGAGAAAAAAATGAGTCAGAGAGATAGTAGGAAGTATTTCTTCAGCCATAGAGTTGTAAGGCAGTGGAATAGCCTAGAAAATGACGTAGTGGAGGCAGGAACCATACACAGTTTTAAGACGAGGTTTGATAAAGCTCATGGAGCGGGGAGAGAGAGGGCCTAGTAGCAACCGGTGAAGAGGCGGGGCCAGGAGCTAGGACTCGACCCCTGCAACCACAAATAGGTGAGTACAAATAGGTGAGTACATACACACATACACACCACATACACACCCCCCCCCCCACACACACACACCACATACTTTTTCTCAATAACTGTTAAGAAATATTCTCTCATCTACATCCTTTAACAACTCACTAGAGAACAACCCACAGATTGCTTTGAACACCATCAAAACATTCTCATACAACATTTGAATACTCTCAAACATCGTTTGGACATTTCCAAACAACATTGGATCGCTTCCAAATAAATCATTTTGAATATTCCCAAATAACATTTGATACTTCTCACTCATCCATACTTACACATTTCAATAACTGAAATTACATCTCATCCTCCCAACTCCTCCCTCATTCTCTAGATTTTTACAACATTATCACACAAACTAACTCAGACACTTATGACATGAGACATTACCAACACTAACACACAGACACCACACTTTACTTTGAACACTACCAAAGCACTCTCATAAATCATTCGATCACCGCCAAATTACCACTGAATACTCCCGGAACGCCACTGAACACCTTCAAAAATACTCTTGCACATCATTTGAACACCTTCAAAAACACCTTTGAATAGTCTCAAACACCGTTTGAGTACTCCCAAATACACTACTGAATACAGCCAAAACACCACCAAAATCACCAGAAACTAAGATCAACATCACCAACAGCCATTTTCACACAAATCCCCTCAAATCACTGTAACCAAGAGGATTACCAATTTCTGCGATCACCTAACACACAGACACCACACTTTACTTTGAACACCTTCAAAACACTCTCATACATCCTTTGAAGACCACCTTTTCTCAATATCTCTTAAGAAATATTCGCTCATCAACATCCTTTATCATCTCACTATAGAACAACCCTAGATTACTTTGAACACCATCAAAACACTCTCATAAATCCTTTGAATACTCACAAAAATAACTTTGAACATTTCTAGACAACACTGAAACACTTCCAAATTACATTAGGACATTTCGAAGCCATCAATGGAATACTTCCAAAATATCATTTTTGAATACTCCCAAATAAGATTTGACATCTCTAACTCATCCACACTTACACATTTCATTAACCGAAATTACAACTCATCCACCAAACTACTGCCTCAGTCTCCAGACTTTACAACATTATCACAAAAACTAACTCATACACTTATGACATGAGACATTTACCAAAATTAACACACACACACACACACACACACACACACACACACACACACACACACACACACACACACACACTAAAAACACCATCAATTACCTTTGAATACTCCGAAAACGTCATTTGAACACATTCAAAAAATAATCAAACTCCTTTGAATACTCCCAAAACACCACTGAATACTACCCAAACACAACTAAAAATCACCAGAAACTAAGATCTACACCACCACCCATCACCCATTTTATAGAAATCCCCTCAAATCACTATTACCATGACGATCCCACTCACCTCAGACTATTATATAACATGAGCGCAAAAAACATTCTCATAAATCATTTGAATAGTCTCAAACACCTTTGAACATTTCCAAACAACAATGAAAAACAACAGGATCACCACCAACTGAAAACATATCATGTACACACAAAAAGAACTAAGACATCCATCAACTAACATCCATCAACTAACATCCATCAACTAACATCCATGATCACTCGCCTCAAAACCACCAAGATGGCAGAAAACACTCATTTTTTATAAACATTCACACAAAAATCACGATCACCAATTCCTTACAATATTTGCCAATATCTAATACACTCACCTCACTACCACCAACACATGTCGGCACTGACAGTGACACCTCCCATGACGTCACACTCCAACCTGTGTTTACTTGGTGATCAGTGACGTCACACCCAAACACCTTGCTTCAACCTGTTATATCTCCAATATCTAAGATCACCACAATCAAGACGGTTACCAAATTCTATAACCCCACCAATAAGATCACTAAAACATCACACATTTTGTACACATTCTCTCAAAACATCATAACCAAGATCACTAAAAACTATGATTGCTTACATCAAGATCACTAAAACTATCTGTACTTTTACTAAGATCACATAACATTTTGTCTTCTCTAACTCACCCACCAATTTACATTCTCATTCACACTTACACATTTCATTAACCGATATTACATCTCATCCACCAAACTCCTCCCTCATTCTCCAGACTTTACAACATTAGCACAAAAAAAAAAACTAACTCATACACATATGACATGAGACATTACCATAACTCACACACAGACTAACTTTGAACCAACTTTGAACACAACAAAACACCACTGAACATCTTCAAAAATACTCTGCCATCATCAAAAAACACCATCAAACACCTTCGAATACTCCCAAATCACCACTGAATACTACCAAAACACCGTCAAAATCACCAGAAACTAAGTTTAACATCACCATCTAACATCCATTTTATAGAAATCCCCTCAAATCACTATAACCAAGAACTCCCTCCCCATGGGCGCATAAAAAAAACATGAACACAAAACCTAGTACACAAACCTTAGTACATGATCACCATCAATGAAAACATATCTGTACACACATAAATCTAAGACAAACCACCAACAACAATCACCCATGTTCACTTACTCAAAAATCACTAATTCACAGAAAAACACTCATTTTTTATAAACATTCACACAAAAAACCATATTTGACAATATCTAAGCGCACTCACCTCACTACCACCAACACACGATGTCACACCTCACAGGACCGGCGAGGTCACCTCCAGTGACGTCACACTCCCATCTGTGTTTACTTGGTGGTAGTAACATCACACCCAACCCACCTTGTTTCAACCTGTTGTACCCTACATTATCTAAGAACACTATAACCAAGACGATTACCAGATTTTATGACCCCACCACCAAGATCACAGAAAACACACATTTTTATAAACATTCACACAAAAATCACGATCACCAATTCCATATCATGTTTACCATCATCTATCAACACTCATCACCAAGATTAAAAATCTAAGATCATGCATCTCGAAACTACTATGATCACAGAAAACACTCATTTTTTAAACATTTACACAAAAATAAAACATACACAAAAATACCATGTCACTTCCACCAACATCTATAACATAACATGACCACTATAACATAACATGACCACTATAACATAACATGACCACTATAACATAACATGACCACTATAACATAACATGACCACTATAACATAACATGACCACTATAACATAACATGACCACTATAACATAACATGACCACTATAACATAACATGACCACTATAACATAACATGACCACTATAACATAACATGACCACTATAACATAACATGACCACTATAACATAACATGACCACTATAACATAACATGACCACTATAACATAACATGACCACTATAACATAACATGACCACTATAACATAACATGACCACTATAACATAACATGGCCACTATAACATAACATGACCACTATAACATAACATGGCCACTATAACATAACATGACCACTATAACATATCACCATCACCAAAAAAAATAATACACAGACACCCACAACTTATACATTTCAGTCACAAATTTAAGACAGGAGACTCACACTAACTATAACCACGACGTGTTTATCATAAATCTAAGACATGATCACAAAACAAGCCATGACACAAATACTATACCATGTCAACCAACTAGTACACAAGAAATTTTACACATGAGACATATCCAAAATATAAGACATACTCAAAAATCTTATATATATGCACAAAATAAGATATAAGTATAAAAATACCATGTCACATTCGCCTCCAACTAAGACATACACATCGTAACTAAGACATACACATCATAACTAAAACATACACCAAAACCTATACTTGACATAATGACAATAAATATAAGACATAGGACATAAGCACAAAAAAATTACCATGACATGATCACAACAAATTTAAGACAAGAGACATTACCAGAACTAAGTCACTCACCTCCAACTAATACACAATCACTTTACTAAGTTAATGTTAACTATTCACCATATCATACAAAAATAGACATGCACTTATGACATAAGAATCCATAATTTTTATATCGTATTTTATTGTCCAAATCACAAAACTATCATGCACATTTATACCATAACAACCAATTATCTATAACAGTACTCAATCATGAATAGAAAATCTGATCACGAACACTTAAATCATACATCAGCTAAACATATTAATACAATTTACCCAACAAATTTAAGTTATAATCACCAAAACATAAAACTGATTTACTCATTTTCTCAAACTAAATATTCATACCACATTTTTCATTTCTCATCTATGTTATATATCACATTTCTCATCCACATCATCCTTAAAACATCCTTCCTTATTCATCCGTATATCACCTAGAGATGTTTTATCCCGACGACCCATTATGACACCAGGAGCCAGAGTGTAGTAGGTGGTGTTGCAGTGGTGATGGTTGATGTGTGTCCTACGTCATGATGTGTGGTGGTCCAGACGTTGATGTTTGGTGGTTCAGACGTTGATGTGTGGTGGTTCAGACGTTGATGTTTGGTGGTTCAGACGTTGATGTGTGGTGGTTCAGACGTTGATGTTTGGTGGTCCAGACGTTGATGTGTGGTGGTTCAGACGTTGATGTGTGGTGGTTCAGACGTTGATGTTTGGTGATCCAGACGTTGATGTTTGGTGGTCCAGACGTTGATGTTTGGTGGTTCAGACGTTGATGTTTGGTGGTCCAGACGTTGATGTTTGGTGGTCCAGACGTTGATGTTTGGTGGTCCAGACGTTGATGATTGGTGGTCCAGACGTTGATGTTTGGTGGTTCAGACGTTGATGTTTGGTGGTCCAGACGTTGATGTTTGGTGGTCCAGACGTTGATGTTTGGTGGTTCAGACGTTGATGTTTGGTGGTCCAGACGTTGATGTTTGGTGGTCCAGACGTTGATGTTTGGTGGTTCAGACGTTGATGTTTGGTGGTCCAGACGTTGATGTTTGGTGGTTCAGACGTTGATGTTTGGTGGTTCAGACGTTGATGTGTGGTGGTTCAGACGTTGATGTTTGGTGGTCCAGACGTTGATGTGTGCTGGTTCAGACGTTGATGTGTGGTGGTTCAGAGGTTGATGTTTGGTGGTTCAGACGTTGATGTTTGGTGGTTCAGACGTTGATGTTTGGTGGTTCAGACGTTGATGTGTGGTGGTTCAGACGTTGGTGTTTGGTGGTCCAGACGTTGATGTGTGGGGGTTTCAGATGTTGATGTGTGGTTTTCAGAGGTTGATGTTTGGGTTTGTTCAGACGTTGATGTTTGGTGGTTCAGACGTTGGTGTTTGGTGGTCCAGACGTTGATGTTTGGTGGTCCAGACGTTGATGTGTGGTGGTTCAGAGGGTGATGTGTGGTGGTTCAGACGTTGATGTGTGGGGGTTTTTCAGGGGTTTTGATGTTTGGTGGTTCGACGTTGATGTTTGGGGGTTTCCCAGACGTTGGTGTTTGGTGGTCCCAGACGTTAATGTTTGGGGGTCCAGACGTTGATGTGTGGTGGTCCAGACGTTGATGTTGGTGGTTCAGACGTTGATGTTTGGTGGTTCAGACGTTGATGTTTGGTGGTTCAGAGGTTGATGTTTGGTGGTTCAGACGTTGATGTTTGGTGGTTCAGAGGTTGATGTGTGGTGGTTCGAGGTTGTGTGTGGTGGTTCAGAGGTTGATGTTTGGGGGTTTCCAGACTTTTGATTTTGTGGTGGTTCAGGGGTTTTGATGTGTGGTGGTTCAGAGGTTGATGTGTGGGGGTTTTCAGAGGTTGATGTTTGGGGGTTTCAGACGTTGATGTTTGGTGGTTCAGACGTTGATGTTTTGGTGGTTCGACGTTGATGTTGGTTGGTCAGACTTGATGTTGGTGGGTTCAGAGGTTGATGTGTGGTGGTTCAGAGGTTGATGTGTGGTGGTTCAGAGGTTGATGTGTGGTGGTTCAGAGGTTGATGTGTGGTGGTCCAGACGTTGATGTGTGGTGGTTCAGAGGTTGATGGTGTGTGGTCCAGACGTTGATGTGTGGTGGTCCAGACGTTGATGTGTGGGTGGTTCAGAGGTTGATGTGTGGCGGTTCAGAGGTTGATGTGTGGTGGTCCAGACGTTGATGTGTGGTGGTTCAGAGGTTGATGTGTGGTGGTTCAGAGGTTGATGTGTGGTGGTCCAGACGTTGATGTGTGGTGGTTCAGACGTTGATGTGTGGTGGTTCAGAGGTTGATGTGTGGTGGTTTCAGAGGTTGATTGTGGGTGGTTCAGAGGTGATGTGGGTGGTCCAGACTTTCATGTGTGGTGGTCCAGACGTTGAGGGTGGTGGTCCAGACGTTGATTTTGTGGGGGTTTTCAAGGTTGATGTGTGGTGGTCCAGACGTTGATGTGTGGTGGTTCAGACGTTGATGTGGTGGTGTTCAGAGGTTGATGTGTGGTGGTTCAGAGGTTGATGTGTGGGGTTCAGGGGTTTGAGTGTGGTTGTCCAAACGTTGATGTGTGGTGGTCCAGACTTTGGGATGTGTGGTGGTCCAGACGTTAAAGTGTGGTAGTTCAGACGTTGGTGTGTGGTGGTTCAGAGATTGATGTGTGGTGGTTCAGAGGTTGATGTGTGGTGGTTCAGAGGTTGATGTGTGGTGGTCCAGACGTTGATGTGTGGTGGTTCAGAGGTTGATGTGTTGTGGTCCAGACGTTGATGTTTGGTGGTTCAGACGTTGATGTGTGGTGGTCCAGACGTTGATGTGTGGTGGTCCAGACGTTGATGTGTGGTGGTCCAGACGTTGATGTGTTGTGGTCCAGACGTTGATTTTTTGGGGGTTTCAGACGTTGATGTGTGGTGGCCCCAGACGTTGATTGTTTGGGGTTCAGACGTTGATGTGTGGTGGTCCAGACGTTGATGTGTGGAGATCCAGATGTTGATGTGTGGTGGTCCAGACGTTGATATGTGGTGGTCCAGACGTTGATGTGTGGTGGTCCAGACGTTGATGTTTGGTGGTCCAGACGTTGATGTTTGGTGGTCCAGACGTTGATGTGTGGTGGTCCAGATGTTGATGTGTGGTGGTTCAGACGTTGATGTGTGGTGGTCCAGATGTTGATGTGTGGTGGTCCAGACGTTGGTGTTTGGTGGTCCAGACGTTGATGTGTAGTGGTCCAGACGTTGTTGTGTGGTGGTTCAGACGTTGATGTGTAGTGGTCCAGACGATGATGTGTGGTGGTCCAGACGTTGTCGTGCGGTGGCTCAGACGTTGATGTGTGGTGGTCCAGATTTTGATTGGTGGTGGTCCAGACGTTGATGTGTAGTGGTCCAGACGTTGACGTGTGGTGGTCCAGACGTTGATGTGTGTGGGCCAGACGTTGATGTGTGGTGGTACAAACGTTGATGTGTGGTGGTCCAGACGTTGATGTGTGGTGGTCCAGACGTTGATGTGTGGTGGTCCAGACGTTGATATGTGGTGGTTCACACGTTGATGTGTGGTGGTCAAGACGTTGATGTGTGGTGGTACAGACGTTGATGTGTTGTGGTCCAGACGTTGATGTGTGGTGGTTCAGATGTTGATATGTGGTGGTCCAGACGTTGATGTGTGATGGTGCAGGAGACGTTCATGTGTAGTGGTCCAGGAGACGTTCATGTGTAGTGGTCCAGGAGACGTTCATGTGTGGTGGTCCAGGAGACGTTCATGTGCAGTGGTTCATGAGACGTTCATGTATGGTGGTCCAGGAGGCGTTCATGTGTAGTGGTGAAGGAGACTTTTATGTTCGGTAGTCCAGGAGACGTTCATGTGTGGTCGTCCAGGAGACGTTCATGTGTAGTGGTCTAGCAGTCGTTCATGAGTGGTGGTACAGGAGACGTTCATGTGTAGTGGTGAAGGAGACGTTCATGTTCGGTAGTCCAGGAGACGTTCATGTGTAGTGGTGAAGGAGACGTTCATGTTCGGTAGTCCAGGAGACGTTCATGTGTGGTCGTCCAGGAGACGTTCATGTGTAGTGGTCTAGCAGTCGTTCATGAGTGGTGGTACAGGAGACGTTCATGTGTAGTGGTCCAGGAGACGTTCATGTGAGGTGGTCCAGACGTTGATGTGTGGTGGTCCAGACGTTGATATGTGGTGGTCCAGACGTTGATGTGTAGTGGTCCAGACGTTGATGTGTGGTGGTCAAGACCTTGATGTGTGGTGGTCCAGACGTTGATGTGTAGTGGTTCAGACGTTGATGTGTAGTGGTCAAGACCTTGATGTGTGGTGGTCCAGACGTTGATGTGTAGTGGTTCAGACGTTGATGTGTAGTGGTTCAGACGTTGATGTGTGGTGGTCAAGACCTTGATATGTGGTGGTCCAGACGTTGATGTGTGGTGGTCCAGACGTTGATATGTGGTGGTCCAGACGTTGATGTGTGGTGGTCAAGACCTTGATATGTGGTGGTCCAGACGTTGATGTGTGGTGGTCCAGACGTTGATATGTGGTGGTCCAGACGTTGATGTGTAGTGGTCCAGACGTTGATGTGTGGTGGTCAAGACCTTGATGTGTGGTGGTCCAGACGTTGATGTGTAGTGGTTCAGACGTTGATGTGTAGTGGTTCAGACGTTGATGTGTGGTGGTCAAGACCTTGATATGTGGTGGTCCAGACGTTGATGTGTGGTGGTCCAGACGTTGATATGTGGTGGTCCAGACTTTGATGTGTGGTGGTCCAGGAGACGTTCATGTGCAGTGGTCCAGGAGACGTTCATGTGTGGAGGTCCAGGAACTTTCATGTTTGGTGGTCCAGGAGACGCTCATGTGTAGTGTTCTAGGAGACGTTTATGTGCAGTGGTCCTGGAGAAGTTCATGTGCGGTAGTCCCGTAGACATTCATATGTAGTGGTCTAGGAGACGTTCATGTGTGGTGGTCCAGGGGCCGTTCAAGTGTAGTGGTCAAAGAGACGTTCATGTTCGGTTCTCCAGGAGACGTTCATGTGCGGTCGTCCAGGAGACTTTGATCTGTATTGGTCCAGCAGTCGTTCATGCGTGGTGGCCCAGGAGACGTTCATGTGTAGTGGTCCAGGAGACGTTCATTTGTAGTGGTCAAAGAGACGTTCATGTTCGGTTGTCCAGGAGACGTTCATGTGTGGTCGTCCAGGAGACGTTCGTGTGTAGTGGTCTAGCAGTCGTTCATGCGTGGTGGTCAAGGAGACGTTTATGTGTATTGTTCCAGGAGACGTTCGTGTGTAGTTGTCTAGAAGACGTTCATGTGTGGTGGTTCAGGAGACGTTCATGTTCAGTGGTCCAGGAGACGTTCATGTGTAGTGGTCTAGGAGACGTTCAAGTGTAGTGGTCTAGGAGACGTTCATGTGTGGTGGTCCAGGAGGCGTTCATGTGTAGTGGTGAAGGAGACGTTCATGTGTGGTGGTCCAGGAGGCGTTCATGTGTAGTGGTGAAGGAGACGTTTATGTGTTGTGGTCCAGGAGGCGTTCATGTGTAGTGGTGAAGGAGACGTTCATGTGTGGTGGTCCAGGAGGCGTTCATGTGTAGTGGTGAAGGAGACGTTCATGTGTGGTGGTCCAGGAGACGTTCATGTTCGGTAGTCCAGGAGACGTTCATGTGTGATCGTCCAGGAGACGTTCATGTGTAGTGGTCCAGGAGACGTTCATGTTCGGTAGTCAAGGAGACGTTCATGTGTGCTCGTCCAGGAGACGTTCATGTTTAGTGGTCCAGGAGACGTTCATGCGCAGTGGTCCAGGAGACGTTTATCTGTGGTTGTCCAGGAGACGTTCATGTATATTGGTCCAGGAGACGTTCATGTGCAGTGGTCCAGGAGACGTTTATGTGTATTGGTCCAGAAGACGTTCATGTGTAGTGGTCCAGGAGACGTTCATGTGTGGTGGTCCAGGAGACGTTCATGTTCGGTAGTCCAGGAGACGTTCATGTGTGATCGTCCAGGAGACGTTCATGTGTAGTGGTCCAGGAGACGTTCATGTTCGGTAGTCAAGGAGACGTTCATGTGTGCTCGTCCAGGAGACGTTCATGTTTAGTGGTCCAGGAGACGTTCATGCGCAGTGGTCCAGGAGACGTTTATCTGTGGTTGTCCAGGAGACGTTCATGTATATTGGTCCAGGAGACGTTCATGTGCAGTGGTCCAGGAGACGTTTATGTGTATTGGTCCAGAAGACGTTCATGTGTAGTGGTCCAGGAGACGTTCATGTGTGGTGGTTCAGGAGACGTTCATGTGTATTGGTCCAAGAGACGTTCCTGCGTGGTGGTCCAGGGGACGTTCATGTGTTGTAATCCAGGAGACGTTCATGAGTAGTGGTCCAGGAGACGTTCATGTTTGGTGGTCCAGAAGACCTTCATGTGTTGTGGTCCTGGGGACGTTCATGTGTAGTGGTCCAGGAGACGTTCATGTGTGGTGGTCCAGGAGACGTTCTTGTGTAGTGGTCCAGGAGACGTTCATGTGTAGTGGTCCAGGAGACGTTCATGTGTGGTGGTACACGAGACGTTCATGTGTAGTGGTCCGGGAAACGTTCATGTGTAGTGGTCCAGGAGACGTTCATGCTCGGTGGTCCAGGAGACGTTCATGTGTGGTGGTCCAGGAGTCGTTCATGTGTAGTGGTCTAGCAGACGTTCATGCGTGATGGTGCAGGAGACGTTCATGTGTAGTGTTCTAGGAGACGTTCATGTGTAGTGATCTAGGAAACTTTCATGTGTAGTTTTCCAGGAGACGTTCATGTGCGGTAGCACAGGAGACGTTCATGTGTGGTGGTCCAGGAGACGTTCATGTGTGGTGGTCCAGGAGACGTTCATATGTAGTGGCCTTTGAGACGTTCATGTGTGTCGTCCACAGGACGTTCATATGTAGTGGTCTAGCAGTCGTTCATGCATGGTGGTCCTGGAGAGGTTCATGTGTTGTCGTCCAGGAGACGTTCATGTGTAGTGGTCCAGGACACGTTCATGTGTAGTGGTCCAGGAGACGTTCATGTGTATTGGTTCAAGAGACGTTCATGTGTAGTGGTCCAGTAGACGTTCATGTGTTGTGGTCCAAGATACGTTCGTGAGTAGTGGTCCAGGAGACGTTCATGTTTGGTGGTCCAGGAGACGTTCATGTTTGGTGGTCCAGGAGACGTTCATGTTTGGTGGTCCAGGAGACGTTCATGTGTAGTGATCCAGGAGACGTCCATGTGCAGTGGTCCCGGAGGCGTTCATATGTAGTGGTCTAGGAGACGTTCATGTGTGGTGGTCCAGGAGACGCTCATGTGTATTGGTCCAGGAGACGTTCATGTGCGGTGGTCCAGGAGACGTTCATGAGTAGTGGTCCAGAGAGACGTTCATTTGTATTAGTCCAGGAGACGTTCATGTATTGTGGTCCAGGAGACGTTCATGGGTAGTGGTACGGGAGACGTTCATGTGCACTGGTCCAGGAGACGTTCATGTGTGGTGGTCCAGGAGACGTTCATATGTAGTGGTTCAGGAGACGTTCATATGTGGTGGTCCAGGAGACGTTCATGTGTAGTGGTCCAGGAGACGTTTATGTGTAGTGGTCCAGGAGACGTTCATGTTCGGTGGACCAAGAGACGTTCATGTGCAGTGGTCCAGGAGACGTTCATGTGTGGTGGTCCAGGAGACGTTCATGTGTAGTGGTCCAGGAGACGTTCAAGTGTACTGGTCTAGCAGACGTTCATGTTTGGTGGTCCAGGAGACGTTCATGTGTAGTGGTCCAGGAGACGTTCATATGTAGTTTTCCAGGAGACGTTCATGTGTGCTGGCCCAGGAGACGTTCATGTTTGGCGGCCCAGGAGACGTTCATGTGTAGTGGTCCAGGAGACGTTCATGTGTGGTGGTCCAGGTGACGTTCATGTGTGGTGCTCCAGGAGACGTTCATTTGCGGTGCTCCAGGAGACGTTCATGTGTAGTGTTCTAGGAGACGTTTATGTGTAGTGATCTAGGAGACGTTCATGTGTAGTTGCCCAGGAGACGTTCATGTGCGGTGGTCCAGGAGACGTTCATGTGTGGTGGTCAAGGAGACGTTCATGTGTCGTGGTCCAGGAGACGTTCATGTGTAGTGGTCTAGGAGACGTTCATGTGTGGTGATCCAGGAGACGTTCATGTGTGGTGCTCCAGGAGACGTTCATGTGTGGTGCTCCAGAAGACGTTCATGTGTAGTGTTCTAGGAGACGTTCATGTGTAGTGATCTAGGAGACGTTCATGTGTAGTGGGCCAGGACACGTTCATATGCAGTGGTCCAGGAGACGTTCATGTGTAGTGGTCAAAGGAGACGTTCATGTGTATTGGTCCAGGAGACGTTCATGTGTAGTGGTCCAGGAGACGTTCATGTGTAGTGGTCCAGGAGACGTTTATGTGTAGTGGTCCAGGAGACGTTCATGTGTAGTGGTCCAGGAGACGTTCATGTGTGTTGGTCCAGGAGATCTTCATGTGTATTGGTCCAAGAGACGTTCATGTGTGGTGGTCCAGGAGACGTTCATGTGTTGTGGTCCAAGAGACGTTCATGAGTAGTGGTCCAGTAGACGTTCATGTTTGGTGGTCCAGGAGACTTTCATGTGTAGTTATCCAGGAGGTGTTCATATGTAGTGGTCTAGTAGACGTTCATGTGTGGTGGTCCATGGGACGTTCATGTGCAGTCGTCCAGGAGCCGTTCATGTGCGGTGGTCCAGGAGACGTTCATGAGTAGTGGTCCAGGAGACGTTCATTTGTATTGGTCCAGAAGATGTTCATGTATTGTGGTCCAGGAGACCTTCATGGGTACTGGTACAAGAGACGTTCATGTGTAGTGGTCCAGGAGACGTTCATGTGCGGTAATCCAGGAGACGTTCATATGTCGTGGTCCAGGAGACGTTCATGTGTGGTGGGCCAGGAGACGTTCATGTGTAGTGGTCCAGGAGACGTTTATGTGTAGTGATCCAGGAGACGTTCATGTTCGGTGGTCCAGGAGATGTTCATGTGTGGTGTCCAGGAGTCGTTTATGTGTAGTGGTCTAGCAGACGTTCATGTTTGGTGGTCCAGGAGACGTTCATGTGTAGTGGTCTAGGAGACGTTCATGTGTAGTGGTCCAGGAGACGTTCATGTGTGGTCGTCCAGGAGACGTTCATGTGTAGTGGTCCAGGACACGTTCATGTGCAGTGATCCAGGAGACGTTCATGTGTGGTGGTCCAGGAGACGTTCATGTGTAGTGGTTCAGGAGACGTTCATGTGTAGTGGTCCAGGAGACGTTCATGTGTAGTGGTCCAGGAGGCGTTTATGTGTAGTGGTCCAGGAGACGTTCATGTGTAGTGGTCCAGGAGGCGTTTATGTGTAGTGGTCCAAGAGACGTTCATGTGTGGTGGTCCAGGAGACGTTCATGTTTGGTGGTCCAGGAGACGTTCATGTGTAGTGATCCAGGAGACGTTCATGTCTAGTGGTCCAGGAGACGTTCATGTGCAGTGGTCCCGGAGACGTTCTTATGTAGTGGTCTAGCAGACGTTTACGTGTGGTGGTCCAGGGGACGTTCATGTGTATTGGTCCAGGAGCCGTTCATGTGCGGTGGTCCAGGAGACGTTCATGAGTAGTGGTCCAGGAGACGTTCATGTATTGCTGTCCAGGAGACCTTCATGGGTAGTGGTACAGGAGGCGTTCATGTGTAGTGGTCCCGGAGACGTTCATGTGCGGTAATCCAGGAGACGCTCATGTGTAGTGGTCCAGGAGACGTTCATGTGTGGTGGTCCAGGAGACGTTCATGTTCGGTGGTCCAGGAGACGTTCATGTGCGGTAATCCAGGAGACGTTCATATGTAGTGGTCCAGGAGACGTTTATGTGTAGTGGTCCAGGAGACGTTCATGTTCGGTGGTCCAGGAGACGTTCATGTGTGGTTTTCCAGGAGTCGTTTATGTGTAGTGGTCTAGCAGACGTTCGTGTTTGGTGGTCCAGGAGACGTTCATGTTCGGTTGTTAAGGAGACGTTCATATGTAGTGGTCCAGGAGACGTTCATGTGTGGTGGTCCAGGAGACGTTCATGTTCGGTGGCCCAGGAGACGTTCATGTGCGGTAATCCAGGAGACGTTCATATGTAGTGGTCCAGGAGACGTTTATGTGTAGTGGTCCAGGAGACGTTCATGTTCGGTGGTCCAGGAGACGTTCATGTGTGGTTTTCTAGCAGTCGTTTATGTGTAGTGGTCTAGCAGACGTTCATGTTTGGTGGTCCAGGTGACGTTCATGTGTGGTGGTCTAGGAGACGTTCATGTGTAGTGGTCCAGGAGACGTTCATGTGTGGTCGTCCAAGAGACGTTCATGTGTAGTGGTCCAGGACACGTTCATGTGCACTGGTCCAGGAGATGTTCATGTGTGGTGGTCCAGGAGACGTTCATGTGTGGATTTCCATGAATCGTTTATGTGTAGTGGTCTAGCAGACGTTCATGTTTGGTGGTCCAGGAGACGTTCATGTGCGGTAATCCAGGAGACGTTCATATGTAGTCGTCCAGGAGACGTTTATGTGTAGTAGTCCAGGAGACGTTCATGTTCGGTGGTCCAGGAGACGTTCGTGTGTATTGTTCCAGGAGCCGTTCATGTGCGGTGGTCCAGGAGACGTTCATGAGTAGTGGCCCAGGCGACGTTCATTTGTATTGGTCCAGGAGACGTTCATGTATTGTGGTCCAGGAGACCTTCATGGGTAGTGGTACAAGAGACGCTCATGTGTAGTGGTCTAGGAGACGTTCATGTGCGGTAGTCCAGGAGACGTTCATATGTAGTGATCCAGGAGACGTTCTTGTGTGGTGGTCCAGGAGACGTTCATGTGTAGTGGTCCAGGAGACGTTTATGTGTAGTGGTCCAGGAGACGTTCATATGTAGTGGTCCAGGAGACGTTCTTGTGTGGTGGTCCAGGAGACGTTCATGTGTAGTGGTCCAGGAGACGTTTATGTGTAGTGGTCCAGGAGACGTTCATGTTCGGTTGTCCAGGAGACGTTCATGTGTGGTGATCCAGGAGTCGTTTATGTGTAGTGGTCTAGCAGACGTTCATGTTTGGTGGTCCAGGAGACGTTCATGTGTAGTGGTCTAGGAGACGTTCATGTGTAGTTTTCCAGGAGACGTTCATGTGTGGTTGTCCAGGAGACGTTCACGTGTGGCGGTCCAGGAGACGTTCATGTGTAATGGTCCTAGTAGACGTTCATGTGTGGTTGTCCAGGAGACGTTCATGTTTGGTGATGCAGGTGACGTTCATATGTGGTTGTCCAAGAGACGTTCATGTGTGGTGGTCCAGGAGACGTTCATGTGTAGTGGTCCAGGAGACGTTCATGTGTGGTTGTCCAGGAGACGTTCATGTGTGGTGTTCCAGGAGACGTTCATGTGTGGTGCTCCAGGAGACGTTCATGTGTAGTGGTCTTGGAGATGTTCATGTGTAGTGGTCCAGGAGACGTTCATGGGTAGTGGTCCAGGAGACGTTCATGTGTAGTGGTCCGGGGGACGTTCATGGGTAGTGGTCCAGGAGACGTTCATGTGTAGTGGTCCAGGAGACGTTCTTGTGCAGTGGTCCAGGAGACTTTCATGTGTATTCGCCCAGGAGACGTTTATGTATAGTGATCCAGGAGACGTTCATGTGTATTGGTCCAGGAGACGTTCATGTGTTCACAAAAGTGATTCTGTAACTGTGTTTGCAGGGGTCGAGTCATAGCTCCTGGCCCCGCCTCCTCACTGGTCGCTACTAGGTCCACTCTGTCCCTGCTCCTTGAGCTTTATCAAATCTGTGTATGGTTCCTGCCTCCTCTACATCACTCTCCAGACTATTTCACTTCCTGACAACTCTATGACTGCAGAAGTACTTCCTAACATCGCTCTGACTCATCTGATTTTTCAGCTTCCATCTGTGACCCCTTGTTGCTAAATACCATCTCTCAAACATTCTGTCCCTGTCCGCCTTGTCCCCCGCCATCCCTCCTGTTCTCAGAGTTGTCAGGTTGAGTTCCCTTAGCCTTTTCTCGTAGGATAAAACCCCTCAGGTCAGGGACTAATCTTGTTGCAAACCTTTGCTCTTTCTCTAATTTCTTGACGTGTTTGACCATGTGTGGGTTCCATACTGATGATACATACTCCAGTGTGGGCGTGACTTACACAGTGCACAGTATCGTGAATGACAATCGAAACGTTATTATCAGGTTTGCCAGGCGCCCGTATGCTGCAGCAGTTTTTTGGTTGATGTGCATCTCAGATATGCTCGGTCTATTGCTCACCCCAAGATCCTTTTCCCTGAGTGAGTTTTGCAGCCTCTGACCTCTTAGGCTGTACTCCATCTGTGGTGTCCTTTGTCTTTCTCGAAGCTTCATAACTTTGCACTTGCTGGGATAAAACGCCAAGAGCTTGTAGCCTTTCCAGATCCCATTTTAGGCTTAATTTATCCTTGTCTGCTTTTATTCACCTCTTTAGATTAACATAGTCTAATTCTTCAGTCATGTCACTCACATATACAAGAAAGAGCACCGGACGTACGGTTGAGGCTTGTGGAACTCCACACATGCCCTCACTCTGATTCCTCGTCTTATACCGACACATGTTTCCTTCCTGTCATGTATTCCATGATCCATTGCAGTACTTTCCTTCCTATTCCTGCCTTCTCCTTTAGCGTTTCAAGCAGTCTCTTGTGTGGTGCTGTGTGGAAATTGTTTCTACAGTCCAAGAAGATGCAGTCTACCCATCCCTCTCTCTCTCTCCTGTCTGCCTTCTTTTACCATGTCATTGAACTCCAATAGGTGTCCAATAGGTATATTCCTTGCTGGTGTCCCTCCAATGGAGGACACATCAAGGAATATTGTCGTTAAACACACTTGTTGGATGGTAACATATATGAGCAGAGTATGAAGGGGAAGAGCCCAAACTGCCTGTCTTGCCTGGTGTAGAAATATGCGGGAACTGAGGCCGAGGTAGCGTGTCCAGCGCACTCATGCCGCATCATGTGACGTCACACAAACTAGTCACTAGGCCTAGCAAAGGGGTCGTGTATGTAAAACATATGGATGGTACTAACTATGATACTCAGATAAGCTATACAACACATGTAGGAGATCAGCAACTATGCTGACAGCTTGGTCATGTTACGTATGTTGTCTCGACATACAATACTATGCTATAGGCTGAACAGGCAGGTCGCTCTGGGCTGATTCTATACAATAGCAAAGACATATCTAACTTAGAACTGATGGATGGTATCGTAATGGGTGTTAACGTAATGCATTAAGAATTATAAGAAAAATCACGATATAATAAAGGATGGAATTGATCGATCGATCGATCTGTATTCATGCACTCTACGGATTCTGAGGAAGAATAAATATATATTCAAGGTGAAAGTAATTAACAGCAAAGGCAAATCTGGCACGCACAGATCAGTACTGCTAAATTCTCAGAATTCGGAGGGAACGTGAACACAAAAAAAAAAAAATTCTGAAAACTGATCAGCTAATAACAAAACACACAGTTGACAACTTCACTCGTCTTGGACACCTAATTATACAGACTATGTACATTTAAACCCAATTCTGCGAGGGTAAGATTTACATATGCAGAATGGTTATCATCTTTGGGTGGATCGAATTCTTCTGCAATGGCTAACACATGCCTTGACTGAGGGAGATCTGAACGAGTATCTACAAAAGATACTTGTGGGTTTCTCATTACTTGTCGAGTATGCAAAGAATAACGACATTTGGGTTGATTATCTGGCTGAGCATTAGAGGTAGAGGGTAGAGAGTCAGGAGGATTGTCAGCAGCTGACACATTAGTCTGGGCATAATTATCATCCTCGACATCACATACTAATTTCATATGATCTAAATGCGATTCCTTATACTGACCAGTACTAATTTCTCTAACCTTATACTTATTGCCATTGATATGTTCAACTACTCGATAAGGGCCAACAAACTTTTGATCGAGCAAAGGCATTGCGGATGTTTTATTGAAATTAGTCAGCATAACTCGCGAACCCACTTTAACTTTTGCCGGCTTAGCACGGCTGTTAGTTACTCTAGTAAATTATGCTGTTGATTTATGAAGTGTTTCACGGATTCTTCTAAAAACACTTTGAGCTATGCTGGTACGAGTTGCTATGAAATCATCAGGATTATAATTAGGTTTCGGAGTGGAATATAACAACTCCTAAGGTAAACGCTTGTCTACACCTTACAGTGCATAATGTGGAGTGTCACCTATAGAAGCATTGTAAGCAGAATTTTTAGCACATTGAACTTCTGGTATAACTTCATCCCAAGTTTCACTATTTGGGTTGATAGTGGCTCTCAAAACATCAAGTACTTTCTTATTGGTTCGTTCTGCTAACCCATTGCTGGAAGGATGATGAGGAACAATGGTGGATTTAGAGATCTTGTACAAGGTACACAAATTTTCAAGAATCTCATTACAGAATTCACCTCCATTATCTGTTACTAAGGCCTTAGGGGTGGTATGCCTGCAGATAATGCGTTCTTTAAACGCTTTGGCGGCAGTCTTATCTGCAATAGGAACTAACTCACAATATCTGGTGAAATGGTCTACCATGACACACAGATGTTTGTTACCTTGGAGGGAAAATTTAAAATTGGTTAACAAATCCAGCACAACTCTTTCCCATGGTTCACTAGTAGTTGGATACACCTGGATTGGATTAGGACCATTGACATTTCCTTTATGCTGCATACAGACACTACATTTCTTAACATACTCGGAAATGTCAGTTGCCATACGTGGCCAAAAGTATTTTATTCTGGCTTGTTTCACCGAACTATCCGTACCAGGGGGTGTGCAACACCCTGGTATGGATCGTTCACTAGTGACTGTGGAATTACTAATTGGTATACTCATCTACTTGGAGTACCCAACCCGGCTGTACGATACAGTAATTCTTGATTCATGACAAAGTCACTGATGGGTGCTGGTGGCTTCACAGTCAGAATAAGATCTTCCTGGAGCAGGAATCGAATCACACCAGACCACATGGGATCTGTTCTTTGAGCATTTCTTATGTCCTCGGCAGTAAATGGAGGGTCTGAAGTTACTATACTAACATGTCGCGATAAAGCATCTGCGACTACATTGGACTTGCCAGGTAAGTGTTCAAAGGTAGGATTGAACTCCTGGTTAGTCAAGGTCTATCTGGCTAACCTTTCAGTAGGTTGTTTGTTCTGGAATAAAGGTATCAGTGGAGCATGGTCTGTCAAGACATGAACAGGGTACTGATAAATAATGTCTCAGAAGTGCTTTAAAGACCATACTATTGCTAATGCTTCTTGCTCCGTTACTGTATAATTACGTTCAGCCTTCGTAAGGACTCGACTAGCAAATGCAACTGTGTTGTACTTGCCATCAGTCTTCTGAGCTAGTACGGCACCTATGCCAATTGAACTAGCATCAGTTGTCAGATAGAAGGGCTTAGAAAAATCTGGAAATTTCAAAATTGGAGCAGATGTTAGCTTTTCCTTTAGTGTTTGGAATGCTCTTTCTTGACGGAAGGTCCAAACGAAAGGAGCATCTATCTTAAGCAACTCATAGAGGAGCTGCTATGGAAGAAAAATTAGCAATGAAAGATCTACAAAAACCTGTTAGACCCACAAAGGATCTTACGGCATCAGCAGTTTTGGGAGATGGAAAATTTAGTACTGCAGTTACTTTACTTTGGCCAGTCGTAACCTCTGTAGGAGTGACTACGTGACCAAGAAACTTAATTTCTGATCTGAAAAATTCAACAAATAAACCCTTGACCTTGCAGGAATCACTGTCAACTAGGATGTTATCACCAACTGGAACACTAGGAACAACAACAGACACTCTAGTGAGAGCACTAGCCGCGACAGAGACGTCTTTCTGCAGACGGCATGTGACATCAGCAAGAGATGGCATTACTAGTTGCAAGTAATCATTTTCCGACAAGGCGTCCCCTGTAGAGAAACTACTACTTGGACTAGTAGTCATTGGTCTGAGTGTCCTCGGACACTTGAGGCAATGGAACACTATCCTGCATGTCTGAAGGTGTAGGTGAAGCACAGATGGGAGTGACAGAGTTATTAGTGCCTGAAATGCATTGGCTTGTAATGACTTAATCCGAACGTCGTACTCTGCGGCAGTATGGCAGATCTCGGATCCAAACTGGTAACCCCAAAATGGAACGATCAAGTCATCAGTTTGGGCATGCCATCGGTAAGGGTCAAGCACAATACATAGGTCTGTCATGGAAGCAAATCCCAGTAGAAGGTCACCAGGGAAAGTAATCTGGTCGGCAACAAGGAAAGAAGCAGCAAAGTCTCTACCTTGGATAAAAAAGGTGAGGGAAGTCTGACCTCGGACACGCAGAAGGGAACCAGCTACTCCACTAAGGGAGGTTACAGTAGTTAGTTCAATGAGGAGGACACGTCGTAACTGCTTATCTTTAAACAAACTAGACCTGATAATGTTGACTTGCGCACCAGAGTCCATGAACACACGGGCACATTATGAATGGATGCTTGCACTATAGGACCTATCGTTTCATTGGGAGTTATGTGCAAACAAAAAGGTGGGTTGTCATCGGAAAAGGTATGTTCCACTTTATCCCCAAAATCATCTACGTCAGAGACGTGTGAAGCAACATCATCAGCAGGATTGTCATTCTCAAGACTGCTTAAGGCTTCAAAGGAATTGTGAATGGGGATGGTGTACTCATTACCACCTACTGTCACCACGGGACGGGATGACTGGGGTGCTTGGATTCCCCCGAATTGGAAGAATGAGGCTGGTTCTGGTTAGTCTGAGAACCCCGACCTCTATTTCCTCTCCTGGCTCTGCGGTTGGAATGGCCACGGAAGGATCTAGAGTACTGCAGGTTGTAGAGAGCATTGCACTCGGATGTGTCATGACCATGAATTCTGTGATAAGTACAGTAAGGCAGATCGGACTGGTACTCATCAGCATTAAGATGCCTTTTAGGGCGACTATCAGGACAATTTACCACGATGTGGCCACGGTAACCACAGTTATAGCAGGTTCTTTGGCAATGGGTACTGTACATACTACAAGTGCTACGGGAATGATGACTCTTGACACTAGCTTTGGATGACGGTCACGAGTGATTTCGATCGGGAGTTTTGGTTGTAGCACAAACAAGAGGAGGTATGGGATTAGTCAAAGCGGCTGACGTAGGCCTTCGATAGGGGAAGGTTCCCGCGGGACACAAGTCATGCACATAGATGAGGGTTGCAAGCGGTCCCATTGCGGCAGTTAGAGGACTGGAATTATACACATACATGGAAATTGGTGGCATTAACTGTTTAATAACTCCAAATGCTGCTAGCTTGGCAAACCCTTCAAGAGCTCGTTTATCATCGTCTGCAAGGTACTTGGTACTTTGACCGGCCCTAATGAATGAGGTCATGAGGTTATTTCAACAAAGAGCAGACTCATCTAATGATTCCTCTGGCCTCGGTGCTGTGCACACTAATTCCTTAAGGACAATGAAAGGATCAGTCACTCTTGCTGGGTCAAGATAGTTATGTATTAACTGCTCATAATCTTCCCACTTAGTGAGACCCTGAAAGTCTTTCATCCGAATCAAGTTAAAGACATTCGAGGCGGCTGGTGAATGAGCTAAACTTTCCTTTCCGATACTAATGATACAACTTTCAGATGGGGGGCCATCTACTGAGGCATTTCCTCTAGCATGAACAGCGGCAAACCATGCTTCCAGGTTGTCTGGATTCCCATTGAACAACGGCATAGCGTCATAAGGGTCATGACCAAAATTGCGAAGGCTCAAAGTCTGAGTGTGTCTGTCGTTTGATAAGGAATTAACAAAAAAAGGCACAATACCGTGACTGGAACGATACACAAATAACCTGCACATAAAAGAGAGAAGCTTACGACGACGTTTCGGTCCAACTTGGACCATTGACAAAGTCACACTAACCAGAAGTGGAGCAGGACGGCTATATATAGGCAGGAAGAGGTGCTGGTGGTAGTAGTAGTAGTACAAGAATGGTATATAATACTGACAAGATGAAATTAAGACACATGCGCAACACCCGGGCATCTCTATCGTAGAAGTTTCGCCATCCAGCCAGCCACTGGATGGCGAAACGTCCACAACAAAGACACCCAGACGCCGCACATGTGTCTTAATTTCATCAGTAGTAGTAGTAGAAGAAGAGGTAGTAGTAGTGGTAGTGGTAGAAGTGGGGAATAAGGGGAATAAAGGACCCCAATGGAAATAAGTCACTCTGTCTGACTTTTTTGGGTTATCCCAGGTTCTCTACACATATGCTGCTATGTATGATAATTCTATGTAACTGTATTTGTGTATACCTGAATAAACTTACTTACTTACTTACTTAGGACGAGCCAGTCAAATACAAAGGAAGGGGAGCACTGCAAGGGAGCTAGGTGCCCACAAAGGGAGAGCAAGCACACAGAGGTGCATGAAAGGGGAAGTGGTGAAATAAATGAAGAAGGAACAAAAACACGAGACAGAAGAGAGAAAGACAACCCAGAGGAGAAAAAGGAAAGAGGAAAGGGGAAGAGGGAGAAGAAGAAAAAGAAAAAGAAAAAAATGAGGAGTCAGGTTAAGTCACGGATGTTCTGAAGTTTGGAGCATTTTACAATGTAGTGGGAGAGGAAGGCATCTACAGAGACGAAGCCAGGGCTAAGGTTCATACAAGGAAAGTTGTGTATTAGAGAGGATTTAACTAGACGGCGACTGTTCGAGTTGGAAGTAGGGAAGACAGTTTTAGCAGAAGACCAGTCAATAAGATGGCATGATCTCTGACGTGACAGAAAAGAGCATTGTTAGTGTCGGCAAGCCTAACACTATTTTTGTGCTCCCTAAGTCTGTCAGAAAGAGATCGACCAGTTTCTCCGAAGTATTGAAGAGGACAGGAGGAGCAAGAAATAATGTAGACACCAGGAACATCTGTTGAGGGAGGAGAGGTATGAACGAGATTAGTGCGAAGAGTGTTAGTCTGGCGGAAGGTAAGCTTGATGTCTAAGGGACGGAGAGAATTGTTGAGATTAGAAAGACCGGAAATGTAGGGAAGGCAGAGGATAGAAGAGTTCCCTACTACTACTACTATACTACCACTACTACTACTACTACTACTACTACTACTACTACTACTACTACTACTACTACACTACTACTACTACTACTACTACTACTACCACTACTACTACTACTACTACTACTACTACTACTACTACTACTACTACTACCACTACTATTACTGCTACTACTACCACTATTACTACTATTGCTACACTACTACTACTACCCCCACTACTACTTACTACTACTACTACTACTACTACTACCACCACTATATACTACTACTAACTACTACTACGACTGCTACTACTACTACTACTGCTACTACTACTACTACTACTGCTACTACTACTACTACTACTACTACTACTACTACTACTACTACTACTACTACTACTACTACTATTACTACTACTACTACTACTACTACTACTACTACTACTACCACTACTACTACTACTACTACTACTACTACTACACGACTACTACTACTACTACTACCACAACTACTACTACTACTACTACTACGACTACTACTACTACGACTACTACCACCACTACTGCTGCTACTACCACTACTACTCCTACTTCTACTACTACTACTACTGTAGACAGCCTGTACTGTCTGCACAGTCTTACTGTCTGCCAGCTTAGTTCATATTTCGTGCCACTCAGGTGCTGCCCTCTGGGCCTGTCCAGGTCTGTGGGAAGCTGGTCCCACACTTCTCTCTCACACAGCGGCCTAGCAGGAAGACACAAGGCCTAGTAGTTCTCTCTCGTGGGATGGCCCTCCCGGGCCATGGGCACAACACACAAGCCTGTGTACTCACCACGACTTAACAATAAAGTAAGAAGCCTCCGAAGACGTCTCATTAATCACCCACTTTCAGCTCTACCAAATAATTTCGTTCACATTGGTGGGAAGCGGTGGTCACAGCAGTTGTGTTTGCCCTGAGAGAGAAGGAAGAGGTATGAAGTCATCTTCACTTTATCACCCTATACAAGAAGCATCCGTCTCTCAACGAGTTGTCCTGATGTCGTGTCTGCACGTTTGAGCATCCAGACACAGGTACAAGCAGGATCCAGCCGAAATTTGCCGAATTTCTTCGAGAATTGTAAGTGGCTTCCCAGTGACCCCACGCTACAGCGTCCCATGCTGTTTCTCAAGTCACGTGTTCAGCGTCACTTGTTTGTTGCTGTTGTTGTTCAGCTCAGCACAGCTGTTTCAGCAAGCCAGAGGTGAGTTTTGTGGTGATTTCTGCGTCCAGTGTGTTTCCCTGTGTTTGTGGATGGGAGGAGGAGGAAGTGGCCAGATGCTCCCTTGCCGTACACTCACCCATGCTCCTCGCCACCACACTACCATACACTCACCACTACTCACTCCCTCTCCTGTGTTTTCTGCTGTTTTCCATGTGAATTCATTGCCAGAGCTGTGTATCCGAGTGCCCGAGGCCACTCAAAGCTGCGCGGATCAGCATGCCACATAGATCAGCAAGCCACGTGGATCAGCAAGCCACGTGGATCAACAAACCACGTGGATCAGCATGCTACATAGATCACTCGAAGCCATGTGGATCAGCAAGCCATGTGGATCAGCAATGGGTCACACCGTGATCAAGCCATGTGGATCACATGCCACGTAAAATCACTCGAGCCTGTGGATCAGCAAGCCATGTGGATCAGCATGCCAGTGGATCAGAAGCCCCATGATCGCAAGCCATGTGGATCAGCATGCCACGTAGATCATGACACCATGTGGATCCCGACACCACATGGGATGTGGGCGATGTCACGTGGATCTACAAGCCACATGGGTTACCAAGCCAGATGTCCCAGGCCACATGCTGTGGTCTGCTGCCCACATCACATTGACGTCACCGACAATGCTGCCCAACTTCATGACGCCATGATGTCTGCCTGACGTCACCACGAGATGTCTGCTGATGTCATAGTGCTGCTGACATCACCTCGCAACATCACCCCTGACATCACATGATGTCACATCAAGTGTTCTAGTAATTTTGTCAGTATTGTCGAGAAGATTGAGAGAAGATATATGTCGAATGTTAATTAATTCCTCTCAGTCAGTGTTCTCACATGTTAGTGTATGGCTTAGTGTCAGTTTTGTGTACAGAAAAGCATCATTTGTTAGTTTAAGCCATGTTGTACCGCATGTACCGCGGGTGTGTGTAGTCTCTGTGTGATCAATGAGGTCTGAGCCAGACCTGAGTAGCACCACTGCTAAGTCACCCGATGTGTCCAGTGCATTTGACAGCTGATATCAGTCAGCTCTGAGCCCGAGCCTTCTTGTACAGAAAGCTCTTATGCTCGTCGCTCGTGATGTTCTGCAGAATCGTACCTGCTACGATTCCCATTGAGATTTGTTTCACTTCACCTCCAGACCTTCAGAGTGCAGTTATATGTAGAGAAACAAGTCTGGGGATGCTTAGACTAACCTCTGTTATAACTCCAACTGCCGAGAGAATGACACTCATCAAGACGCAGTTAGCCCTGTCGGCAGGCGCTGTGTCAGCCTCGTGTCCCAGCTTTGTAGCAGTTTCCCAAAAAAATTTTTTTCACTTATCCAGCCTTTAAAGGGCAGAAAATTTGGGGTTGGGGAGTTAGATCCCTTTTAACGCCGGGGTGCCCTCTGCCAGACCCGCCACCTTTCACCCCTGGGCCAAGCGTGACCCCCCAAAAAGAAGTCTTTTGAGTTAGTCCTCCTATCTTGAAAGCCTCCAGGTTCCCCCATTTTCCCCCCGACCCCCCCCAAAATCACCCCCCCCCCGGGGGGGGGGGGGGGGGGGGGGGGGGGGGGGGGGCACCAGCAAGTCGTCCCCAGGTTGAGTAAAACCCTGCAGTGACTCCTAATACTGCTTCAGCGTTAGAGGAGACCATCCCCTGTACTCACAGCCAGCGCAGCGTGCTCCTGTTGCAGTATTGTCCAGATCGGGGAAGGCTTTCAGTGATGCCCTCGACGTCACGCCTAGACCACGTGTTTACACACCCCACTGTTTTTTTTTTTTATTTTGTATTCTGTGCCCTGTTCCTATGAAAAGACATTTCTTTACCCCCAGTTTTGTCACGTTGGGACACGGTGGTAGGGGGTCGAGCAAATGTGCAGCCTGTACTGTCTGAAAAGACACCTTTGCTGTCTGCCGCTTATTCATATTCACGCACTCAGGTGCTGCCCCGGGCCTGTCCAGGTCTGTGGGAAGCTGGTCCCCACTTCACTCACACTGCGGCCCGGGAAAGACAAAAGGGCCCTAGTAGCCTCTCTCGGGGATGGCCCTCCCGACCCCGGGCACAACACACAAGCCTGTGTACCCACAAGACTTAACTAAAAATAAAAAGCCCGAAACGCTATCATTGAACCCCCCCACCATAATACCCAAATTAAACGTGGGCTACTCCACTACACCATACTATACACAACTACTACTATACACTATACTACTCTACTACTACATACACTACACTACTACACTACACTACTCCAAATACCACTACTTCTACTACACACTACTACTTATACCACTAACACTACACTATTTTACTACCAACACACTACCTACTACCACACACTATACTCCACTACTACACACTACTACTACCCCAACTGCTATACCCCGCCAAAACCCCCCCCCCCAAAAAATACTACTATAATACATTATTCTACTACTACTACCATACTACACTACTACTAACCACTACTACTACTACACTACTACCCTACTTACTTCCACTACTATACTACACTTTTCCCCGACTACTCTACATTTTACCACCCCAAAACTCACTACTACTACCACTACTACTAAAACCACAATACTACTACTACTACTACCACACCACTCTATACCATACTACTATACTACAATATACTACTACTATCCACAAAACTTCTACCACACTACTAGTACTAATACTACTATACTACCACTATTTCACCACTACTACCCTATACTACCAAACTACTAATACACCCCATATTACCCCTAATACTACTACTACTAAAATACCAATACTACTATACAACTACCACTACTAACTACTACCCACTAAATACTATACAACTACACTACTACTACCACAACTACAAATAAATACTACCACTATAACTATACACTACTACTACCCCACTAAAAACCAACTAACTCACTACTACTACTACTCCACTTTACTCCCATATTAAAAACAATTTTCCCACTAAACTATATACACTACTACTACCACCAATACACTACTACTACTAAATACCACTACTATAAAAACCCTACTACTACTATACCACTACTATATACACTACCACTACTACTACTCTATAATACCACTACTAAAAACTTTCAACTACACTACCACTACTATTTTCTACAACTACACCACTACAATACTACACTACCCACCAAATACTATATAAATCTACTACAAAACTACTACCCATTTCTACTAATATACAAATACACAAAATACCACACTATATACTACCCACTACTACCACTACTCTACTAATCCTACTACACAAATAATACTATATAACTACTAAAACTACTACACCACTATATCTACTACACTCACTACTACCACAAAAATTCACCCCCAAAACTACCATACTACTACCACATATACACTACACACACACTCACAAACTAGTTATATTACAAAAAACCAAAATTTAAAACCCTCTTAATACAAATACCCCAAAACTTCCATTACACAAAATATTACTAACTTAATACCAAAATTACCCTCTTTTTTTCCAAAATACCCCCTTTCAAAAACAATAATTTTACAGTTTTGGAGTTTTTTTTTTGGGTGGTTTTCAAACCCCCTAAAAACCTACTTTTTTTAAAAACCCTTTTATTTTTACCAAATTTAAAACCAAATTTTTATTTTTTCCTCTCATTTTTTTACACCTCCCTTAATTTATTTATCACCTTCATATTTTTATTACTTATAATTTTTTTAGTACCTTCATATTTTTTATTACCTTCAATTTTTTTTATTCCCCCTTCATTATTTATTTATTCACCTTCATTATTTTTTTAACCCCCTACGTATTTATTTTTCAACCCCACTATTTTTTTATTACCTTCACTATTTTTTTTGGGCCCCGAGTGTATTATTTTTTTCCCGCTTATTTTTTTATTACCCTTCACTTTTAAATTTTTTCACCTTCACTATTTAATAATTTTCCTTATATTTTTAACCTTCATTTTTATTTATTCACCTTCCCTTATTTTTTTATTACCCCACTAAGTTTTTCACCTCATATTTTTTATACCCTATTATTTTTTTATTCACTTCATTTTTATTTTTTCCACCCTTTCATTATTTTTTTATTTACCTCAATGTAATTTTTTTCACCCGCATTATTTTTTTATTACCTATTATTTTTTTATTACCCACAAATTCCCTTGGGGTAATGTTTGCATTTGGGGTTTATTTTTTATTATTTATAAATGTTTTTCATTCTGGTTTTGTTTTTACCCCAAAAAATTTAAAAAAAAAGGGAAGAACAAATTTTAATTTTTTTTAAAATTATTAAATTTTTTTAAAAAAACCCCCAAAAAAAAAAAAATTTTTTAAAAGGGGGGAAAAAACCCCCCCAAAAGGCCCTTACATTTTTGGGGGCCCCCCCTTTTAAACCCCCCCCCAAATTTTTTTACACCCAGGGGTGAATTTTTGAACCCCCTGTGAAGACACCGCAGGGTTTTTTTTAAACACCCGGCGGGAATGTTTGCCCCAGGGGGAATTTTGCCCACGGATTTTGAAGCACCTTTAAATTTAAGATTACCGACGGGGAAAATTTTTCACCCAGGGTTTTTTTATTTTTTCCTGGTTAAAAGGACCGCTGGTTTTTGTTTGACCTAACGAAAATTTTTGCACCTTTCAGGGGGATTTATGATTGTCCCTTGCGTGTGATTTTTTTATGTCCCTTGCAGGGTGATTTGTTTTTTTCCCTTGCGTGGGGATTTTGTTGTCCCTTGCAGGGGATTTATGTTTTTCCCTTCAGCTGTGATTTATGTTATGTCACCCGCAGCGGTGATTTTTGTATTCACCTTTCAGTGGGATTTATGTTTTGTCACCTTGCAGGGTGATTTATGTTATTCACCTTTCAGTGGGGATTTTTTGTTAGTCACCTTTCAGGGGATTTATGTTAGTCACCTTGCAGTGGGATTTATGTTAGTCACCTTGCGTGGTGATTTTATGTTTTTCACCTTGCAGTGTGATTATTATGTCACCTTGCAGTGGGGATTTTTGTTAGCCCCTTCAGTGGGGATTTTTTGTTATGTCACCTTGCAGGGGGATTTTTGTAACACCTTGCACGTGATTTAGTTATTCACCTTGCAGGGTGATTTTTTGTTATGTCACCTGCAGTGGGGATTTTTGTTATGTCACCTTCAGTGGTGATTTTTGTTATGCACCTTCAGGGGTTTTGTTTTTGTCACCTTGCAGCTGGATTTGTTATGTCCCTTGCAGGTGATTATTTATGTCACCTTCAGTGGTGTTTATGTTGTCACCTTGCAGTGGTTTATTTTTTATGCACCTGAGCGTGATTTATTTTGTCCCTTGCAGGGTGATTTATTTTTGTCACCTTGCAGGGTGATTTATGTTTTTTCACCCTTTCAGTGGTGATTTTTGTTATGTCACCTTGCAGCGGTGATTTAGTTATTTACCTTGCAGTGGTGATTTAGTTATTCACCTTGCAGGGTGTTTATGTATTTTCCCTTGCAGTGGTATTTAGTTATGTCACCTTGCAGGGTGATTTATGTTATGCACCTTGCAGGGGTGATTTATGTTATGCACCTTTCAGGGGATTTATTTTTTGTCACCCTTGAGGGTGATTTAGTTAGTACCTTCAGGGTGATTTATGTTATGTCACCCTTTCAGGGTGATTTTTTTTTTAGTCCCTTGCAGGGTGATTTATGTTATTCACCCTTTCAGGGTGATTTTTGTTATGTCACCTTCAGCTGTGATTTATGTTATGTCACTTGCAGTGGTGATTTATTTATGTCACCCCTTTCAGCGGATTTATGTTATTTCACCTTTTCAGTGGGGATTTATGTTATGTCCCTTGGTGGGGGATTTTTTTTATGTCACCTTGCAGGGGGAATTAGTTATGTCACCTTTCAGTGGATTTATGTTATGTACCTTGCAGGGGGTATTTATGTTATGTCACCTTCAGGTTTATTTTTGTTTTGCACCTTTCAGGGTGATTTTTTGTTATTCACCTTGCAGTGTATTTTTGTTATGTCACCTTGCAGTGTGATTTAGTTATGTCACTTTCACTTTTATTTATGTTAGTCACGCAGGGTGATTATGTTATTCACCTTGCGTGGGGATTTATGTTAGTACTTGCAGTGGGATTTATTTTTTGTCACCTTTCAGCGTGATTTATGTTAGTCACCTTGCATGGTGTTTATGTTAGTCACCTTGCAGTGGGATTATGTTTTTGTCCCCTTTCAGGGGATTTATTTAGTCCCTTGCAGTGGAAATTTTTGTTATTCCCTTGCGGGGATTTATTTATGTCACCTTGCAGCGGGGATTTATGTTATGTCACCTTCAGTGGGGATTTATTTATGTACCTTGCGTGGGGATTTTTGTTATTTACCTTGCATGGATTTATGTTATGCACCTTGCAGCGTGATTTTGTTTTGTCACCCTTTCAGGGTGATTTATGTTTGCACCTTGCAGTGGTGATTTATGTTAGTCACCTTGCAGGGGATTTATGTTAGTCACCTTGCAGCGTGAATTTAAGTCCCCCTTGCAGGGGGATTTAGTTTTTTCACCTTGCAGGGTGATTTTGTTAGTCACCTTGCAGTGGGATTTATGTTAGTCACCTTGCAGCGTGATTTATGTTATGTCACCCTTCAGTTGATTTATGTTATCACCTTGCAGCGGGGATTTAGTTATGTACCTTCATGTGATTTTGTTATTCACCTTGCAGGGGGATTTATGTTAGTCACCCCCCAGGGTGATTTATGTTAGTCACCTTGCACGTGTTTAGTTATTCCCCCTTGCAGTGTGATTTATTTATGTCCCTTGCAGTGGGGATTATGTTAGTCACCTCAGGTGAATTTTTTGTACCTTTCGCTGTGATTTATGTTATGTCACCTTTTCAGTGGGGATTTTATGTTAGTCACCTTGCAGTGTGATTTTTTTTTAATGTTAGTAACCCTTGCAGTGTAAAATGTTATTACCTTGCAGGGTTTTGTTAGTCACCTTGCAGCTTTTATTTTGTTTTTGTCACCTTGCAGCGGTGATTTATGTTAGTCACCTTCAGTGGTTTTTTTTAGTCACCTTTCATGGTGAATTTTTGTTAGTCACCTTGCAGTGGGTTTTTGTTATGTCACTTTTCAGGGTGATTTTTTTTAGTCACCCTTTCAGTGGATTTTGTTATGTCACCTTTCAGGGTGATTTATGTTTTCACCTTGCAGTGGTGATTTTTTTTATGTCACCTTTCAGTGGGGATTTAAATTTTTTTCACCTTCAGTGGATTTAGTTATTAACCTTGCAGTGGTGATTTATGTTTGTCACCCTTTAGTGTGATTTAGTTAGTCCCTTGCAGTGGGGATTTATGTTAGTCACCTTGCAGTGGGGGGGGGGTGATTTATGTTATGTCACCTTGCAGTGGTGATTTATGTTATGTCACCTTGCAGCTGTGATTTATGTTATGTCACCTTGCAGTGGTGATTTATGTTATGTCACCTTGCAGTGGTGATTTATGTTATGTCACCTTGCAGTGGTGATTTATGTTATCCCTGCAGGTATTTATGTTTGTCACCCTTTCAGCGTGATTTTGTTTTGTACCTGCAGGGGATTATGTTTTGTCACCTTCAGGGGATTTATGTTATTCCACCTTGCAGTGGGGATTTATGTTAGTCACCTTCAGTGTGATTTATGTTTTGCACCTTGCAGGGTGATTTTTTTTAAGTACCTTGCATGGTGATTATGTTAGTCACCTTGAGGTGATTATTTATGCACCTTGCAGGGTTTAAGTTAGTCACCTTTCAGTGTGATTTAATTTTTGTCACCTTGCAGTTGATTTATGTTATGTCACCTTTCAGGGTTTTTTTTGTACCCTTGCAGCTGTGATTTATTTTGTCCCTTTCAGGTTTTTTGTTATGTACCTTGCAGCGTGATTTTGTAGTCACCTTGCAGGGGATTTTTTGTTATGTCACCTTGCAGTGTGATTTATTTATGCACCTTCGTGTGATTTATGTTTGTCACCTTGCAGCTGTGATTTATGTTAGTCACCTTCAGGTGATTTTTGTTATTTCCCCTTTCAGTGGGGTTTTTTGTTATTTACCTTGCTTTTATTTTTGTTAGTCACCCTTTCAGTGGGGATTTATTTTTTGTCACCTTTGCAGCTGTGATTATTTTTAGTCACCTTCATGGGGATTTATGTTATTCACCTTGCGGTGATTTTTGTTTGTCACCTTGCAGTGGGGTTTATGTTAGTCACCTTGCAGTGTGGTTTATGTAATCACCTTGCAGGGGATTATTTATTTCACCTTGCAAAGGGGATTTGTTATGTCCCCTGCGTGTGATTTATGTTATGTCATTGCAGGGTGATTTATGTATGTCACCCTTTCAGCGTGATTTTTTTTACACCTTGCAGGGTTTTTTTATGTTTGTCACCTTGGGAGCGGAGATTTTTATGCACCTTGCAGTTGGGGTTTTTTTAGTCACCTTGCAGGGGATTTATTTTTTGTCATTTTCAGTGGGGATTTTTGTTTGTAAACCCTTTCAGTGTGATTTTTTGTATGTCACCTTGAGGTTTTTATGTTACACCTTCAGTGTGATTTATTTGCACCTTGAGTGGTATTTTTGTTTGTCACCTTGCAGCGGGATTTATGTTAGTCCCTTCAGGGGATTTTTTGTTTTCACCTTCATGGGGATTTTTGTTTGTCACCTTGCAGTGGGGATTTATGTTATTCACCTTGCAGGGGATTTTGATGTCACCTTCAGGTGATTTATGTTTGTCACCTTTCAGGGTGATTTAGTTTTTGTACCTTGCGCTTTTAATTTTGTTATGTCACCTTGCAGTGGGATTTAGTTTTGTCACCTTGCAGTGGGGATTTAAGTTATGCACCTTTCAGGGGGATTTTTTGTTATGTCACCTTGCAGGGTGATTTTTTTTATTTCACCTTGCAGCTTATTTTAAGGGTTTGTCACCCACGTAATTTTCACCTTTAATATTTAAAGAATTCGTTGTTTAAAAATTCCCCCAGCGGGGAATTTTTCACCTTGAATTTTTTTTTGTCCCTAGGGGTTTTTTACATTTCGGGATTTTGTTTTTTCCCCTTCATTATTTAGTTATTCACCTTTAAATTTTTTTTTTTTTCAACCCCCTGATTTATTTAAAGCCCTTTAGTGGGGATTTAGTTAATTTTCCCGGGTTTTTAAGACATTGCATGGAATAATGCACCATTGGGGAAATTTTTACCCTTGCAATTTAACCCTGATGGGGAATGAGCAATGCCGGGGTTTTTTTATTAAAAACCCCGGGATTTTTTGCATTACAAAAATGTACTGCATTGGGGATTTACCCCGTTATTTTTTTTAGCACCCGCGGGTATTTTGTTTTTAATTATTTTTTTATTTAGACCTCCTTTTTTTTATTACCTTCGCTTTTTTTGTTTTCACCCATATTTTTGTTTGTATTAGTGGGAATTTTTTTTAAATTCACCTTCATTTTTATTTTTGTCCCCTTAGGGATTTTTTTTATTACCTTTCGTTTTTTGTTTTCCCCAAAAATTACCCACTATTTAAGTTTTCAAGATTAAAGTCCCCCCAGGTTTTTTAAGTTTTTCACCCAATTTTATTTTGTTTTCCCTTCCGGATTTTTTTTGTCATTGCATGGGGAAGAGTCCCATTGTTTAAAAGTTTTTACCCGGGCAAATTTTTCCCCTTCTTATTTTGTTAGCACCTTGCAGCTTGTTTTTGACACCTTCCTTAATGTTTGTCCGCGGGTATTTATGTTTTTACCCAGGGATTTTGATGCATTGAAGGGGGTTTTTTTAAAGTCCCACAAACTGCTTCAAAAACAATCCTGAACTACTTCTAAGAAGTCGTATGATTCTAAATTCCCAGTCAAGAAATTCCAATCAATATGACTAAAGTTAAAGTCTCCTTGAATTATTACATTATCGTGTCTTGTGGCCCTAACAATTTCCTCCCATAGTAGTCTCCCCTGGACCCTATCTAAGTTTGGGGGACGGTATATCACACCTAAAATTAATTTTTCATGCCCCTCTGAAAATTCTATCCAAACAGACTCTGTATGTGTTACTTCAGACTTAATACCCGCTTTTATGCAACAGTTCAAGCGATCTTGGACAAACAATGACACCCCACCCCCCTTCCCGACACTTCTATCTACTTGGAACAATTTAAAACCCTGAATGTGACATTCCACAGGCATGTCCCGACTTTTTGAATTAAACCACGTCTCAGTTATGGCAAATACATCAATGTTACCTGCACTAGCCACTAGTCTCAACTCGTCCATCTTATTCCTAGCACTGCGACTATTTGTGTAATATATATTTAAAGACCCTCCTCTCTCTTTACCCTTCCTGCTCCTTTCTGTTATTCCACTAAACCTATTACTGTCCTTGTCAATTAGTGCCACTGGCTTTCCAATATCCACCTCATTTTGCCTATTACTACTTCTCCTAGTACTCATATTACTACACTGCGACTTCACAGTTTTCCCGCAGAAACCCATACCACTAACTATTCCTAGTTTAAAGACCTAACAGCTCCCTCCACTGCGTTGGCCAGTGCTCCCACCCCACACCTAGATAAGTGAACCCCATCCCTGGCATACATGTCATTTCTGCCATAGAAGAGGTCCCAGTTGTCAATGAATGTTACCGCATTTTCCTTACAGTATTTGTCCAGCCAGCAATTGACACCAATTGCTCTGGACAACCGTTTCTGAATGTTTGTGCCAGGGCCGGGTACTCGATGTTTGAGCCAGGGCCCGGTACTGGATGTTTGTGCAAGGGCACGGTATGGAATGTTCGAGCCAGTGCCCAGTACTGGATGCTTGTGCCAGGGCCTGGTACCAGATGTTTGTGCCAGGGCCCGATAATGGATGTTTGTGGCAGGAAACGGTACTGGACCTTTGTGCCAGAGCCCATCACTGGATGCTTGTGCCAGGGCCCGGTGCTGGATGTTTAAGCCAGGTTCCTGTACTGGATGTTTGAGCCAGGGCACGGTGCTGGATGTTTGAGCTATTCCCTGGTACTGGACATTTGTGCCAGGGCCCAGTACGGGATGTATGAGCAAGGGCCCGGTATTGGCTGTTTGAGCCATGGCCTGCTACTGGAAGTTTGAGCTAGGGCCTGCACCTGAATGTTTGAATCAGGGCCATGTACTGCATTTTTGAGCCAGGGCCTGGTACTGAATGTTTGAGCCAGGGCCCGGTGGTGGACGCTTGGGCCAGGGCCCGGTATTGGATGTTAAAGCCAGGGTTCGGTACCAGATATTTCAGCCAGAGCCTGGTACTGGATGTTTGAGCCAGAGTCCGGTACTGGATGCTTAAGCAAGGGTCCAGTACTGGATGTTTGAGCCAGGGTCCGGTACTGGATGTTTGAGCCAAGGCCAGGTACTGGATTTTTTTGTCATGGCCAGGCACTGGATGTTTGAGCCAGGGCACGGTACTGGATGTTTGTGCCAGGGCCCGTTACTGGATGTTTGTGCCAGGTCTCGGTACTGGATATTTGTGCCAGCGCCCGGTACTGGATGTTTGACCTGGGGCCCTGTACTGGATGTTTGTGCCAAGACCCGGTACTGGATGTTTGAACCAGGCCCAGCACTGGATGTTTGTGTCAGGGACTGTTACTGGATGTTTGAGCCTGGGCCAGGTACCAGATGTTTGAGCCCAGGCTCGGTACTGGATGTTTGAGCCAGTGCCCGGTACTGGATGTTTGAGCCAGGGCCAGGTATTGGATGTTTGTGCCAAGGTCTGGTAATGGATGTTTGTGCCACTGCCCGATACTGCATGTTTAAGCCAGGGGCCGGTACTGAAAGTTTATAAGAGGACCTGGTACTGGATGTTTGATCCAGGACCCAGTATTGGATGTTTGAGCCAGGGCCCGGTACTGGATGTTTGAGCCACGGCTCATTACTGGATGTTAGAGCCAGGGCCCGGTACTGGATGCTTTGAACCAGGTCCGGTACTTGATGCTTGTGCCAGGGCACGGTACTGGATGTTTGAACCAGGTCCCGTACTGGATGCTTGAGCCAGGGCACGGAACTGGATGTTTGATCCAGGCCCGTACTGGACGTTTGAGCCAAGGCCCGGCTATTGGGATGTTTGAGCCAGAGCCCTGTACGGGCTTGTTTGCCCAGGGCCAGGTACTGGGTGTTTCAGCCAGAGCCCAGTACTGGATGTTTGAGAAAGGGCCAACTACTGGATGCTTGAGCCAGGGCCTGGTACTTGATGTTTGTGCCAGGGCCCGGTACTGGATGTTTGAACCAGGTCCATATACTGGATGCTTGAGCCAGGGCACGGTACTGGATGTTTGTGACAGGACACGGAACTGAATGTTTGAGCCAGGGCCAGATACTGGATGTTTCAGCCAGGTCCCAGTACCGGATATTTGAGCCAGGGCCTGCTACTGGATGTTTCAGCTAGGGCCCGGTACCGGATGTTTGAGCCAGGGCACGAGACTAGATGTTTGAGCTCGGGCCCAGTAATGAATGTTTGAGACAGGCCAGGGCCTGGATGGTTGAGCCAGGGCCTGCTGCTGGATGTCTGCACCAGGGCCTGCTCCTGGATGTCTGCACCAGGGCCTGATACTGGATATTTGAGACAGGGCCAGTACTGGATGTTTGTGCCACAGTCTCGTATTGTATGTTTAACCAGAACCAAGCTCCTGTACTGGTTGTTTGAGCAAGGGTCCAGTACTGGATGTTTGAGCCAGTCCCTGCTAATGGATGTTTGAGCTATGGCCCGGTACTGGATGTTTGAGCCAGGGCCCGTACTGGATGTTTGTGCCAGGATCTGGTACTGGATGTTTGATCCGAACCAAGCCCCGGTAATGAATGTTTTTCCCCAGGGCCCGGTATTGGATGTTTGAGCCAGGGTCCAGTACTGAATGTTTGAGCCAGGCCCTGCTATGGAAGTTTGAGCTAGTGCCCGGTACCGCATGTTTGAAGCAGGGTGCGGGACGGGATGTTTGAGCCAGGGTCCAGTAATGGATGTTTGAGCCAGGGACAGGGCCTGGATGGTTGGGCCAGGGATTGTTCCTGGATGTTTGAGCCTAGGCCTGCTATGGAAGTTTTAGCCAGTGCCCGGTACCGCATGTTTGAAGCAGGGTGCGGGACGGGATGTTTGAGCCAGGGCCCAGTAATGGAAGTTTCAGCAAGGGACAGGGCCTGGATGGTTGAGCCAGGGATTGCTCCTGGATGTTTGAGCGAGGGCCTGATGATGGATATTTGAGCCAGGGACCAGTACTGGATTTTTGAGCAAGGGCCCGTTACTGAATGTTTGTGCCAAGACCGGGTACTGGATGTTTGAGCCAGTGCCCGGTACTGGATGTTTGTGCCAGGGCACTGTATGGGATGTTTGAGCCAAGGCCCAGTACTGGATGCTTGTACCAGGGCCTGGTACCGAATGTTTGTGCCAGGGCCCGATAATGGATGTTTGTGGCAGGGAACAGTACTGGATGTTTGTGCCAGGGCTCGGTGCTGGATGTTTGAGCCAGGTTCCTGTACTGGATGTTTGAGCCAGGACCCGGTGCTGGATGTTTGAGCTATTCCCTGGTACTGGATGTTTGTGCCAGGGCCCAGTACGGGATGTATGAGCAAGGGCCCGGTATTGGATGCTTGAGCCAGGGCCTGCTACTGGACGTTTGAGCTAGGGCCTGCACCTGAATGTTTGAATCAGGGCAATGTACTGCATGTTTGAGCCAGGGCCCGGTACTGGATGTTTGAGCCAGGGCCCGATACTGGATGTTTGAGCCACGGCTCATTACTGGATGTTAGAGCCAGGGCCCGGTACTGGATGCTTGAACCATGGTCCGGCACTGGATGTTTGAGACAGGGCTTGGTACTGGATGTTTGAGCTAGGGCCCTGTACTGGATGTTTGAGCCAGGGCCCGGTGGTGGATGCTTGGGCCAGGGCCCAGTATTGGATGTTTAGGCCAGGGTCCGGTACCAGATATTTCAACCAGAGCCTGGTACTGGATGTTTGAACCAGGGTCCGGTACTTGATGCTTAAGCAAGGGTCCCGTACTGGATGTTTGTGCCAGAGCCAGGTATTGGATGTTTGTGTCAGGCCCGGTACTGGATGTTTGAGCCAGGGCCCGGTACTGGATGCTTGAGCCAAGGCCCGGTACTGGATGTTTGAGCCAAGGCCAGGTACTGGATTTTTGTGCCTTGGCCAGGCACTGGATGTTTGAGCCAGGGCACGGTACTGGATGTTTGAGCCAAGGCCCGGTACTGAATGTTTGTGCAAGGGCTCGGTACTGGATGTTTGTGCCAGCGCCCAGTACTGGATGTTTGAGCCAGGGCCCGGTACTGGATGTTTGTGCCAGGGGACAGAACTGGATGTTTGAACCAGGGCCTGTTACTGGATGTTTGAGCCTGGGCAAGGTACCAGATGTTTGAGCCCAGGCTCGGTACTGGATGTTTGAGCCAGTGCCCGGTACTGGATGTTTGTGTCAGGGCCTGGTTCTGGATGTTTGTGCCACTGCCCGGTACTGGATGTTTGTGCGAGGGTTCGGTACTGGATGTTTGTGCCAGGGCCCTGTACTGGATGTTTGAGCCAGGGCCCGGTGGTGGATGCTTGGGCCAGGGCCCGGTACTAGATGTTTAAGCCAGGGTTCGGTACCAGATATTTCAGCCAGAGCCTGGTACTGGATGTTTGAGCCAGAGTCCGGTACTGGATGCTTAAGCAAGGGTCCAGTACTGGATGTTTGAGCCAGGGTCCGGTACTGGATGTTTGAGCCAAGGCCAGGTACTGGATTTTTGTGTCATGGCCAGGCACTGGATGTTTGAGCCAGGGCACGGTACTGGATGTTTGTGCCAGGGCCTGTTACTGGATGTTTGTGCCAGGTCTCGGTACTGGATATTTGTGCCAGCGCCCGGTACTGGATGTTTGACCTGGGGCCCTGTACTGGATGTTTGTGCCAAGACCCGGTACTGGATGTTTGAACCAGGCCCAGCACTGGATGTTTGTGTCAGGGACTGTTACTGGATGTTTGAGCCTGGGCCAGGTACCAGATGTTTGAGCCCAGGCTCGGTACTGGATGTTTGAGCCAGGGCCAGGTATTGGATGTTTGTGCCAAGGTCTGGTAATGGATGTTTGTGCCACAGCCCGATACTGCATGTTTAAGCCAGGGGCCGGTACTGAAAGTTTATAAGAGGACCTGGTACTGGATGTTTGATCCAGGACCCAGTATTGGATGTTTGAGCCAGGGCCCGGTACTGGATGTTTGAGCCACGGCTCATTACTGGATGTTAGAGCCAGGGCCCGGTACTGGATGCTTGAACCATGGTCCGGTACTTGATGTTTGTGCCAGGGCCCGGTACTGGATGTTTGAACCAGGTCCCTGTACTGGATGCTTGAGCCAGGGCACGGAACTGGATGTTTGATCCAGTGCCCGGTACTGGACGTTTGAGCTAAGGCCCGCTATTGGATGTTTGAGCCAGAGCCCTGTACGGCTTGTTTGCCCCAGGGCCAGGTAATGGGTGTTTCAGCCAGAGCCCAGTACTGGATGTTTGAGAAAGGGCCAACTACTGGATGCTTGAGCCAGGGCCTGGTACTTGATGTTTGTGCCAGGGCCCGGTACTGGATGTTTGAACCAGGTCCATATACTGGATGCTTGAGCCAGGGCACGGTACTGGACGTTTAAGCCAAGGCCCGCTATTGGATGTTTGAGCCAGAGCCCTGTACGGCATGTTTGCCCCAGGGCCAGGTACTGGGTGTTTGAGCCAGGGCCCGGTACTGGATGTTTGTGACAGGGCACGGAACTGGATGTTTGAGCCAGGGCCAGATACTGGATGTTTCAGCCAGGTCCCAGTACCGGATATTTGAGCCAGGGCCTGCTACTGGATGTTTCAGCTAGGGCCCGGTACCGGATGTTTGAGCCAGGGCACGAGACTAGATGTTTGAGCTCGGGCCCAGTAATGAATGTTTGAGCCAGGCCAGGGCTTGGATGGTTGAGCCAGGGCCTGCTGCTGGATGTCTGCACCAGGGCCTGCTCCTGGATGTCTGCACCAGGGCCTGATACTGGATATTTGAGACAGGGCCAGTACTGGATATTTGTGCCACAGTCTCGTATTGTATGTTTGACCAGAACCAAGCTCCTGTACTGGTTGTTTGAGCAAGGGTCCAGTACTGGATGTTTGAGCCAGTCCCTGCTAATGGATGTTTGAGCTATGGCCCGGTACTGGATGTTTGAGCCAGGGCCCGTACTGGATGTTTGTGCCAGGATCTGGTACTGGATGTTTGATCCGTACCAAGCCCCGGTAATGAATGTTTTTCCCAGGGCCCGGTATTGGATGTTTGAGCCAGGGTCCAGTACTGAATGTTTGAGCCAGGCCATGCTATGGAAGTTTGAGCTAGTGCCCGGTACCGCATGTTTGAAGCAGGGTGCGGGACGGGATGTTTGAGCCAGGGTCCAGTAATGGATGTTTGAGCCAGGGACAGGGCCTGGATGGTTGAGCCAGGGATTGCTCCTGGATGTTTGAGCGAGGGCCTGATGATGGATATTTGAGCCAGGGACCAGTACTGGATGTTTGAGCCAGTGCCCGGTACTGGATGTTTGTGCTAGGTCACTGTATGGGATGTTTGAGCCAAGGCCCAGTACTGGATGCTTGTACCAGGGCCTGGTACCGAATGTTTGTGCCAGGGCCCGATAATGGATGTTTGTGGCAGGGAACAGTACTGGATGTTTGTGCCAGGACCCGGTGCTGGATGTTTGTGCCAGGGCACTGTATGGGATGTTTGAGCCAAGGCCCAGTACTGGATGCTTGTACCAGGGCCTGGTACCGAATGTTTGTGCCAGGGCCCGATAATGGATGTTTGTGGCAGGGAACAGTACTGGATGTTTGTGCCAGGACCCGGTGCTGGATGTTTGAGCTATTCCCTGGTACTGGATGTTTGTGCCAGGGCCCAGTACGGGATGTATGAGCAAGGGCCCGGTATTGGATGCTTGAGCCAGGGCCTGCTACTGGACGTTTGAGCTAGGGCCTGCACCTGAATGTTTGAATCAGGGCAATGTACTGCATGTTTGAGCCAGGGCCCGGTACTGGATGTTTGAGCCACGGCTCATTACTGGATGTTAGAGCCAGGGCACGGTACTGGATGCTTGAACCATGGTCCGGTACTGGATGTTTGAGACAGGGATTGGTACTGGATGTTTGAGCCAAGGCCAGGTACTGGATTTTTGCGCCTTGGCCAAGCACTGGATGTTTGAGCCAGGGTCCGGTACTGGATGTTTGTGCCTGTCAGTGTATGTACTGATAACTACAACAATACAACAACAACAGTGTCAGTGTATGTACTGATAACTACAACAATACAACAACAACAGTGTCAGTGTATGTACTGATAACTACAACAATACAACAACAACAGTGTCAGTGTATGTACTGATAACTACAACAATACAACAACAACAGTGTCAGTGTATGTACTGATAACTACAACAATACAACAACAACAGTGTCAGTGTATGTACTGATAACTAAAAACAATACAACAACAACAGTGTCAGTGTATGTACTGATAACTACAACAATACAACAACAACAGTGTCAGTGTATGTACTGATAACTACAACAATACAACAACAACAGTGTCAGTGTATGTACTGATAACTACAACAATACAACAACAACAGTGTCAGTGTATGTACTGATAACTACAACAATACAACAACAACAGTGTCAGTGTTTGTACTGATAACTACAACAATACAACAACAACAGTGTCAGTGTATATATTGATACCTGGATACCTGGAGTATACCTGGAGAGAGTTTCAGGGGTTAACTCCCCTGCGGCCCGTTCTGTGACCAGGCGTCATGGTAGATCAGGGCCTGATCAACCAGGCTGTTCCTGTTGGCTGTACACAACTCGACGTACGAACCACAGCCCGGCTGGTCAGGTACTGACTTCAGGTGCCTGTCCAGTGCCTTCTTGAAGACAGCGAAGGGTCTATTGGCAATTTCTTTTATGTATGCTCAGAGGCAGATGAACAGTCTTGGGCCCCTGATACTGTGTTGTCTCTTATCGTGCTAGTGGCGCCCCTGATTTGCATTGGGGGGATGTTGCATCGTCTGCCGAGTCTTTTGCTTTCGTGCGGAGTGATTTGATTTTTCCTGTGCAAGTTCGGTACTAGTCCCTCTAGGATTTTCCAAATGTATATAAACATGTATCTCTCCCTCCTGCGTTCCAGGGAATACAGGTTCAGGAACTTCAAGTGCTCCCAGTAACTGAGGTGTTTTATCTCCGTTATGCGCGCCGTGAAAGTTCTCTGTACATTTTCTAGGTCAGCAATTTCACCTGCCTTGAAAGGTGCTGTTAGTGTGAAGCAATATTCCAGCCTAGATAGAACAAGCGACCTGAAGAGTGTCATCATGGGCTTGGCATCCCTAGTTTTGAAGGTTCTCATTATCCATCTTGTCATTTTTCTAGCAGATGTGATTGATACAATGTTGTTTTCTTTGAAGGTGAGATCCTCTGACATGATCACTCCCAGGTCTTTTACATTAGTTTTTCCTTCTATTGTGTGATTGGAATTTGTTTTATACTCCGATACAGTTTTAATTTACTCACGTTTTCCATATCGGAGTGATTGAAATTGGGTCCATGTTACTTAGGCTATCGTCCTAGGACTTGGTCGACTTGGTCCCACTTTATGTTTTTGTTATTGAAGTTGAATTTGGTGAATGCTCCCTCGTGACTCATCATATTTTGTCGGTCTGGGACCCTGCATATACGTGTCTGTACCTCTATTATGTTGTAATCTGAGTATATTGTTTTTGATATGGTAATATATCGTATCAGATCATCATTGTTAGTGATGATGAGGTCCAGTGTATTTTCCAATCTTGGCTCCGTTATTTGCTGGTTTAAAGTGAATTTGGTGCAGAGATTTAAAAGCTCGTGTCTGTGAGAGTTTTCATCTGAGCTGCCTCCTGGTGTTATATCTGCTACAGTATTATTTGCTACATTCCTCCATTTTAAGTGCCTTAGGTTGAAATCTCCCAGGAGCAAGATGTTGGAGGCAGGAACTGGAAGTTTTTCAGGACAGTGATCAATTTTCAAAAGCTGTTCCTGGAAATGTTGGTACGTTGCATCCGGTGGCTTGTATACAACCACAATGACCAGGTTTTGGTTCTCGATCTTTACTGCCAAAACTTCAACTACATCATTTGAGGCATTTAGTAGTTCTGAGCATGAGTGACTCTGTGACATACAGGCCATCTTTCTCCCCCCCCCCTTTTGCCTGTTCACTCTGTCACATCTGTATAGGTTATATTTCATTGTCAAAGTGATCCTTTATGTGGGTCTCTGTGAAAGCCGGAAACATTGGATTTGCCTCTGCAAGCAGTCCACGGATGGAAGATATTTTGTTGTTGGTTCCTGGCTTTAGATCCTGTATATTTGCAAAGATGAATGTCGTCGTATTGGTGGTATGGTGGATGGGGCTTTTTTCCTGGCACTAATAATAACTACAACAATACAGCAACAGTAGTGTCAGTGAATATACTGATAATTACAATACTACAACAGTGCCAGTGTATTTACTGATAACTACAACAACACAAAAACACAGTGTCAGTGTATCTACTAGTAACTACAACAGCACAGCAATAACAATGTAAGTGTGTCTACTAATAACTACAACAATACAACAACAATAGTGTAAGTGCATCTACTGGTAACTGTAACAATATAACAGTGTCAGTGTATTTACTGGTACCTACAATAATACAACAACAGGTTGAGTGTATCTACTGATAACTGCAACAATACAAGAACAGTTTGAATGCTTGAAGTTCCTCAACATGTACTCTCTAGAACGCAGGCGAGAAAGATACATGTTTATATACACTTGGAAAATCCTTGAGGGATTAGTATCAAACTTGCGCACAAAAATCACTCCCTACAAAAGCAAAAGACTCGGCAGATGATGCAACATCCCCCTAATGAAAAGCAGGGGCGCCACTAGCATGATAAAGAGACAATACAGTAAGTGTCAGGGGCCCAAGACTGTTCAACTGCCTCCCAGCACACATAAGAGGGATTACCATTGGTAATCCCCTGGCTGTCTTTATGAAGGCACTTGACAGGCACCTAAAATCAGTACCCGACCAGCCGGGCTGTGGTTCATGCATCGGGTTGCATGCGGCCAGCCAGCAGTAACAACCTGATTGATCAGTCCCTGATCCACCATGAGGCCTAGTCACAGACTAGGCCGCGGGGGCGTTGACGCCCGAAACCCTCTCCAGCTATATTTCATGAATATACTGATAACTACAGCAATACAAGAACAGTTTCATTGTATCTCCTGGCACCTACAACAACGGTGGTAATGTATCTACTGATATATGTGGTATATATGTGGTATATATGTGGTATATATGTGGTATATATGTGGTATATACCTTGGCAATAGTTACCAACAACTTGTTTTACAAAGATACGTAAGCAAACACTGGGACATATTTATTAGGAAACTTTTCTGTCCAGGGACCTTGATCAGTTCTAACATACAAGGTTTGTAATAAAGTTGGTAGAATTACCTACAATATGTAAAGTAAAAGGACACAAGTGCAACTAATGTGACATTTATTGTGGCAACGTTTCGCTCTCCAGGAGCTTTATCAAGCCATTACAAACAATACATGGACACAGAGGGTATATAAAGGCTCAGAGTGAGGTGTAATACTAGTGAGGTACCATTTAGATGTTCACTAGTGGTAGTAGTAGTAGTAGTAGTAGTAGTAGTAGTAGTAGTAGTAGTAGTAGTAGTAGTAGTAGTAGTAGTAGTAGTAGTAGTAGTAGTGAGAAAAGTAGTAGTAGTAATACAATATGGTAGAGCAATTAATTCGTACATGAGTAAAAGGATATAAAAGCTATTACTTAGGTAACATAAAAATAGGTTGGACAAATATAGACTGGATAGAGGCAGCCTGTTTCAGTGTTCACTCTCTGTAATGTGCTTTGTGTAGTATAACAGGAGAGACTATGTGATGGCAGGGTTTACTGTTTTCAGGAGGATTCTTGCTAAGACTTCAGAGATGGTGAAGCTGCCGTTGTTTTGTTTAATTGTATTCGAAACAGCGATCAGTGCTGATTCGAGGCACTTGCGTCTGCGGAAATTAGTTTCTTTGATCACTAATTGGGCGTCTCTCTGAGCCTTTATATACCCTCTGTGTCCATGTATTGTTTGTAATGGCTTGATAAAGCTCCTGGAGAGCGAAACGTTGCCACAATAAATGTCACATTAGTTGCACTTGTGTCCTTTTACTTTACATACAGAGGTTTAAAAGATAGTATGTATAGGCAGAGAGTGAGGTGTGAGTGACATACATGGTGACCTGAACAATACAATATTAGGATGAGGACGGGTAGACAGTACGATCATGTGACTTCTGTGGTGTTAGATAGGTGGTGCTTTGCCTGGTTAAATTTCGTATAAGTTAATATTTTTGTTATTTTGTAGTTTCCAGTATTATCTTCTATGGTGTCGGTGACGGCGATTACCAAGGCTTCCAGATATAGTCGGCGTCTAAGGTCTTGTTCGGTGAAGACGAGCTGTGCCTCATCCCAATTTATTAAATGTCCAATAAAGCCATCCTAAGACAAATAAGCCTGGCATCCCACTACATACTGTCACTTCGGGGATAGTGAGCGCACCACACAGCTTAGCTGGCCACCTTCCCAAATACCTCTCAGCACTATTAAGCACCATCAGCAAGGCCCACCTCAAACACTCAGGTGACCTTCTCTCTTGCATTTCCAACCTGAATGTCAAATACAAAAGCATGGCTTCCTTCGATGTCACAGCCCTCTTTACCAACGTTCCTACTGATGCTGATTTTGAGACCGAGGCTCACCGATAACCACGACCTCCCATTACCTCTTCTGGATTTCATCAGTCTAGTGGCTCTCTGTGTTAATTTCAGCCTCTTCAAGTATCAGGACAACCGTTACAAATAAAGCTTTGGGATGGCAATTGGCAGCCCGTTCAGTGCTGTGCTTGCTAACCTCTTCAGTTTACAATGGAACTCGAGATAGATGGCAAACTTCCTTTCCTTGACGTCCTCCTGTGCAGGTTTCTCGACAGCAACCAACTTTTATTCAAAGTGTATAGAAAACCTACCAACAAGGACGATCTTATACACTTCTACTCACACCAAGACACCCGCACTAAAGGAGGTGTCCTTAATGGCTTCTTCTTGAGAGCTCATCACATCTCCAGCTCTTGTTTCCTTGAAGAGAAATGCATCTATATAACACAAGTCATCACAACTCTTCAGTTTCCATCTTTCTTCATTCGGGATTGCAAACTCAAAGCACAGGCTATCCTCAACAAATCCCCATGGAACAGTCCTCTATGCAGTTCATAATGCTCCCATGCGGTTATGTTGCCAAGAATACTTGCCAGGTACTTGCTAGGAGCAACATAAATGTTACGGCTGTAAACACGTCTTCTGTCAAAGACTTCACCACGAAACATAGCCTCACACCTCTAACTTCCACAGCAGGCGTCTACACCATCCCCTGTGGATACTGTCCCAAGAAATATGTAGGGGAAATAGACAGAACTCTTTCGGTCCAAGTGAACGAATATCGAAATGCCAGCAAAAGAGACGACTTAAGATATACCTGTATCCTCTACACTACAGGGACTCTACGGGACATTTGATGAACTGGAATGAGGCACAGCTCGTCGTCACCGAACAAGATCTTAGACGCCAACGATGTCTGGAAGCTTCGGTAATCGCCGTCACCGACACCATAGAACATTATACTGGAAACTATAAAATTTAAAAAAAAAAAAAATTAGCATCCATAATACTCAGCCAGGCAAAGCATCACTTACCTAACAACACAGGAGTCACGTGATCACATTCTACCTGTCCTTATCCCAATACGGTATTTTTCAGGTCGCTGTATGTCACTCACACCTCACTCTCCGCCTATATATATAAACTGTCTTTTTAATCTCTGTTTGTTAGAAATGATTAAAGTTCCAGGTCCAAAACATTTTCCAACATGTCCTAGTATCTGTTCACGTGTCCTTTTAAATCACTGATAACTAACAATACCACAACAACAGTGTCACTGTAGCTGTGGAAAATACTGTATATATTTTCTAGAAATACAGTAGTTATAAATGTAAATAGATGGCCATACTGTATTTAAAATTTACGTAATCGAAAACGGGAAGCTGCGCCTGCACAGAAGGGGATTCACCATCTTGGTTTTGAATTGAACAGAACGTTAGAGTGAATGGGAAGAATTTTTCGTGCTCTAGAGGTTAAAATTGGGCTGACCCCTCTCAAATAGGAGGCGAAATTGTTGGATGTGCATTCCTGCATAATTTGAGTATCAGGCGACTGGACAACACAGCTCCAGGAACCTCAGATAAGTCTGTTTATGTTTAATTCTGGCCAGTAATTTCATAAATTTAGACAGTGAGGTTTTCTGGGTATAATACACATTAATCTCCAGTCAAATTGGTGAGTGATATTAAGATATATTTTCCTTCTGGTATGTAATTGTGTATTTATATATAATCATTTTATAATATACAGTCCACAAATTTATATATTTACCAGAATTAATGGTGATGTATAATTCATTTAATTAATAGGTCCAGAGCAACTTGTGGACATGACAGTGGTAGGTATCGAAGGGGGACATTTTTGCGACCTAGGTGTCCCAAATTCCTACTTGTCTATGTAACTCTGATAAATAATAATTATCTTTGTTATCATTTACTGTTATGTACATAATGAGTTACATTCAGTTAAATGCAATTTTCCACATTTAATTCTCCCGTTGGTCCTTCTTGAACCGGAGGTAATTAGTGAAGTCATTAATTAGTTAATTACTTAATAATTATATGTGAAATAACAGAAGGAGGTGGATGTTAAGTTCACAAATTTACTTAATGTGTAGTGGATTATAATTATTACAATATTAATTTGGATAAGTCAAGTGTGGCTAAAGATTATATTAATGTGTATAAGTGTATTTGTAATTGATAAGCCAAGTGTAGCTAATTATATTAATGTGTATATTAATTTTGCAAAGGCAAAGTGGCTAGGATTTATATTAATGTATTTTGATAAATTAATTTGAAAGGGATAATTTGGGCCCAAAGATTTATATAAAGTGTATGGGGTAATTGAAAAAGCCGAGTGTAGCTAATTATATTAATTTTGTTAAAATTTTAAATTTTGATAAGATAATTCTGGCCAAGATTTATATCAGTGTATGTGTAATTGATAAGGCAAGTGTTGCTAATTATATAAGTGTGTATAATATTAATTTTGCTATGCCAAATTCTGGCAAGGATTTATATTAATTTGTATAATAATTTTGATAAGCCAAGGCTGGCTAAAGGTTTGTATTAATGTACATTTAAAATTTATATATAAATTTCTTAACATGTGTAATTTGCTAAACTCAAGTGTAGCTAACATTATTAATGTGTATTTAAAATTTATATTACAATTTTTTACATGTAATTGCTAAGCTCAAATAGCTAGAATTTATTTAAAGGTAAGTTGTTCTATTTCCTTTAAAAAATTGCATAATTTAGTACATAATCAGTGTTATTAAGTTGAATTTAATACATTGCATCATGGCTGAAAATGAGGAAATTAATGTAGAAGACAAACATATGGAATATAGAGTAAAGAAAGCATCAATACAGGTTAGAAAAGTTCATGTAACCAAGGCATATAATAAGTGCTTGGAATTAATGAATCAAGAAACTGTGAATACTGATGATTTAAAATTGTATTTAGATGCTTTAGGGAATAGATATGATTCATACAAATTATATTACAACAAATATGAAGGAGATTTATTAGTAAACTGTGTAGATGAGACGATTAATCAGTATTATGAATTAGAGGAAAAGATTCTTTCTTGTAAAAGTCAGGCCTTGAATAAATTAAAATGTGTAAACCAGGCAGTTAATCAGTCTGCTCCAACAAATAATATGTCTTTCCCAAAAACTCCAGAATTATTTTAACCTGTATTTAATCCTGGTGAAAATTGGGAGGAATTTTGGTCAATTTTTAAAGCAGCTGTACATGACAGGAGTAACCTAGCCTGTGTAACTAAATTATTTTACCTCAAAGGACAGGTAAGAGGAGATGCTCACATACTCATACAAGCCTTTCCAATGTAAATGACTTTACAAGGAAGCAGTTAAATTTGGGTGAAGGTCACTTATGGTAATAGAGAACAAAGTAGGTTGGATCTAGTGAATATCATTGTTAATTTTAAAATCTCCGTCACACTTACAAGGTTTACAGCAGTTTAGAGTTAAACTGGAGAGCACTCTCAAAACTTTAAGTAATAAATAAATCTGAAGGATTCAGACTGGTTATTGAGTGCCATGATACAGAAAAAATTTAACTTAAAACACTTGAATAAACCCCCCAAACAAATATCACAAGGGTTATTTTGGTCTGGGGGAAATAAGACTAGGTTCAAACAAGAATGTTTGTGCAGTTGCAACCAGCCAACTAACTCATTTTAAAGATGCACAACCATGATAACTCTGAGAGTATCTGCCAAGTTTCAAAAAGGGAAAAATTATCTAATGTTAATAATCAAAATTCATTTCCAAAAAGGAGTTACAAGGAGCATATCAAGGAGCAGGAATCAGAAATAATGATTCTCCACAAGGTAAGAAGAATAATTACCCTCCTAAGAGTAGCCAGTTAATAAGAAACCAGTCAAAAAAAGAGAGATTGTCTCTTCTGCAAGGGTACTCATTTTTAAGAATTGCAATGCATACAATTCATGGAATGATAAAGTTGAAAGATTGGAAGAACTTGACAGATGTATCAGTGTTTTAGGTTTAATCACAATGTAAAGGATTGTATGCTAAATTAAACAACTGTTATCAATGTAAACAAAGGAAGCCCACCATATAGTTATGTGAAATGGGTCTATAGATAATGTGATAACAATGATAATGTTGACAATCTGACACAACAGTGGCTAATGTAAAAATTGCTGCTAATATTAATAATATGGTTTTTGCGGGAAGTAGCCTTCCCTGTGTTACAGGTAAAATTGATGATAAAAGGGATAAATCTAAAAGTGTAAATGCATTATTGGACCAGGGATCCCCGCGTTTCTTTTATGAAAAGTAAATGTCTTGATGGTATGAAAGTACAGATGGGAGATCCCACAACTTTAAAATTATTGGTTTTCTCTCAGATAAAAGAGCTCAATTGAATGACACTGTTTTTTTGTAACTGTCAGGTTGGGCAATGAGAAAAAAATTGTTAATGCGGTAATTGTAGATAGACTTCCAGAGAAAATTAACTACAGTAGGGCTTAGTAAAGCTACAGAAAGAAATTTCCATATGAATTTGCCTTTGGAATGGAAACACCCTTATTTTTAGGCTTTATTTCTAGAAATTTAAAGTTTTTTGCAACCAAAATTAATGATAGGGAATTCCCTAATAATCTGCTTCATACCAAAAATGTGTCTCTTCTCAGAATCGTGCCCAGAAAATTATCTTCCAAAGGATTTTAGAAGTCACAAATTGTGGAATAAAATATAGAATAAAGTAAGAAGAAAGTCCAGACATTCTTTACCAGGACCAAACCTAGAGGTGTAAATTTAAGGCTACTGGGACGCTTCATGAGCGCCACCCCCCAAATGACTAATTACAGTAATAGCCCTATGGACAATTAAAGGCTCAGCTCCGCGGGAAAAAAAGAAGTAAACCCCTTTTTGAAAAAATTGTTTACCTGCTATGATGAAAATTTTAATGCTGACTAGGTTAATTAATAAATATTTATAGAAGGGTTACCTCCTTTGAGCAAGGAAAATTTAAGGTCCACTTTTCCACAAAACGGAGTGAAGAAGGAAATTCCTTTTAAAACCCTCCTTCCCTTAAGAATTTGGTTGGTCAATGTGAAGAACGCAAAAGGAGTAAAAAAAAACGGGATCCTAGAAATGACTTTTGAAAACTGAAAGGTCCCTTCGGGTTTTTTACCGGAAAAAATTTAGGAGGCGGGGGTGATATCTTATTAAATTTCAGAGTGAAGCATTATGCCTTTACGGCTGACATAAGTAAAGCTTTCCTAAGAGTGGGTTTACAAGAGGCTGACCCGGGATTGTACCCGCTTCTTTTGGCCTGAGAAACCTATTGACCACTTAGCCCTCTGAAAACTTTTCGCTTTAGGAGCATATTATTTGGTGCTACATCCGTCCGTTCCTACTTCAAGCGATGATAAATGCACACCTTAAACGTATGGAAGTCCATTGAGTTAAAGAATGAGCAAACAATTTTATGTGGACAATTTCCTGGGTGTGACATCGACTGAAGAGGAACTGTTAATGACTTATGGAGAGGCTATAAAATAATGCAAAGTGCCAATATGCCTCTGAGGGGAAAGGAATAGTAATTCGTCCAATTAAGGACAAAATAAGTAAAGATTACCCTGGAGATGAAGTGCCAAAATTGTAGTAATGTATTGGGATTAACTTGGGATACTGAGGGGAGATTTGTTAATGTTTAAAACCTAATAATTACAGTATGCCCAATATATTAACTAAGAGTTTTGCTTGCTGAAGTTTCCAAATGTTTTGATCCACTAGGTTTAGTGTCACCCCTTACTATAAGAGGGAAATTATTAATTCAGGAAGCATGGAAACTTAAATGTTATTGGGATGAAATTCTACCTGAGGAATTCATTAACAGGTGGGATGAATTAATTGGTGATTATGAAAAAATTCCAATGTTGGAGTTCCCACGCCAGGTGGCCAATCCAAATGGGAAAAATGTACTCCACATTATTTGTGATGCTTCAAAATTGGCATATGGAGCAGTTGCTTATCTTCAATGTAATAGTGTTATTTCTCTTGTTATGTCTAAGGCTGAAGTGTCTCCAATTAAATCACGTACCTTGCCTAGGTTGGAATTAACAGCCATTTATGTAGGTGTCAAATTAGCTAACTATATAAGAAATAAGTTGCAGGAGATAAATATTAGCGACACTGTAATTGGGGCTGATAATGAGGTATCCTTACAATGGATTCGTAAAAGGAAATACCGAAATTTTGTAGTACAAAACAGAGTCACTGAAATTTAAACAGTGCAAGAGAAGTATAATATTTGGGTCAGCATATGTTAACATTTAATCATATACCTGGTGAGGAGAATCCAGCTGATTTCTTGTCTCGAGGTTTACCTTATGCTAAATTTGTAAATGCTGTATCATGGTTTAAAGGACCGAGCTGGTTGGTAAATAAAGCTAATTGGCCTGTACAAAAAGGCGTATATTGCTCCTGTTGAATACTGTGACCACCGCTCCAATAGTTTGTCCCTTTTTTATCCATTGATATAAATAGGTATTCTTCTTTACCCAAACTGATCAATGTAACTAAATTGGTGCTTAAATTTCTAAACAAGATGAATATTTATATAAGTTTTCACATCCCCTTGGGAAAATTGGGTAAAGAGGGTACCCGGAGGAAAATTTTAGAAATGAGATTAAAATGATGATGGAAAGAAAAATTGTGAAAGGTTTATAATAGAGAAATTGGGGCTGTATTTTGAGGACAATGTAATTAGGTGCAGAGGTAGGTTACAAAAAGCTGAATTGGGTGATTATGCCTAAAACCCATCTTACTGCCCAAAATCATCATCTAACAAATTTAATTGTTCAAATACCATAAAAATGTAATGCATGGTGGGGTACAAGATACCTTAAATTTTATTAGGGAAACTTTCTGGATTCCACAAGGACGGCAAAGTGTAAAAAGGGTGATTAAATCTTGTGTAATATGTCGCCGTGTGGATGCCAGATCCTATATGTACCCAGGTCCTCCACCATTGTCAAATGAGCAATTTGAGTCATTTAGCAAGAACTCCAGCCGCCCGCAGTGTGGAAAATACTGTATATATTTTCCAGAAATACAGTAGTTATTAAATGTAAATAGATGGTCATACTGTATTTAAAATTTATGTAATCGAAAACGGGAAGCTGCGCCTGCACAGAAGGGGATTCACCATCTTGGTTTTGAATTGAACAGAACGTTAGAGTGAATGGGAAGAATTTTTCGTGCTCTAGAGGTTAAAATTGGCTGACCCCTCTCAAATAGGAGGCGAAATTGTTGGATGTGCATTCCTGCATAATTTGAGTATCAGGCGAATGGACAACACAGCTCCAGGAACCTCAGATAAGTCTGTTTATGTTTAATTCTGGCCAGTAATTTCATAAATTTAGACAGTGAGGTTTCCTGGGTATAATACACATTAATCTCCAGTCAAATTGGTGAGTGATATTAAGATATATTTTCCTTCTGGTATGTAATTGTGTATTTATATATAATCGTTTTTTAATTTAATATACAGTCCACAAATTTATATATTTACCAGAATTCCTGGTGATGTATAATTCATTTAATTAATAGGTCCAGAGCAACTTGTGGATATGACAGTGGTAGGTATCGAAGGGGGACATTTTTGCGACCTAGGTGTCCCAAATTCCTACTTGTATATGTAAAATTGATAAATAATAATTATCTTTGTTATCATTTACTGTTATGTACATAATTAGTTACATTCAGATAAATGCAATTTTCCACAGTAGCTACTGATAACTACAACAGTACAACAATAGCTGTCACTGTATCTACTGATAACTACAGCAGTACAACAATAGCAGTGTCACTGTATCTACTGATAACTACAACAGTACAACAATAGCTGTCACTGTATCTACTGATAACTACAGCAGTACAACAATAGCAGTGTCACTGTATCTACTGATAACTACAACAGTACAACAATAGCAGTGTCACTGTATCTACTGATAACTACAACAGTACAACAATAGCAGTGTCACTGTATCTACTGATAACTACAACAGTACAACAATAGCAGTGTCACTGTATCTACTGATAACTACAGCAGTACAACAATAGCAGTGTCACTGTATCTACTGATAACTACAACAGTTTCAACAATAGCAGTGTCACTGTATCTACTGATAACTACAGCAGTACAACAATAGCAGTGTCACTGTATCTACTGATAACTACAACAGTATAGCAACAACAGTGTCACTGTATCTACTGATAACTACAGCAGTACAACAATAGCAGTGTCACTGTATCTACTGATAACTACAACAGTATAGCAACAACAGTGTCACTGTATCTACTGATAACTACAGCAGTACAACAATAGCAGTGTCACTGTATCTACTGATAACTACAACAGTATAGCAACAACAGTGTCACTGTATCTACTGATAACTACAGCAGTACAACAATAGCAGTGTCACTGTATCTACTGATAACTACAGCAGTACAACAGTAGCAGTGTCACTGTATCTACTGATAACTACAACAGTACAACAGTAGCAGTGTCACTGTATCTACTGATAACTACAACAGTGCAACAATAGCAGTGTCACTGTATCTACTGATAACTACAACAGTATAGCAACAACAGTGTCACTGTATCTACTGATAACTACAACAGTATAGCAACAACAGTGTCACTGTATCTACTGATAACTACAACAGTGCAACAATAGCAGTGTCACTGTATCTACTGATAACTACAACAGTGCAACAATAGCAGTGTCACTGTATCTACTGATAACTACAACAGTGCAACAATAGCAGTGACACTGTATCTACTGATAACTACAACAGTATAGCAACAACAGTGTCACTGTATCTACTGATAACTACAGCAGTACAACAGTAGCAGTGTCACTGTATCTACTGATAACTACAACAGTACAACAATAGCAGTGTCACTGTATCTACTGATAACTACAACAGTATAGCAGCAACAGTGTCAATCTATCAGTAACAAATTCAACAACAGTGGCAATATTTCCCTGGGTATCAATCTTTTGGAACATTAAACATTTAAATAAGGGCGACTGCGAGGATGTATAAACAGAGACGGGGAGTCACATGGAATCACACTAGTCTCACAGTGGAGCATCATTATGCGTGAGTCTCCCCCCCAGACACACTCATGGAGGAGTGTCACATGCACCGTCTGAGCATCAAGTCATGGATTCACACTAGTCTCACAGTGGAGCATTATACGTGCTCTCTCCTTACACCAAACCCACACACACACAATAATAAAAAATAGGGCCAAGTATTTATCGACAAGTGTCTTTAACAATTGGTAGCTAAAACAAACACACACATACTAAACAAACACATACACACACACACACACACACCTACACACACACACACACAAAGCCTCACCACGGCTGCCACTCTCCTGACCAGCCCTTCCTTCAGTGGAAACAAAGCCGCAGTTTGGTGCAGCATTGCTCCACTTCGCTCACAGACGTGTGGGAAGGACACCAAATCCAGGGAAAAACCATGAATGAGGGACCACGTGTGCTCTGCTGCAGAAGTTAGCAGGTTAGCCGTCATGCAGGTCCACACCGGTCATCTCCTGACACACCTCACTCACTCCTCACCTAGTTATCCTGCTGACTTGACAACTACCATTGTTCTTCAACATTTCCTCGAGTGTCTGAAGGTATATAGTTGGGTGTGGCTGTGTTTAGATGAGCGTGTGTGGGAAGGTATCATTGGCAGCCCTTGTGAAGTAACGATCGCAGAGGGGCGGGTCGGCTGAGCTGCCAGAGAAAACGGTGTTGATGCTGCTGTTGTTGCCAGTGTTTCCCGCATCCTGCGGGTGTGTGGACCTTTAGTTACTGTGTCCTCCTTCACTCATCTGCTACACCCACGCCCACGTGTGTCTCCCACTCTCCACATATACTCTACTACACCTGCAGGACACTTCGCTGAGAGGCCACCTACACCGCAGCATCTCCTGTCTAGCTGCAGCAGTGACTGGTGACTAATGTAAACATGGTGACACAAGCTGAGTGATTGTTCTCCTAACTCGTCAACCATCATCACTTCAAGAAATTTCCATCTACCAGAGTAAGTGTGAGGAGAATATATATCTATATTTATCTATCTATCTACTGTCAATCTATGTATCCATGTATCTATCTATCTATCTTTATATCTATGTATATATATATATATATATATATATATATATATATATATATATATATATATATATATATATATATATATATATATATATATATAAAAAAGAGAGAGAGAGAGAGAGAGAGAGAGAGAGAGAGAGAGAGAGAGAGAGAGAGAGAGAGAGAGAGAGAGAGAGAGAGAGAGAGAGAGAGAGAAATTAAATTATTGTTTTTATTTAATAGTCTTCACGCAGGACCCAAATATTATGATTATCGACACCATCTGGGTTGACTAATGTTCATATTGATTTTCTATTTGCTCTTGTCTCTAGTTTCAGAAAATGTATGATAGCATTGTGTAGTTAATTAGTGCCTCCGTGGTGTTGTAACCTTGTGTTTCCCTACACTGACATTGTCTTCCATCTGCGTTATTTACTTGCCCTCAAATGGACAACCCTATGTTTATTATTCAAGATAATTCATTAGGATTTACAGGTAGGTTTCAATACGAAGTGTTAAGTACAGTTCTTATATAGTTCTCTTCATACGTTAGTGTATGATAACGTGGTGTTCAGTGGCAGGAGTGGGCGAGACACAACCATCAAATAGCATTCTCCCCTCGCTGCCATGATATATCACGCATTTAGATTAATGATTCTGGGGGGGCTGATAAAGTATTGTGTTCTGCAGATACCAGTAACTGACATTAAAACACTCTGTGGTAGAATAACTGATGGTCTAGGAAAAGTCACACTGGATATGTCGGCCAGGAAGGGAAATGAAATGAGTATCGATTATATGTGGTACGAGCCACTGAGGTGCACATGTTGACGTCGTTGTTGAGATCAGACAACCGTCAAGCTTGTGAACAACCGTCAAGTTGGTGAACAACCGTCAAGCTGGTGAACAACCATCAAGCTGGTGAACAACCGTCAAGCTGGTGAACAACCATCAGGCTGATGAACAACCATCAAGCTGGTGAACAACCATCAAGCTGGTGAACAACAATCAAGCTGCTGAACAACCATCAAGCTGCTGAACAACCATCAGGCTGATGAACAACCATCAAGCTGGTGAACAACCGTCAAGCTGGTGAACAACCGTCAAGCTGGTGAACAACCATCAAACTGATGAACAACCATCAAGCTGGTGAACAACTATCAAGCTGGTGAACAACCATCAAGCTGGTGAACAACCATCAAGCTGGTGAACAACCGTCAAGCTGGTGGACAACCGTCAAGCTGGTGAACAACCGTCAAGCTGGTGAACAACCGTCAAGCTGGTGAACAACCGTCAAGCTGGTGAACAACCATCAAGCTGGTAAACAACCATCAAGCTGATGAACAACCGTCAAGCTGGTGAACAACCATCAAGCTGGTGAACAACCATCAAGCTGGTGAACAACCATCAAGCTGATGAACAACCATCAAGCTGGTGAACAACCATCAAGCTGGTGAACAACCATCAAGCTGGTGAACAACCGTCAAGCTGGTGAACAACCGTCAAGCTGGTGAACAACCATCAAGCTGGTGAACAACCATCAAGCTGGTGAACAACCATCAAGCTGGTGAACAACCATCAAGCTGATGAACAACCATCAAGCTGGTGAACAACCATCAAGCTGGTGAACAACCATCAAGCTGGTGAACAACCGTCAAGCTGGTGAACAACCGTCAAGCTGGTGAACAACCATCAAGCTGGTGAACAACCATCAAGCTGGTGAACAACCATCAAGCTGGTGAACAACCGTCAAGCTGGTGAACAACCGTCAAGCTGGTGAACAACCGTCAAGCTGGTGAACAACCGTCAAGCTGGTGAACAACCGTCAAGCTGGTGAACAACCATCAAGCTGGTGAACAACCATCAAGCTGGTGAACAACTTGTAGTTCATCTATCATGTGTAGAAAACTGCTTGTTCATATTTCTTTGCTATATAATATTGTGAAAGTAAAAATTACTTTAGATTACACATATACATTCATACATGCATACACATGCATTCATACATACATACACATGCATTCATACATACACATGCATTCATACATACATACACATGCATTCATACATACATACACATGCATTCATACATACATACACATGCATTCATACATACACATGCATTCATACATACATACACATGCATTCATACATACATACACACACATGCATTCATACATACATACACATGCATTCATACATACATACATACACATGCATTCATACATACGTACATTATTACAACCCAGGAGTCCCAAAGGCCTGTTATCCTGGCTGTAAAGGGAGCAAAATAAACACAGCAGAAAATTTTTTAACTTATATTATCTTTCACCAATTTAGAACAGAAGTATGTACACTATATACACTATGTACAACAATAGGTATTAGTGCACTCCACGGTAAGGTAGAATAGAAGCTACTAGAGAGCAGACTGTGCTTCAACCAGCTCTAGAATGGGAATGACAAGGTCAGACAGGTGAGTGGTACCCACATCACCTCTGTGATTGCCAAAATCATCTTCTCATTGGCTGGAACCTGGGTACTGATTGAACGACGGGGCCCCATCGTCAACCCTTAGCCCCTGGTTCGCTGGTTGGGGGAGATAGCCTGTCAATGAGGGTGTGTCCATGCACTGAATAAAGGTTACGTACTCTTTGCATGCCACATACATACACATGCATTCATACATACATTCACATGCATTCATACATACATACACATGCATTCATACATACATACACAAGATTCATACATACATACATACATACACATGCATTCATGCATATGTACATACACATGCATTCATACATACATACATACATACATGCACATGCATTCATACATACATACACATGCATTCATACATACATTCACATGCATTCATACATACATTCACATGCATTCATACATACATACACATGCATTCATACATACATACACAAGATTCATACATACATACATACATACATACATACACATGCATTCATGCATATGTACATACACATGCATTCATACATACATACATACATACATACATGCACATGCATTCATACATACATACACATGCATTCATACATACATACACATGCATTCATACATACATACATACACATGCATTCATACATACATACACATGCATTCATGCATACATATGCATGCATTCATACATATATACATACACATGCATTCATACATACATATGCATTCATACATGCATACACATGCATTCACACATATGCATGCATTCATACATACATACACATGCATTCATACATACATACACATGCATTCATACATACATACACATGCATTCATACATACATACATACACATGCATTCATACATACATATGCATTCATACATGCATACACATGCATTCATACATACACATGCATTCATACATACATACACATGAATTCATACATACATACATACACATGCATTCATACATACATACATACACATGCATTCATACATACATATGCATTCATACATGCATACACATGCATTCATACATACACATGCATTCATACATACATACACATACATTCATACATACATACACATGCATTCATACATACATACACATGCATTCATACATACATACACATGCAGTCATACATACATACACATGCATTCATACATACACATGCAGTCATACATACATACACATGCATTCGTACATACATACACATGCATTCATACATACATACACATGCAGTCATACATACATACACATGCATTCGTACATACATACACATGCAGTCATACATACATACACATGCATTCGTACATACATACACATGCATTCATACATACATACACATGCATTCATACATACATACACATGCATTCATACATACATACACATGCAGTCATACATACATACACATGCATTCGTACGTACATACATACATACATACATACACATGCATTCACACATACACACATACATTCATACATACATACACATACATACATACATACACATGTATTCATACATACATACACATACATACATACATACACATGCATTCACACATATACACATACATTCATACATACATGCAATAAAATTACAGTAAACAGGTGATATCACAGTATACAAAACAACCTCTGTGAAAAAATACTGAACTTTCAACGCTTTCGTGATCTCTGACATGATCAAGGAACTGTAGAATTTAGTTTAATATGTTTATTATGCACCCCATACCCATCCTGTGGGTGGTAATCACCCCATACCCATCCTGTGGGTTTTAGTCACCCCATACCCATCCTGTGGGTTTTAGTCACCCCATACCCATCCTGTGGGTTGTAGTCACCCCATACCCATACTGTGGGCGGTAGTCACCCCATACCCATCCTGTGGGCGGTAGTCACCCCATACCCATCCTGTGGGTGGTAGTCCCCCCATACCCATCCTGTGGGCGGTAGTCACCCCATACCCATCCTGTGGGCGGTAGTCACCCCATACCCATCCTGTGCGTAGTAGTCACCCCATACCCATCCTGTGGGCGGTAGTCACCCCATACCCATCCTGTGGGCGGTAGTCACTCCATACCCATTCTGTGGGCGGTAGTTACCCCATACCCATCCTGTGGGCGGTAGTCACCCCATACCCATACTATGGGCGGTAGTCACCCTATACCCATCCTGTTGGCGGTAGTCACACCATACTCATCCTGTGGGCGAACTGTAGAAATAACAGTATGTACAGTGTTCGCCAAGACCGGGGTCAGAGCACGGGTCTTAATCTTGCGGTGACGCGTCTCTGGCTCCCGAAAGAGAATGGCGTCTACAGTGCTGCAGCTTGTGCGGGTCACGCAGTGTTCTGGACAACGCATCTGATGTGTCTCTTAGGCGACAACACCGTCTGTAATCTTTGGGTTCCTGGCAGGAACGCTGACTAGAGATAACAGTAATAACAAAAGGCTTATAAGGGAAAGATAACACTGTGTCACGGTCAACATCCGGGTAAGATGGTCAAGGACATGTCAGACATAGATTCTTCCCAAATTTTATTGATTAAAAATGGGTCTAATTCATATAATTCTAAACCAGTATTCACACTGAAATCAAAACTACTTTTTATGACTCTTGAATCAGTTATATTTGTTTTAACCATAGACCTGCTTGATGCGTCTTCATGCGCCTTTTTGAAAATCAGTTGAGTGGTTAAAATCTCTCACTAAAATAAACACAGCATTAGACTTGTCTAGTTCTAATGCTCTATTTATGTTGATGTAATCTTAGTTCAAGACATACATATATGCATACATACATTCATACATATATGCATACATACATACATAACATATTCATACATTATGTATATGCATATATACATACATGCATACACACATGCATACCTACATACATGCATACATACATACATAAATACATACATGCATACATACATGTGAAGAAGACTATGTGTCAGTATTGTTCATTCGTTTTAAATGTTATTTTTTCAGACTTACATATATCTAAATAAGACATTTTAGCAAAATTTAAGTTGTGAGTTTAGGAAGTGAGATCCGTTGATGATGTTGCGTGTACACACACGGACAACTTCCCTTCTTGAGGAAGCTGGCTGCTAGAACTACCATTATCATCCATATCTGGATAAGTCACCCAGAAAGCTGATGATGTCTCGGATAATTAAAAATATTATCTCCAGACCTCGCTTAGCTGGACAAATGATAGCATTTCCACAACCTGTTCCAGTTGACTCAGAGATTCTGGAAGAAGACACTAACATTGACCCGATGTTCAGCGGTGACAGGTATCTTATCGTCCGTGTTTACCTTCACTCATGGCAGGGATTTTATCCATGTAGGTATCATCATAGCTTCATGGATGCATCCATGGCTCTGTATTGTGCTGTCCTTCACTCCAGATATTGATCCCTCTGCGAGAATGTCACATTCAATGCACAGGCGCCGCACCTCGGAAATGCTTTCAAAGACTGGAGGACCTACTCATAGCACCTGAATGCAATATGATGTTCTGATACAGTGTATGAATGAATCACTGTCGCCTTGACACACAGAGGCTGGTCCATCACAACGACAATTACTGAAAGCTTTAGTGTCTCTTTAATGAGATCTTGATTGCCCAGGGATATCTGATGCAGTTGCTATGTGTGCAGTTGTACGTTGATCACTGGGAGGTAGCCAATGGTGTCTTGAGCGATGGCTGTATTATCTGCTACTAACGTTGAATTCTGTCCAACCTGGAACTGTCTGAGACTCGTGTCATCCACTCTTGGGAGGTCCAGTATCACAGTGTCATGCGATTTCTAGGATTCATCCCTCGCGTCAAACACATCTGTGATAACCATACCATAGGTGAGACTCCTTCACTAGCACCAACAATATGTATGGAAGCTCATTATCATTTGTGCAACTTATCTTTCTATCTTTTTCTCGACTGTTGGGTGAAGTATGCTTGGGAGACCATGAGACGATGCTCGAATATCTTCGGCTCTTGAACAATGCCATTAACATCATAACTTGTTCACGGTGGCCCGGTGGCCTGGTGGCCTGGTGGCCCGGTGGCCTGGTGGGGTGGCCCGGTGGCCTGGTGGGGTGGCCCGGTGGCCTGGTGGCCCGGTGGCCTGGTGGGGTGGCCCGGTGGCCTGGTGGGGTGGCCCGGTGGCCTGGTGGGGTGGCCCGGTGGCCTGGTGGGGTGGCCCGGTGGCCTGGTGGCTAAAGCTCCCGCTTCACACACGGAGGGCACGGGTTCGGTTCCCGGCGGGTGGAAACATTCAACACGTTTCCTTACACCTGTTGTCCTGTTCACCTAGCAGCAAATAGGTACCTGGGTGTTAGTCGACTGGTGTGGGTCGCATCCTGGGGGACAAGATTAAGGACCACAATGGAAATAAGTTAGACAGTCCTCGATGACGCACTGACTTTCTTGGGTTATCCTGGGTGGCTAACCCTCCGGGGTTAAAAATCCGAACGAAATCTTATCTCTTATCTTATCTTACCGTCCAATTAGCATTTCTTCCATTCCTCATTGTTGTACTGTAGATATAAATCCAGATGTACTCCTGTTAACCCTTTGGGGGCCTAGTTCCTAGGCTTTTTGTGTATACACATGCTCTTACGCTACCGTCCACAGGATGCATATGGAGTGCACAATAAACCAGCCACTTCGGAGTCAAAATCTAAATCTATGTGTCATGCGATGTTTATGGAGACGTATATGGCTGAACACCGCATGGACGTGTAACTTGCTGATTCACTGTACCACAGAACCCTTAAAGACACGAGGCTGTTTCCTTCTCTTCAGAGTATAACAGTGTGGCTGCCAAGAATGATTCGACATTCTGATCAAGCAAACAATGCTAGTGGGTGTCTGGCACAGTGCATGCAAACAACAACTGCTTGCCAGTCTTTATGCCACAGGTTACTCTTACGATCTTCAATATGTTTCTCCAACATAAAACTTCTCGCAATCTCCACAAGGGATCACATACACAACCTCCACATAGGATCACGGCCATAACCTCCATATGTGATCACGGACACACCCTCCACATGGGATCACGGACACACCCTCCACATGGGATCACGGACACACCCTCCACATGGGATCATGGACACACCCTCCACATGGGATCACGGACACAACCTCCACATGGGATCACAGAAACACCCACATGGGATCAGGGACATACCCTCCACATGGGATCACGGACACACCCTCCACATGGGATCAGAGACACACCCTCAACATGGGATCATGGACAGGCCCTCCAAATGGGATCACGGACACACCCTCCACATGGGATCACAGACACACCCTCCACATGGGATCACGGACACACCCTCCACATGGGATCACGGACACACCCTCCACATGGGATCACGGACACACCCTCCATATGGGATCACGGACACACCCTCCACATGGAATCACGGCCATAACCTCCACATGGGATCACGGACACACCTTTCACATGGGATCACGAACACACCCTCCGCATGGGATCACGGCCATAACCTCCACATGGGATCACGGACACACCCTCCACATGGGATCACGGTCATATCCTCCACATGGGATCACGGACACACCCTCCACATGGGATCACGGACACACCCTCCACATGGGATCACGGACACACCCTCCACATGGGATCACGGACACACCCTCCACATGGAATCACGGCCATAACCTCCACATGGGATCACGGACACACCTTCCACATGGGATCACGAACACACCCTCCACATGGGATCACGGACACACCCTCCACATGGGATCACGAACACACCCTCCACATGGGATCACGGACACCCCCTCCACATGGGATCACGGCCATAACCTCCACATGGGATCATGGACAGGCCTTCCACATGGGATCACGGACACACCCTCCACATGGGATTACAGACACACCCTCCACATGAGATCATGGACACACCCTCCACATGGGATCACGGGCACACTCTCCACATGGGATCACGGCCATAACCTCCACATGGGATCACGAACACACCCTCCACATGGGATCACGGCCATATCCTCCGCATGGGATCACGGACACACCCTCCACATGGGATCACGGACACACCCTCCACATGGGATCACGAACACACCCTCCACATGGGATCACGGACACCCTCCACATGGGATCACGAACACCCTCCACATGGGATCACGAACACACCATCCACATGGAATCTCGGACACACCCTCCACATGGGATCACGGCCATAACCTCCACATGGGATCACGGACACACCCTCCACATGGGATCACGAACACACCCTCCACATGGGATCACGGACACACCCTCCACATAGGATCACGAACACACCCTCCACATGGGATCACGGCCATAACCTTCAAATGGGATCACGGAGACACCCTCCACATGGGATCACGGCCAAAACCTCCACATGGGATCACGAACACACCCTCCACATGGGATCACGAACACACCCTCCCACATGGGATCATGGACACACCCTCCACATGAGATCACGGCCATAACCTCCACATGGGATCACGGACACACCCTCCACATGGGATCACGAACACACCCTCCACATGGGATCACGGACACACCCTCCACATGAGATCACGGCCATAACCTCTACATGGGATCACGAACACACCCTCCACATGGGATCACGGACACACCCTCCACATGAGATCACGGCCATAACCTCTACATGGGATCACGGACACACCCTCCACATGGGATCACGGACACACCCTCCACATGGGATCACGGACACACCTTCCACATGGGATCACGAACACACCCTCCACATGGGATCACGGACACACCCTCCACATGGGATCACGAACACACCCTCCACATGGGATCACGGACACCCCCTCCACATGGGATCACGGCCATAACCTCCACATGGGATCACGGACACACCCTCCACATGGGATCACGAACACCCTCCACATGGGATCATGGACAGGCCTTCCACATGGGATCACGGACACACCCTCCACATGGGATTACAGACACACCCTCCACATGAGATCATGGACACACCCTCCACATGGGATCACGGGCACACTCTCCACATGGGATCACGGCCATAACCTCCGCATGGGATCACGAACACACCCTCCACATGGGATCACGGCCATATCCTCCGCATGGGATCACGGACACACCCTCCACATGGGATCACGGACACACCCTCCACATGGGATCACGAACGCACCCTCCACATGGGATCACGGACACCCTCCACATGGGATCACGAACACCCTCCACATGGGATCACGAACACACCATCCACATGGAATCTCGGACACACCCTCCACATGGGATCACGGCCATAACCTCCACATGGGATCACGGACACACCCTCCACATGGGATCACGAACACACCCTCCACATGGGATCACGGACACACCCTCCACATAGGATCACGAACACACCCTCCACATGGGATCACGGCCATAACCTTCAAATGGGATCACGGAGACACCCTCCACATGGGATCACGGCCAAAACCTCCACATGGGATCACGAACACACCCTCCACATGGGATCACGAACACACCCTCCACATGGGATCATGGACACACCCTCCACATGAGATCACGGCCATAACCTCCACATGGGATCACGGACACACCCTCCACATGGGATCACGAACACACCCTCCACATGGGATCACGGACACACCCTCCACATGAGATCACGGCCATAACCACTACATGGGATCACGAACACACCCTCCACATGGGATCACGGACACACCCTCCACATGAGATCACGGCCATAACCTCTACATGGGATCACGGACACACCCTCCACATGGGATCACGGACACACCCTCCACATGGGATCACGGACACACCCTCCACATGGGATCACGGACACACCCTCCACATGGGATCACGGACAGGAAGGAAAAAAAGACAGGTGTAGAAGCTTCCGTTGTGAGAAAATTTTGCTCTGTGTAGAGCTGATTTAAGCTTTAACCAAACTTCAGATTTAAGCTTTAACCAAACTTCAGATTAAAGCTTTAACCAAACTTCAGATTTAAGCTTTAACCAAGCTTCAGATTTAAGCTTTAACCAAACTTCAGATTTAAGCTTTAACCAAACTTCAGATTTAAGCTTTAACCAAACTTCAGATTTAGGCTTTAACCAAACTTCAGATTTAAGCTTTAACCAAGCTTCAGATTTAAGCTTTAACCAAACTTCAGATTTAAGCTTTAACCAAACTTCAGATTTAAGCTTTAACCAAACTTCAGATTAAAGCTTTAACCAAACTTCAGATTTAAGCTTTAACCAAGCTTCAGATTTAGCTTTAACCAAACTTCAGATTTAAGCTTTAAAAACTTCAGATTTAAGCTTTAACCAAACTTCAGATTTAGGCTTTAACCAAACTTTAGATTTAAGCTTTACCAAGCTTCAGATTTTAAGCTTTAACCAAACTTCAGATTTAAGCTTTAACCCAACTTCAGATTTAAGCTTTAACCAAACTTCAGATGTTAATGCTTTAACCAAACTTCAGATTTAAGCTTTAACCAAGCTTCAGATTTAAGCTTTAACCAAACTTCAGATTTAAGCTTTAACCAAACTTCAGATTTAAGCTTTAACCAAACTTCAAATTTAAGCTTTACCAAATTCAGATTTAAGCTTTAACCAAACTTCAGATTTAAGCTTTAACCAAACTTCAGATTTAAGCTTTAACCAAACTTCAGATTTAAGCTTTAACCAAACTTCAGATTTAAGTTTTAACCAAGCTTCAGATTTAAGCTTTAACCAAACTTCAGATTTAAGCTTTAACCAAACTTCAGATTTAAGGTTTAACCAAACTTCAGATTTAAGCTTTAACACAAAATTCAGATTTAAGGTTTAACCAAACTTCAGATTTAAGCTTTAACCAAACTTCAGATTTAAGCTTTAACCAAACTTTAGATTTAAGCTTTGCAACCATGTCAGTATTAAGAGGCGTTGACGTGCAGTAGAGAGTGTATGACACTGTGAAGTTCAGGTACCACGGAAGTGTACAAAGCTAAGTCACGGGGATACCTGGAGGATACCTTCAGTATGGGGATACCTGGAGGATACCTTCAGTATGGGGATGCCTGGAGGATACCTTCAGTATGGGGATGCCTGGAGGATACCTTCAGTAATGGGGATACCTGGAGGATACCTTTTAGTATGGGGGATGCCTGGAGGATACCTTCAGTATGGGGATGCCTGGAGGATACCTTCAGTATGGGGATACCTGGAGGATACCTTCAGTATGGGGATGCCTGGAGGATACCTTCAGTATGGGGATGCCTGGAGGATACCTTCAGTATGGGGATACCTGGAGGATACCTTCAGTATGGGGATGCCTGGAGGATACCTTCAGTTTGGGGATGCCTGGAGGATACCTTCAGTATGGGGATGCCTGGAGGATACCTTCAGTATGGGGATGCCTGGAGGATACCTTCAGTATGGGGATGCCTGGAGGATACCTTCAGTATGGGGATGCCTGGAGGATACCTTCAGTATGGGGATACCTGGAGGATACCTTCAGTATGGGGATGCCTGGAGGATACCTTCAGTATGGGGATGCCTGGAGGATACCTTCAGTATGGGGATGCCTGGAGGATACCTTCAGTACGGGGATGCCTGGAGGATACCTTCAGTATGGGGATGCCTGGAGGATACCTTCAGTATGGGGATGGCTGGAGGATACCTTCAGTATGGGGATGCCTGGAGGATACCTTCAGTATGGGGATACCTGGAGGATACCTTCAGTATGGGGATGCCTGGAGGATACCTTCAGTATGGGGATACCTGGAGGACACCTTCAGTATGGGGATTCCTGGAGGATACCTTCAGTATGGGGATGGCTGGAGGATACCTTCAGTATGGGGATACCTGGAGGATACCTTCAGTATGGGGATGCCTGGAGGATACCTTCAGTAAGGGGATACCTGGAGGATACCTTCAGTATGGGGATGCCTGGAGGATACCTTCAGTATGGGGATGGCTGGAGGATACCTTCAGTATGGGGATACCTGGAGGATACCTTCAGTATGGGGATGCCTGGAGGATACCTTCAGTATGGGGATGCCTGGAGGATACCTTCAGTATGGGGATGCCTGGATGATACCTTCAGTATAGGGATACCTGGAGGATACCTTCAGTATGGGGATGCCTGGAGGATACCTTCAGTATGGGGATGCCTGGAGGATACCTTCAGTATGGGGATACCTGGAGGATACCTTCAGTATGGGGATGCCTGGAGGATACCCTTTAGTATGGGGATGCCTGGAGGATACCTTCAGTATGGGGATACCCGGAGGATACCTTCAGTATGGGGATGCCTGGAGGATACCTTCAGTATGGGGATGCCTGGAGGATACCTTCAGTATGGGGATGCCTGGAGGATACCTTCAGTATGGGGATACCTGGAGGATACCTTCAGTATGGGGATGCCTGGAGGACACCTTCAGTACGGGGATGCCTCGAGGATACCTTCAGTATGGGGATACATGGAGGATATCTTCAGTACGGGGATGCCTGGAGGATAGCTTCAGTACGGGGATGCCTGGAGGATACGTTCAGTACGGGGATACCTGGAGGATACCTTCAGTACGGGGATGCCCGGAGGATACCTTCAGTATGGGGAAACCTGGAGGATACCTTCAGTACTGGGATACCTGGAGGATACCTTCAGTACGGGGATACCTGGAGGATACCTTCAGTATGGGGATACCTGGAGGATACCTTCAGTGCGGGGATACCTGGGGGATACCTTCAGTACGGGGATACATGGAGGATACCTTCAGTATGGGGATACCTGGAGGATACCTTCAGTATAGGGATACCTGGAGGATACCTTCAGTATGGTTATACCTGGAGGATACCTTCAGTATGGGGATACCTGGGGGATACCTTCAGTATGGGGATATCTGGAGGATACCTTCAGTACGGGGATACCTGGAGGATACCTTCAGTACGGGGATGCCTGGAGGATACCTTCAGTACGGGGATACCTGGAGGATACCTTCAGTATGGGGATACCTGGAGGATACCTTCAGTACGGAGATGTCTGGAGGAATTCTTCAGTATGGGGATACCTGGAGGATACCTTCAGTATGGGAATACCTGGAGGATACCTTCAGTACGGGGATACCTGGAGGATACCTTCAGTACGGGGATGCCTGGAGGATACCTTCAGTATGGGGATACCTGGAGGATACCTTCAGTTTAGGGATACCTGGAGGATACCTTCAGTACGGGGATACCTTCAGTACGGGGATATCTGGAGGATACCTTCAGTATGGGGATACCTGGAGGATACCTTCAGTACGGGGATGTCTGGAGGATACCTTCAGGATGGGGATACCTGGAGGATACCTTCAGTATGGGGATATCTGGAGGATACCTTCAGTACGGGGATACCTGGAGGATACCTTCAGTACGGGGATACCTGGAGGATGCCTTCAGTGTGGGGTTACCTGGAGGATACCTTCCGTACGGGGATACCTGGCGGATACCTTCAGTATGGGGATACCTGGAGGATACCTTCAGTACGGGGATACCTGGAGGATACCTTCAGTACGGGGATGCCTGGAGGATACCTTCAGTATGGGGATACCTGGATGATACCTTCAGTTTGGGGATACCTGGAGGATACCTTCAGTACGGGGATACCTTCAGTACGGGGATACCTGGAGGATACCTTCAGTATGGGGATACCTGGAGGATACCTTCAGTACGGGGATGTCTGGAGGATACCTTCAGTATGGGGATACCTGGAGGATACCTTCAGTATGGGGATATCTGGAGGATACCTTCAGTACGGGGATACCTGGAGGATACCTTCAGTACGGGGATACCTGGAGGATGCCTTCAGTATGGGGTTACCTGGAGGATACCTTCAGTACGGGGATACCTGGCGGATACCTTCAGTATGGGGATACCTGGAGGATACCTTCAATTTGGGGATGCCTGGAGGATACCTTCAGTATGGGGATACCTGGAGGATACCTTCAGTATGGGGATACCTGGAGGATACCTTCAGTATAGGGATACCTGGAGGATACCTTCAGTATGGTTATACCTGGAGGATACCTTCAGTATGGGGATACCTGGGGGATACCTTCAGTATGGGGATATCTGGAGGATACCTTCAGTACGGGGATACCTGGAGGATACCTTCAGTACGGGGATGCCTCTAGGATACCTTCAGTACGGGGATACCTGGAGGATACCTTCAGTATGGGGATACCTGGAGGATACCTTCAGTACGGAGATGTCTGGAGGAATTCTTCAGTATGGGGATACCTGGAGGATACCTTCAGTATGGGAATACCTGGAGGATACCTTCAGTACGGGGATACCTGGAGGATACCTTCAGTACGGGGATGCCTGGAGGATACCTTCAGTATGGGGATACCTGGAGGATACCTTCAGTTTAGGGATACCTGGAGGATACCTTCAGTACGGGGATACCTTCAGTACGGGGATATCTGGAGGATACCTTCAGTATGGGGATACCTGGAGGATACCTTCAGTACGGGGATGTCTGGAGGATACCTTCAGGATGGGGATACCTGGAGGATACCTTCAGTATGGGGATATCTGGAGGATACCTTCAGTACGGGGATACCTGGAGGATACCTTCAGTACGGGGATACCTGGAGGATGCCTTCAGTATGGGGTTACCTGGAGGATACCTTCAGTACGGGGATACCTGGCGGATACCTTCAGTATGGGGATACCTGGAGGATACCTTCAATTTGGGGATGCCTGGAGGATACCTTCAGTATGGGGATACCTGGAGGATACCTTCAATATGGGGATACCTGGAGGATACCTTCAGTATGGGGATACCTTGAGGATACATTCAGTATGGGGATACCTGGAGGATACCTTCAGTATGGGGATGCCTGGAGGATACCTTCAGTATGGGGAAACCTGGTGGATACCTTCAGTATGGGGATACCTGGAGGATACCTTCAGTATGGGGATGCCTGGAGGATACCTTCAGTATGGGGATACCTGGAGGATACCTTCAGTATGGGGATACCTGGAGGATACCTTCAGTATGGGGATACCTGGATAATACCTTCAGTATGGGATACCTGGAGGATACCTTCAGTATGGGGATACCTGGAGGATACCTTCAGTATGGGGATACCTGGAGGATACCTTCAGTATGGGGATGCCTGGAGGATACCTTCAGTATGGGGATACCTGGAGGATACCTTCAGTATGGGGATACCTGGAGGATACCTTCAGTATGGGGATACATGGAGGATTACCTTCAGTATGGGGATACTGGAGGATACCTTCAGTATGGGGATACCTGGAGGATACCTTCAGTATGGGGATGCTGGAGGTTTACCTTCAGTATGGGGATACCTGGAGGATACCTTCAGTATGGGATGCCTGGAGGATACCTTCAGTATGGGGATACCTGGAGGATACCTTCAGTATGTGGGATGCCTGGAGGATTACCTTCAGTATGGGGATACCTGGAGGATTACCTCAGTATGGGGATGCCTGGAGGATACCTTCAGTATGGGGATGCCTGGAGGATACCTTCAGTATGGGGTTTACCTGGAGGATACCTTCCGTATAGGGATACCTGGAGGATACCTTCAGTATGGGGATACCTGGAGGATACCTTCAGTATGGGGATACCTGGAGGATACCTTCAGTATGGGGATGCCTCGAGGATACCTTCAGTATGGGGATGCCTGGAGGATACCTTCAGTATGGGGATACCTGGAGGATACCTTCAGTATGGGGATACCTGGAGGATACCTTCAGTCTCAGAATAATGGAGAAGTGGAATGACCAGGATAGTTCCACACAGTGTTAGTGAGGGTTGAGTGTCAGGGGTCAGGAGCTGTGTCCGACCTCACTCAAAGTCAACTCTGTGAATACACTCACACTTGTCTCAGACACTGTTTGTTACTCTGGTATAAGTGGTTACTCTGGTATAAGTGGTTACTCTGGTATAAGTGGTTACTCTGGTATAAGTGCTGTTACTCTGGTATAAGTTCTGTTACACTGGTATAAGTGCTCTTACTCTGGTGTAAGTGCTGTTACTCTGGTATAAGTGCTCTTACTCTGGTGTAAGTGCTGTTACTCTGGTATAAGTTCTGTTACACTGGTATAAGTGCTGTTACTCTGGTATAAGTTCTGTTACACTGGTATAAGTGCTCTTACTCTGGTGTAAGTGCTGTTACTCTGGTATAAGTTCTGTTACACTGGTATAAGTGCTCTTTCTCTGGTGTAATGGCTGTTACTCTGGTATAAGTGCTCTTACTCTGGTATAAGTGCTCTTACTCTGGTATAAGTGCTGTCACTCTGGTATAAGTGCTGTTACTCTGGTATAAATGCTCTTACTCAGGTATCAGTGCTGTTACTCTGGTGTAAGTGCTGTTACTCTGGTATAAATGCTCTTACTCAGGTATCAGTGCTGCTACTCTGGTATAAGTGCTCTTACTCTGGTATAAGTGCCGTTACTCTGGTATAAGTGCCGTTACTCTGGTATAAGTGCTGTTACTCTGGTATAAGTGCTGTTACTCTGGTATAAGTGCTGTTACTCTGGTATAAGTGCTGTTACTCTGGTATAAGTGCTGTTACTCTGGTATAAGTGATGTTACTCTGGTATAAGTGATGTTACTCTGGTATAAGTGATGTTACTCTGGTATAAGTGCCGTTACTCTGGTATAAGTGCTGTTACTCTGGTATAAGTGCTGTTACTCTGGTATAAGTGCTGTTACTCTGGTATAAGTGCTGTTACTCTGGTATAAGTGCTGTTACTCTGGTATAAGTGCTGTTACTCTGGTATAAGTGATGTTACTCTGGTATAAGTGATGTTACTCTGGTATAAGTACTGTTACTCTGGTATAAGTGCCGTTACTCTGGTATAAGTGCTGTTACTCTGGTATAAGTGCTCTTACTCTGGTATAAGTGCTATTGTTCCAATACCACTTTCTGCATATCTTTACTTTCCACACCAGAAGGTAAATTAGCAGTCACAGTGTATAACGGTTCACTGAACACCAGCAGAACAAGGGAGGAGCGCCATGATACCAGTTCTAGGAGAGAAATTGTCCACAATTGATGCCAACTTCTCTTGTTGCTTGTGTTGATACACAGACACATCCATAGCGATGACTGGTCAGCAAGAACACACCAGTAATGTGTCTTATGATGTAACTCACGATTCTGGCAGTACAAATGCTAGACACAGCAGTCTAGGACAACACTGGTACAATATACATGATAGACAGCAGTGGAGAGCTCAGTACTGGTACAATGCACACGCTGGACATCAGTGGAGAGCTCAGTACTGGTACAATGCACACGCTAGACATCAGTGAAGAGCTCAGTACTGGTACAATGCACACGCTAGACATCAGTGGAGAGCTCAGTACTGGTACAATGCACAAGCTAGACATCAGTGAAGAGCTCAGTACTGGTACAATGCACACGCTAGACATCAGTGGAGAGCTCAGTACTGGTACAATGCACACGCTAGACATCAGTGAAGAGCTCAGTACTGGTACAATGCACACGCTAGACATCAGTGGAGAGCTCAGTACTGGTACAATACACAGGCTAGACAGCAGTGGAGAGCTGAGTACTGGTACAATGCACATGCTAGACATCAGTGGAGAGCTCAGTACTGGTACAATACACAGGCTAAACAGCAGTGGAGTGCTCAGTACTGGTACAATGCACATGCTAGACAGCAGTGGAGAGCTCAGTACTGGTACAATGCACATGCTAAACAGCAGTGGAGAGCTCAGTACTGGTACAATGCACATGCTAGACAGCAGTGGAGAGCTCAGTACTGGTACAATGCACATGCTAAACAGCAGTGGAGAGCTCAGTACTGGTACAATGCACATACTAGACAGCAGTTTGGGGAGCCAGTACTGGTACAATACACAGGCTAAACAGCAGTGGAGAGCTCAGTACTGGTACAATACACATGGCTAAACAGCAGTGGAGAGCTCAGTACTGGTACAATGCACATGCTAGACAGCAGTGGAGAGCTCAGTACTGGTACAATGCACATGCTAAACAGCAGTGGAGAGCTCAGTACTGGTACAATACACAGGTTTAAAAAGCAATGGAGAGCTCAGTACTGGGACAATGCACAGCTAGACAGCCCGTGGACAGCTCAGTATGGTACAAATACACAGGCTAAACAGCAAAAGGAGAGCTCAGTACTGGTACAATCTCATGCTAGACAGCAGTGGAGAGCTCAGTACTGGTACAATTACACAGGCTAAAAAAGCAATGGAGAGCTCAGTACTGGCACAATGCACACGCTAAACAGCAGTGGGGGAGCTCAAATACTGGCACAAATGCACACGCTAGACAGCAGTGGAGAGCTCAGTACTGGCAAAAATACCCCAGGCTAAACAGCAGTGGAGAGCTCAGTACTGGGACAATACATGCTAAACAGCAGTGGAGAGCTCAGTAAATGGTACAATACACACGCTAAACAGCAGTGGAGAGCTCAGTACTGGTACAATGCACATACTAGACAACACTGGAGAGCTCAGTACTGGTACAATGCACATGCTAGACAGCAGTGGAGAGCTCAGTACTGGTACAATACACAGGCTAAACAGCAGTGGAGAGCTCAGTACTGGTACAATACACAGGCTAAACAGCAGTGGAGAGCTCAGTACTGGTACAATGCACATACTAGACAACAGTGGAGAGCTCAGTACTGGTACAATGCACATGCTAGACAGCAGTGGAGAGCTCAGTACTGGTACAATGCACACGCTAGACAGCAGTGGAGAGCTCAGTACTGGCACAATGCACACGCTAGACAGCAGTGGAGAGCTCAGTACTGGCACAATGCACACGCTAGACAGCAGTGGAGAGATCAGTACTGGCACAATGCACACGCTGGACATCAGTGGAGAGCTCAGTACTGATACAATGCACACGCTAGACAGCAGTGGAGAGCTCAGTACTGGTACAATACACAGGCTAGACAGCAGTGGAGAGCTCAGTACTGATACAATACACATGCTAAACAGCAGTAGAGAGCTCAGTACTGGTACAATGCATATGCTGAACAGCAGTGGAGAGCTCAGTACTGGTACAATACACAGGCTAAACAGCAATGGAGGGCTCAGTACTGGTACAATGCACATGCTAGACAGCAGTAGAGAGCTCAGTACTGGTACAATGCACATGCTAGACAGCAGTGGAGAGCTCAGTACTGGTACAATGCACATGCTAGACAGCAGTAGAGAGCTCAGTACTGGTACAATGCACATGCTAGACAGCAGTGGAGAGCTCAGTACTGGTACAATGCACATGCTAGACAGCAGTGGAGAGCTCAGTACTGGTACAATGCACATGCTGAACAGCAGTAGAGAGCTCAGTACTGGTACAATGCACATTCTAGACAGCAGTGGAGAGCTCAGTACTGGTACAATACACAGGCTAAACAGCAGTGGAGAGCTCAGTACTGGTACAATACACAGGCTAAACAGCAGTGGAGAGCTCAGTACTGGTACAATGCACATGCTAGACAGCAGTAGGTGCGCTCAGGAGAACTAGAGTCAACATATTGATTCTTAGAGATTATCCAGAGCTGAGGTTGACTCCCCGAGCCTCTGGAAACATGAGAAGCAAGGCATGTGAGGAAGCAGTGAGGAACACTAAGGCAGCAGTGAGGAACACTGAGGCAGCAGTGAGGAACACTGAGGCAGCAGTGAGGAACACTGAGGCAGCAGTGAGGAACACTGAGGCAGCAGTAAGGAACACTGAGGCAGCAGTGAGGAACACTGAGGCTGCAGTAAGAAACACTGAGGCAGCAGTGAGGAACACTGAGGCAGCAGTAAGGGACACTGAGGCAGCAGTAAGGAACACTGAGGCTGCAGTAAGAAACACTGAGGCAGCAGTGAGGAACACTGAGGCAGCAGTGAGGAACACTGAGGCAGCAGTGAGGAACACTGAGGCAGCAGTTAGGAACACCGAGACAGCAGTGAGGAACACTGAGGCAGCAGTGAGGAACACTGAGGCAGCAGTGACGAACACTGAGGCAGCTGTGAGGAACACTGAGGCAGCTGTGAGGAACACTGAGGCAGCAGTGAGGACCACTGAGGCAGCAGTGAGGAACACTAAGGCAGCAGTGAGGAACACTGAGGCAGCAGTGAGGAACACTAAGGCAGCAGTGAGGAACAATGAGGCAGCATTGAGGAACACCGAGGCAGCAGTGAGGGACACTGAGGCAGCAGTGAGGAACACTGAGGCAGCAGTGAGGAACAATGAGGCAGCAGTGAGGAAAAATGAGGCAGCAGTAAGGAACACTGGGGCCCAGCAGTGGGGGACACTGAGGCAGCAGTGAGGAACACTGAGGCAGCAGTGAGGAACAATGAGGCAGCAGTGAGGAACACTGAGGCAGCAGTAAGGAACACTGAGGCAGCAGTGAGGAACACTGAGGCAGCAGTGAGGAACACTAAGGCAGCAGTGAGGAACACTGAGGGCAGCAGTAGGAACACTGAGGCAGCAGTGAGGAACACCTGAGGCCCAGCAGTGAGGAACACTGAGGCAGAAAGGTGACGAACACTGGGGCAGCAGTGACGAACACTGAGGAGCAGTGACGAACACGGGAGGCAGCAGTAAGGGACACGGAGGCAGCAGTGAGGAACACTGAGGCAGCAGTGAGGAACACTGAGGCAGCAGTGACGAACACTGAGGCAGCAGTGACGAACACTGAGGCAGCAGTAAGGGACACTGAGGCAGCAGTGAGGAACACTGAGGCAGCAGTAAGGAACACTGAGGCAGCAGTAAGGGACACTGAGGCAGCAGTAAGGAACACTGAGGCAGAAGTAAGGAACACTGAGGCAGCAGTAAGGGACACTGAGGCAGCAGTAAGGAACACTGAGGCGGGCAGAAAGGAACACTGAGGCAGCAGTAAGGAACACTGAGGCAGCAGGTAAGGAACACTGAGGGCGCAAAAAAGGGGACACCTGAGGCAGCAGTAAGGAACACTGGGGCCCGCAGTAAGGAACACTGAGGCAGCAGTAGGGGGACACTGAGGCAGCAGTAAGGGAACACTGAGGCAGCAGTAAGGGACACTGAGGCAGCAGTAAGGAACACTGAGGCAGCAGTAAGGAACACTGAGGCAGCAGTAAGGAACACTGAGGCAGCAGTAAGGGACACTGAGGCAGCAGTAAGGACATAAAGGCAGCAGAAAGGAACACTGAGGCAGCAGTAAGGAACATAAAGGCAGCAGTAAGGGGACACTGAGGCAGCAGTAAGGGACACTGAGGCAGCAGTAAGGAACACTGAGGCAGCAGTAAGGGACACTGAGGCAGCAGTAAGGAACACTGAGGCAGCAGTAAGGAACACTGAGGCAGCAGTAAGGAACACTGAGGCAGCAGTAAGGAACACTGAGGCAGCAGTGAGGAACACTGAGGCAGCAGTAAGGAACACTGAGGCAGCAGTAAGGGACACTGAGGCAGCAGTAAGGGACACTGAGGCAGCAGTAAGGAACACTGAGGCAGCAGTAAGGAACACTGAGGCAGCAGTAAGGAACTGAGGCAGCAGTGGGGAACACTGAGGCAGCAGTGGGGGACACTGAGGCAGCAGTAAGGAAACACTGAGGCAGCAGTAAGGAACACTGAGGCAGCAGTAAGGAACACTGAGGCAGCAGTAAGGGACACTGAGGCAGCAGTAAGGAACACTGAGGCAGCAGTAAGGGACACTGGGGGGGCAGCGTAAGGGCACTGAGGCAGCAGTAAGGAAAACTGAGCAGCAGTAAGGAACACTGGGCAGCAGAAAGGAACCCTGGGGCAGCGTAAGGAAACACTGAGGCAGCAGTAAGGAACATGAGGCAGCATAAAACAATGAGGCGCAGAAGGAACACTGAGGCAGCAGAAAGGGGAAACTGAGGGGGTGGGGGGCGGGGGGGGGGAAAAGGCGGGGGGTGGGGGAGACAGGCAGGGGGGTAAGGAAAACTGAGGAGCAGAAGGGGACATGGGGAGCAGTGGGGAAACACTGAGGCAGCAGTAAGGAACACTGAGGCAGCGTAAGGAACATGAGGCGCAGTAAGGGAATGGGGCAGCAGGAGGAACACTGAGGCAGCAGAAAGGGGGACCATGGGGAGCGTAAGGAATACCAAAAACGAGGCAGATTTAAGGAAAACACTGAGGCAGCAGTAAGGGACTGGGGCGCAGTAGGAACATGAGGCGCAGTGGGGGGACATGGGGGCAGCAGTGGGGACATGGGCACCCAGTAGGGCCCTGAGGCAGCATAGGGACCTAGGAGAGTGGGGACATGACACAGTGGGGGACACTGAGGCGCAGAAGGGGACAGTGAGGAGCATGAGGAAATAAACACGAGACAGTGAGACTCCTCACACTGGGGGTCCAAACTACAATATGGAAGCTGCTACAAAAAGGTACGACAATTTGCTGCCGTGTTGCCGGTGACTTGTGACGTCATAGTGCAGGGATAACTCAAGTTGTTGTCTTTTATCTCTATTTACTTTAAGTACATATACAAGGTATACTGTCCTAGCTGACATCAACGACACAGTACATATCAGTGACATATTCAAATCCGCTTGTTATGCTGAGCATTTCGGGCAAATTAGGTCAGTGTCCCAGGATGCGACCCACACCAATCGATTAACACCCAGGTACCCGTTTTACTGATGGATGAACATAGACAACAGGTATAAAGAAACACGCCCAATGTTTCTACCCTGGCTGTTAATCGAACCCAGACACTCGCCGTGTGAAGCGAGAGTTTCGATAAGCAATAATCGCGAACAAGCGATACAAGATGCAAAACAACCTCGGAGGAGTTGAATGATAGCTCTGGGTCTTTCATTTACCATCAGCGCATCATCAGGAGCTTGTAATGTTGCAGAAATGAGTACAAAATTTCAGCATATTCGTTGATGGGGACGCACCAGCGTCCCTCAGACTGCAACTGCGACTCACTGTTGGTGTCCTTCAAGCTGCGACTCACTGTTGGTGTCCTTCAAGCTGCGACTCACTGTTGGTGTCCTTCAAGCTGCAACTCACTGTTGGTGTCCTTCAAGCTGCGACTCACTGTTGGTGTCCTTCAAGCTGTGACTCACTGTTGGTGTCCTTCAAGCTGCGACTCACTGTTGGTGTCCTTCAAGCTGCGACTCACTGTTGGTGTCCTTCAAGCTGCAACTCACTGTTGGTGTCCTTCAAGCTGTGACTCACTGTTGGTGTCCTTCAAGCTGCGACTCACTGTTGGTGTCCTTCAAGCTGCGACTCACTGTTGGTGTCCTTCAAGCTGCGACTCACTGTTGGTGTCCTTCAAGCTGCGACTCACTGTTGGTGTCCTTCAAGCTGCGACTCACTGTTGGTGTCCTTCAAGCTGCAACTCACTGTTGGTGTCCTTCAAGCTGTGACTCACTGTTGGTGTCCTTCAAGCTGCGACTCACTGTTGGTGTCCTTCAAGCTGCGACTCACTGTTGGTGTCCTTCAAGCTGCGACTCACTGTTGGTGTCCTTCAAGCTGCTACTCACTGTTGGTGTCCTTCATGCTGCGACTCACTGTTGGTGTCCTTCAAGCTGCGACTCACTGTTGGTGTCCTTCAAGCTGCGACTCACTGTTGGTGTCCTTCAAGCTGTGACTCACTGTTGGTGTCCTTCAAGCTGCGACTCACTGTTGGTGTCCTTCAAGCTGTGACTCACTGTTGGTGTCCTTCAAGCTGCGACTCACTGTTGGTGTCCTTCAAGCTGTGACTCACTGTTGGTGTCCTTCAAGCTGCGACTCACTGTTGGTGTCCTTCAAGCTGCGACTCACTGTTGGTGTCCTTCAAGCTGCAACTCACTGTTGGTGTACTTCAAGCTGCGACTCACTGTTGGTGTCCTTCAAGCTGCGACTCACTGTTGGTGTACTTCAAGCTGCGACTCACTGTTGGTGTCCTTCAAGCTGCGACTCACTGTTGGTGTCCTTCAAGCTGTGACTCACTGTTGGTGTCCTTCAAGCTGCGACTCACTGTTGGTGTCCTTCAAGCTGCGACTCACTGTTGGTGTCCTTCAAGCTGCGACTCACTGTTGGTGTCCTTCAAGCTGCGACTCACTGTTTGTGTCCTTCAAGCTGCGACTCACTGTTGGTGTCCTTCAAGCTGCGACTCACTGTTGGTGTACTTCAAGCTGCGACTCACTGTTGGTGTCCTTCAAGCTGCAACTCACTGTTGGTGTCCTTCAAGCTGCGACTCACTGTTGGTGTACTTCAAGCTGCGACTCACTGTTGGTGTCCTTCAAGCTGCGACTCACTGTTGGTGTCCTTCAAGCTGCGACTCACTGTTGGTGTCCTTCAAGCTGCAACTCACTGTTGGTGTCCTTCAAGCTGCGACTCACTGTTGGTGTCCTTCAAGCTGCGACTCACTGTTGGTGTTCTTCAAGCTGCGACTCACTGTTGGTGTCCTTCAAGCTGTGACTCACTGTTGGTGTCCTTCAAGCTGTGACTCACTGTTGGTGTCCTTCAAGCTGCGACTCACTGTTGGTGTCCTTCAAGCTGTGACTCACTGTTGGTGTCCTTCAAGCTGCGACTCACTGTTGGTGTCCTTCAAGCTGCGACTCACTGTTGGTGTCCTTCAAGCTGCGACTCACTGTTGGTGTCCTTCAAGCTGCGACTCACTGTTGGTGTACTTCAAGCTGCGACTCACTGTTGGTGTCCTTCAAGCTGCGACTCACTGTTGGTGTCCTTCAAGCTGTGACTCACTGTTGGTGTCCTTCAAGCTGCGACTCACTGTTGGTGTCCTTCAAGCTGTGACTCACTGTTGGTGTCCTTCAAGCTGCGACTCACTGTTGGTGTCCTTCAAGCTGCGACTCACTGTTGGTGTCCTTCAAGCTGTGACTCACTGTTGGTGTCCTTCAAGCTGTGACTCACTGTTGGTGTCCTTCAAGCTGCGACTCACTGTTGGTGTCCTTCAAGCTGTGACTCACTGTTGGTGTCCTTCAAGCTGCGACTCACTGTTGGTGTCCTTCAAGTTGTGACTCACTGTTGGTGTACTTCAAGCTGCGACTCACTGTTGGTGTCCTTCAAGCTGCGACTCACTGTTGGTGTCCTTCAAGTTGTGACTCACTGTTGGTGTCCTTCAAGCTGCGACTCACTGTTGATGTCCTTCAAGCTGTGACTCACTGTTGGTGTCCTTCAAGCTGCGACTCACTGTTGGTGTCCTTCAAGCTGCGACTCACTGTTGGTGTCCTTCAAGCTGCGACTCACCGTTGGTGTCCTTCAAGCTGCGACTCACTGTTGGTGTCCTTCAAGCTGTGACTCACTGTTGATGTCCGTCAAGATGCGGCTCACTGTTGGTGTCCTTCAAGCTGTGACTCACTGTTGGTGTCCTTCAAGCTGCGACTCACTGTTGGTGTCTTTCAAGCTGCGACTCACTGTTGGTGTCCTTCAAGCTGCGACTCACTGTTGGTGTCCTTCAAGCTGCGACTCACTGTAGGTGTCCTTCAAGCTGCTACTCACTGTTGGTGTCCTTCATGCTGCGACTCACTATTGGTGTCCTTCAAGCTGCGACTCACTGTTGGTGTCCTTCAAGCTGCAATTCACTGTTGGTGTCCTTCAAGCTGCAACTCACTGTTGGTGTCCTTCAAGCTGTGACTCACTGTTGGTGTCCTTCAAGCTGTGACTCACTGTTGGTGACCTTCAAGCTGCGACTCACTGTTGGTGTCATTCAAGCTGCGACTCACTGTTGGTGTCCTTCAAGCTGTAACTCACTGTTGGTGTCCAAGCTGTGACTCACTGTTGGTGACCTTCAAGCTGTGACTCACTGTTGGTGTCCAAGCTGTGACTCATTGTTGGTGACCTTCAAGCTGTGACTCACTGTTGGTGTCCAAGCTGTGACTCACTGTTGGTGTCCTTCAAGCTGTGACTCACTGTTGGTGTCCAAGCTGTGACTCACTGTTGGTGACCTTCAAGCAGTGCTTCTGCTCAAGTAGTCTTATCCAGGTGTTCTTAAATATACTACTTATATACTCCCTGTTGCAGTCAATATATAATCGCTCTATTGCACAGAGTATATACTTCCTCTGTTGCACAGCGTATATACTTCCTCTGGTGCAGTCAGTATATACTTCCTCTGTGGCAGTCAGTATATACTTCCTCTGTTGCAGACACTATATACTCCCTCTGTTGTAGACAGTATATTCTCTGTTGCAGTCAGAATATACTTCCTCTATTGTAGTTAGAATATACTTCCTCTGTTGTAAACAGTATATACTCCCTCTGTTGCAGACAGTATGTACTCCCTCTCTTGCAGAGTATATACTCCCTCCATTGCAAATAGTATATACTCCTTTTGTTGCAGACTGCATATTCACACACTGTTAGAGTCAGTATATACACACTGGTACAGTTAATATACACACACTGGTAGAGTATACGCACACACACTGGTAAGTAGTGCTGAAGGCGGCTCAGCGGTCTCTGCGGCTGAGTGGCTCTTCCTGAGCAGTCTCTTCCTGAGCGGTCTCCTCCCAAAAGGTCTGCGGCTGAGCGGTCTCCTCCTGAAAGGTCTGTGGCTGAGCGGTCTCCTTCCGCGCCCGCATGCCCGCCCTCGACCACCTCGCCCTTGACCACCTTGACGTCACCCTCGACCACCTCGCCCTCGACCACCTTGACCTCACCCTCGACCACCTCGCCCTCGACCACCTCGCCCTCCACCACCTCACCCTCAATCCCCCACCACACCCTCAACTCCCCACCCACGCCCCCCACCCACCCCGCCCTTGCGCCGACCCGCGCCCACATGCCCGCCTGCCACGCCCTCACACCCACCCGCCCGCGCCTCGCGCTCGCCCGGGCCTTCTGCAGCGTCGTCCGGATCGCCCCCGTGCCCCAAATTTTTTCCCGTTTTTTTCGAATTTCATTTTCTTATGTTCTCCATCTCCTCGGATCAAGTTTTGAGGTTCCCCCTCCCACTTTCACCCCCATCCCAAATTTTTTCAAACTTTTTTTTTTAATTTCTTATGATCTCCATCTCCTCGGATCAAGTTTTTCTCGATATCAATAATACAAAGATTTCCCCCCCACACCTCCCACCATCCACTTCTACCTCAAATATTCCTGCTCTACTTCCTTGGATCAAGTTTTTCTCAATATCAAATAATACAAAGACTCTATCTCCTTGGATCAAGTTTTTTGGATTCCCCCCTCTAGGGGTAAGCATTCAAATGAACTCCCCCTATGGGGCATGGTACTTTCTCTTACTACAGGTCTAAACAAGTGTGACGTCACCCCACCTGTGTTTACTCGGCGGTCAGTGACGTCACGCGACGACCTCACACATACAGGCTGAATCTTGTCGACTTCCCCCTATGTCAGTGACGTCACGTGATGACCACACACACAGGCTGAATCTTGTCGAGCAGACAATAACTTAAAATGCAGGATAACACTATTTATTATTCAACCAATGCATTTCATATACATCCAACAAAAAAATTCATTGAGAAAAGGTACAATTCATTGACTAAAATCAACATATTTTTCTCTTGAAGAAATTCTATGCATTTTTGTTCTGGATCTTCTTCGTCGTCACTATCTCAGTATTACACATTTCATATGCAAAATAGGGAAAACATTTTCACTCTTAACCCAGGATAACCCAAATAGTTTCACATTTTTTTTCTTTAATACCCACAACAATCCACAATTTCTTTACAAAATACAACACAAGTCTAGACATTTTTCTCGTTTTAACTATTTCACCAGAAAAAGTCACCACAACACTTACAACTTATAACCACTTTTCGATAAATTCATAGTCACAATTTTACTATTACGAAGTTAATAGCATACCACACCACACACCCCCACCAAAACACCACCACACCACACTAGGGGCTAGGTGGCCAAAGGCTGCAAACCTATAGGGGAAAAAGATCTTGGGGTGAGTTAACACCGGATGTCTCGAACACCATCAACAGATAATTTTTTTGCAGATAGGGGCGCTGGCAAACCTAGAACAGCATTCCGATCCCTTAGTAAGGAATCATTCAAGACACTGTACCCCGTGTTTGTCGGGCCCCAATGGAGTTGCAGCACCTTTTTGGAACCGCACTTGATAAGCACGTCAAAAAAAACTAGAGAAAGTAAAAAGGGTTTTGCGCAAGGTTAGTTCCAGGCTAAGGGAATGTCCTTAAAGAAAGTTAAAGGGGAAAATGGGCCCCCCTGACGACACTGGAGGAAGGAGGGTCGGGGGGAGACATGATAACGACATATAAATACTGCGTGGAAAGACAGGGGGAAAAAGGGACAGGATTTTCCCAGGGGGGGGACACAAAAAACAAGGGGGCCCACAATTGGAAGTTGAGACACAAATGGTCAGGGATGTGGGAAAAGATTTCTTCAGCCATGGGTTGTAAGGCAGTGGAATAGCCTAAAAAATGACGTAGTGGGGGAAAGGAAACCTACACAGTTTTAAGACGAGGTTGATAAAGCTCTGGAGCGGGGGGAGGGGCCCATTTGAAACCCGGTGAAGAGGGGGGCCAGGAGTAGGCTCGACCCTGCAACCACAAATGGTGAGTACAAATAGGTGAGTACAACACACACCCCCAACACACACACCACACCCCACACCCCTCACTTTCTTTGAACCCCCTTCAAAACACTCTATAAATCATTGAATACTCAAAAAAATATTTTTTAACATTCCAAAAACATTAAACATTTCCAAAGACAAATTTTGAATACTCCCAAAAAGATTTAAACTCTAATTTATTTTCACTTACATTTTCATTAAATTACAACTCATCCCCAAACCCCTCCCTCATTCCCCAGTTTTTTACAACATTCACAAAAACTAAAAACAACACTTAACTTTGAAAACACCCAAAAAAACCATCAAAATTTCCTTTGAAACTCCAAAAACATCATTCGAACACAGCCAAATCACCCCTGAATACCCCAGAAAAACCCTTTATAAATACTCTTGCACATCATTTGAACACCCTTTAAAACCCTTTGAATAGTCTCAAACACTATTTTAGTACTCCCAAATACCCACTGAATACTATCAAACAGCAAACCCAATACTGCCCAAACACCACCAAAAAACACCTAAACTAAGATCAACATCACAGACAAAACCATTTTCAACAAAACCCCTCAAAAACTCTTAACCAAGGGCGTTTCCAATTTTTATGAGTACACTTCCTCCAACTAAAAATATAAATGAGCGAAAAAAAAAAAACATGAAAACAAACAAAACAACCCCGAAAAACTTACAACAGAATCACCTCTTTTTCGGTATCTTGGTTCGACAACAAACCCAAAAACCCCAACTTTTAACCCCTTTTTCGGCATCACTGCTCGACAAAACACCACAAACCAAACCCTACAACCAAAATCCCCAACCCCCCAACACCCACAACAAAACCCCCAATTTAAAAAAAATTTTTAGCATCTTAGTTCGACATCCCCACAACCACAATTATAAAACCCTTTTTAGCATCTCTGTTCGAATCACCCAACCCACAACGCCCCCAAACCCCCAACACCCCAAACCCACAACCCCCCCCAACCCCCCAAACCCCCCAACACCCAAAACAGAAAACCCCCTTATAACATCTTTTTGGTATTCTAGTTCGACAACAACACCCAAATCACAACACCCAAACCCCTCAACCCCACAACCCCCCAAGACTACAACCCAAACACCCACAAAAACAACCCGCTTATAACATCTTTTTTGGTATCTCTAGTTCGACAACAATACCCCCCCCCCCAACACCCACAACCCCCCTTATAACATTTTCGGTATCTCTAGTTCGACAACAACACCCCAACCCAAACACCACATCCCCAACACCCACAACCCCCATCCCACACCCCACAACACCCACAACAAAAACCCCCAATTATAACCCCTTTTCGCATCTCTAGTTGTCAAAACACCCCCAACCCACAAAAACTCAACCCCCAACAAAGCCCCCTTATAACATCTTGTTTGGTATTTAGTTGACAACAATACCCAAACCCTCATCATTACCCAATTTATTCACAATTTAAATTCGATACAAAAATTTTTCCCTTCTTTTTTTTTAATCTTAAAATGTAATACACATTCCTCCCTACATTACTAAAATTCTAATAAAATCCTCTCCATACCCATGTTTCAACACCCTCCATTCTTTTCCAATATATCATAACTTTTCACTTCTATATTTCTTTTAAAATATTCACACATTACCTTTATTTTCAGTAAAATCCCCCCATATTTCATTAAATTTCTAATACAACCCTCCCCATACCCCTCTCCATCTCACCCGCATTTCTTCACATCCACTCACCCATCTCCCAACACACCTCTTCTGAACACACACAAAAATCACATTTCACATCCACAAATGCATCTCATCACCCATCTCAAACCCACTAAAATCACTGTAACCAAGAATATTCACAAAACTCTATGACCACTAACACACACACACACACACACACACACACACACACACACACACACACACACACACACACCACACAAAGACAAAGACAGGATGTTCCAGGGAGGGACACAGAAACAAGAGGCCACAATTGGAAGTTTGAAGACACAAATGAGTCAGAGAGATAGTAGGAAGTATTTCTTCAGTCATAGAGTTGTAAGGCAGTGGAATAGCCTAGAAAATGACGTAGTGGAGGCAGGAACCATACACAGTTTTAAGACGAGGTTTGATAAAGCTCATGGAGCGGGGAGAGAGAGGGCCTAGTAGCAACCGGTGAAGAGGCGGGGCCAGGAGCTAGGACTCGACCCCTGCAACCACAAATAGGTGAGTACAAATAGGTGAGTACACACACACACAACTTACTTTACTTTGAACACCTTCAAAACACTCTCATACATCATCATTTAAGACCACCTTTTCTCAATATCTCTTAAGAAATATTTTCTCATCGACAACCTTCATCATCTCACTGCAGAACAACCCCAAGATTACTTCGAACACTCTCATAAATCATTTGAATACTCACATAAACACCTTTGAACATTTCTAATCAACACTGAAGCACTTCCAAAATATCATTTTGTATACTCCCAAATAAGATTTATCATCTCTGATTTATCTACACTTACACATTTTATTAAATTACAACTCATCCTCCATACTACTCCCTCAGTCTCCAGACTTTACAACATTATCACAAAAACTAACTCATACACTTATGCCATTTTACCAAAACTAACACAAACACACCCACACACACCACACTTTACTTTGTACAACACCAAAAACAACAACAATTACCTTTGATTACTCCAAAAACATCATTTGAACACATTCAAAAACATCAACAAGCTCCTTTGAATACTCCCAAAACACCACTAAATACTACAAAAACAGCACCAAATACTGCCCAAACAACACTAAAAATCACCAGAAACTAAGACCAACACCACCAACTAACACCCATTTTATAGAAATCCCCTCAAATCACTATAAACCAAGACGATCCCACTCACCTCAGACTATTTTTATACCCATGAACGCAAAAAAAAAAAATTTCATAAAAATCATTTGAAACTCACCAAAAACACCTTTGAACATTTCCAAACATCACCAAAACAATTACAACAGGATCACCACCAACTGAAAACATAACATGTACACAAAAAAAAAAAACTAAGACATCCATCAACTATCATCAATGGCCACTCATTTTTATAAACATTCGCACAAAAATCACAATCACCAACTCCCCTCACTACCACCAACACATACCAGCACAGATGGGATACCCCCCATGACATCACACTCCATCCTGTGTTTACTTGGCGACGTCACACCCCACTTTTACTTCATTTTACTTATTGAGAGGAAGTTACTTGTTTCAACCTGTTATATCTCCAATATCTAAGATCACCACAATCAAGACGTTTACCAGATTCTATAACCCCACCACTAAGATCACACATTTTTGTACACTTTCTCTTAAAACATCATCTAACGAAGATCACTAAAACTATCTTACTTTTACTAAGATCATGTAACTTTTTGTCTTCTCTAACTCACCCACCAATTTACATTCTCATTCACACTTACACATTTCATTAACCGAAATTACATTCTCACCCACCAACCCCTCCCTCATTCTCCAGATTTAAAACATTAGCAGACACAAAAAAAACTAACTCAAACATTTTATAACATGAGACTTACCATAACTAACACACTGCCTAGCTTTGAACCAACTCTGAACAACAAAACACCATGAACATCTTCAAAAAATTTACTCTGAAACGCCCATTTGACACCTTCAAAAAACACCTTCGAATACTCCCAAAACACTACTGATACTACAAATCACCACTGAATTTACTACCAAAACACCGTCAAATCACCAGAAACTAAGTTTAACATCACCATCTAACATCCATTTTATAGAAATCCCCTCAAATCACTATAACCAAGAACTCCTCCACATGGGCGCATAAAAAAAAGAAATGAACACAAACTAGTACACAAACACCTAGTACATGATCACCATCAACTGAAAACATATCTTGTACCCCAACATTAAATCTAAGACAACCCCCATCAACAAACGCCCATGTTCACTTACCTAAAAAATCACTAATATCACAGAAAACATCATTTTTTAAACATTCACACAAAAAATCACGATCACCAATTCCATATCATGTTTACCATCATCTATCAACACTCATCACCAAAAATCCCCCCCCCCCCCCCCCCCCAAAAATCTAAGATCATTCATTTCAAAACTACTATGATCACTGAAAAAAATTTTTTTTTAAAACATTCGCCACAAGAAAAATAAGACATACACAAAAATACCACGACACTTCCACCAACATCTATAACATAACATGACCACTATAATATATCTTCATCACTAAAATTTAAAAATAACACACAGACACCCACAACTTATACTTTTTCAATCGAAAATTTTAAAGGGACATGAGACATACACACCAAATCAAGAATTCACCTCTAACTAAGACATACGCATCATAACTAAGACATACACCAAAACCTATAATTGACATATTGACAAAATATAAGACATAAGCACAAAAAAATTGACCATGTGATGAGACATTACGAGAACTAAGTCACACACCTCCAACTAATACACAATCACTTTACTAAGTTCATGTTAACTATTCATCAACAAAAAATATTAATACGATTTACCCAACAAATTTATGTTATAATCATCAAAACATAAAATTTGTTTTCAACATTTTTTTTTCTCAAACTGAATATTCATACGACATTTATCATTTCTCATCTATGTTATATATCACATTTCTCACCCTCATCATCCCCAAAACATCCTTTCTTATTCATCCGTATATCACCTAGAGATGTTTTAACCCCGACGACCCATCACGACGTAGGAGCCAGAGCAACCATCACCACTCCAACACCACCTACTACACTCTGGCTCCTACGTCGTGATGGGTCGTCGGGGTTAAAACATCTCTAGGTGATATACGGATGAATAAGAAAGGATGTTTTGGGGATGATGAGGATGAGAAATGTGATATGTAACATAGGTGAGAAATGATAAATGTGGTATGAATATTCAGTTTGAGAAAAAAAATGTGTAAAACAAAAGATGTTTATAAGTGGGTTGTTGTTGTGGGTGTTGTGGGTTGTGGGTGTTGTGGGTTGTGGGTGTTGTGGGTTGTGGGTGTTGTGGGTTGTGTGTGTTGTGGGTTGTGGGTGTTGTGGGTTGTGGGTGTTGTGGGTTGTGTGTGTTGTGGGTTGTGGGTGTTGTGGGTTGTGGGTGTTGTGGGTTGTGTGTTTTTGTGGGTTGTGGGTGTTGTGGGTTTTGGGTGTTGTGGGTTGTGGGTTTTTGTGGGTTGTGGGTGTTGTGGGTTGTGGGTGTTGTGGGTTGTGTTGTGTTGTGGGTTGTGGGTTTTTGTGGGTTGTGGGTGTTTGTGGGTTGTGGGTGTTGTGGGTTTGGGGTTGTGGGTTGTGTGTGTTTTTGGGTTGTGGGTGGTGTGGGTTGTGGGTGTTGTGGGTTGTGTGTGTGTGGTTGTGGGTGTTGTGGGTTGTGGGTGTTGTGGATTTTGGGTGTTGTGGGTTGTGGGTGTTGTGGTTTGTGGGTGTTGTTGTCGAACTAAAACATATCGAAAAAAGATGTTATAAGTGGGTTGTTGTTGTGGGTGTTGTGGGTTGTGGGTGTTGTGGGTTGTGGGGGTTGTGGGTTCTGCGTGTTGTTGTCGAACTAGACATATCGAAAAAAGATGTTATAAGTGGGTTGTTGTTGTGGGTGTTGTGGGGTATACACACTGGTACAGTCAGTATACACACTGGTACAGTCAATATACACACTGGTACACTCAGTATACACACTGGTACAGTCAGTATACACACTGGTACAGTCCCGTATACACACTGGTAAGTCAGTATACACACTGGGTCAGTATATACACACTGGTACCCGTCAGAAAACACACTGGTACACTCAGTATACACACTGGTACAGTCAGTATACACACTGGTACAGTTTAGTATACACACTGGTACACTCGATACACACTGGTACAGTCAGTATACACACTGGTACAGTCAGTATACACACTGGTACAGTCAGTATACACACTGGTACAGTCAGTATACACATTGGTACAGTCAGTATACACACTGGTACAGTCAGTATACACACTGGTACAGTCAGTATGCACAATGGTACACTCAGTAAACACACTGGTACAGTCAGTATGCACAATGGTACAGTCAGTATACACACTGGCACAGTCAGTATACACACTGGTACAGTCAGTAAACACACTGGTACAGTCAGTATACACACTGGTACACTCAGTATACACACTGGTACACTCAGTATACACACTGGTACAGTCAGTATGCACAATGGTACAGTCAGTATGCACAATAGTACAGTCAATATGCACACTGGTACAGTCAGTATGCACAATCGTACAGTCAGTATACACACTGGTACAGTCAGTATGCACAATGGTACAGTCAGTATACACACTGGTACAGTCAGTATACACACTGGTACAGTCAGTATGCACAATGGTAGTCAGTATACACACTGGTACAGTCAGTATGCACAATGGTACAGTCAGTATACACACTGGTACAGTCAGTATGCTCAATGGTACAGTCAGTGTACACACTGGTACAGTCAGTATGCACAATGGTACAGTCAGTATGCACAATGGTACAGTCAGTATACACACTGGTACAGTCAGTATGCCAATGGGACAGTCAGTATACACACTGGTACAGTCAGTATACACACTGGTACAGTCAGTATGCACAATGGTACAGTCAGTATACACACTAGTACAGTCAGTATACACAATGGTACAGTCAGTATGCACAATGGAACAGCCAGTATACACTGGTACAGTCAGTATGCACAATGGTACAGTCAGTATACACAGTGGTACACTTAGTATGCACACTTGTACAGTCAGTATGCGCACAATGGTACAGTCAGTATACACACTGGTACAGTCAGTATGCACAATGGTACAGTCAGTATACACACTGGTACAGTCAGTATGCACAATGGTACAGTCAGTATACACACTGGTACAGTCAGTATACACAATGGTACAGTCAGTATGCACAATGGAACAGCCAGTATACACTGGTACAGTCAGTATGCACAATGGTACAGTCAGCATACACACTGGTACACTCAGTATGCACACTTGTACAGTCAGTATGCACAATGGTACAGTCAGTATACACACTGGTACACTCAGTATACACACTGGTACACTCAGTATACACACTGGTACAGTCAGTATGCACAATGGTACAGTCAGTATACACACTGGTACACTCAGTATACACACTGGACAGTCAGTATAAAACACTGGTACAGTCAGTATGCACAAGGTACAGTCAGTATACACACTGGTACAGTCAGTATACACACTGGTACACTCAGTATACACACTGGTACAGTCGGTATGCACAATGGTAGTCAGTATACACACTGGTACAGTCAGTATGCACAATGGTACAGTCAGTATACACACTGGTACACTCAGTATGCACACTTGTACAGTCAGTATGCACAATGGTACAGTCAGTATACACACTGGTACACTCAGTATACACACTGGTGCAGTCAGTAAGCACAATGGTACAGTCAGTATACACACTGGTACAGTCAGTATGCACAATGGTACAGTCAGTATACACACTGGTACAGTCAGTATGCACAATGGTACAGTCAGTGTTTCACACTGGTACAGTCAGTATGCTCAATGGGACAGTCAGTATACACATGGTACAGTCAGTATGCACAATGGTACAGTTTAGTATACACACTGGTACAGTCAGTATGCACAATGGTACCCGTCAGTATACACAAATGGTACAGTCAGTAAAGCACAATGGTACAGTCGTATACACAATGGTACAGTTCAGTAAAGCACAATGGTACAGTCGTTTTACACACTGGTACAGTCAGTTTTGCACAATGGTACAGTCAGTTATACACACTGGTACAGTCAGTATGCACAAAGGTTGCACTCAGTATACACACTGGTACAATCAAATAGCACAATGGTACAGGGCAGTATGCACACTGGTACAGTCTGTATTACGCACTGGTACAGTCGTATGCACAATGGTACAGTCGTTTTACACACTGGTACATCAGTTACACACTGGTACAGTCAGTATTACACACTGGTACAGTCAGTGTGCACAATGATTTCAGTCAGTTTTACACACTGGGAAAAGTCAGTATGCACGATGGTACAGTCAGTATACACACTGGTACAGTCAGTATGCAAAATGGTTTCAGTCAGTATACCCCACTGGTTTTCAGTCAGTATTACACCGGGTACAGTCAGTATGCACAATGGTACAGTCAGTATACACACTGGTACAGTCAGTATACAAATGGTACAAAACATTTTGCACAATGGTAAGTCAGTTACACAATGGTACAGTCAGTATACACACTGGCACAGTCAGTATGCGCAATGGTACAGTCAGTATACACTGGTACAGTCAGTATGCACAATGTTACAGTCAGTATGCACAATGGGACTTTAGTATACACACTAGTACACTCAGTATACACACTTGTACAGTCAGTATACACACTGGTACAGTCAGTATGCACAATGGTACAGTCAGTATACACACTGGTACAGTCAGTATACACACTGGTACAGTCAGTATACACACTGGTGCAGTCAGTATGCACAATGGTAGTCAGTATACACACTGGTACAGTCAGTATACACACTGGTACAGTCAGTATACTCACTGGTACAGTCAGTATGCACAATGGTACAGTCAGCATACACACTGGTACAGTCAGTATACACACTGGTACAGTCAGTATGCACAATGGTACAGTCAGTATACACACTGGTACAGTCAGTATACACACTGGTACAGTCAGTATGCTCAATTGTACAGTCACTAACACACTGGTACAGTCAGTATACACACTGGTACAGTTAGTATGCACAATGGTACAGTCAGTATACACACTGGTTTCAGGGCAGTTTACACACTGGTACAGTCAGTATGCACAATGGTACAGTCAGTATACACACTGGTACAGTCAGTATACACACTGGTACAATCAGTATACACACTGGTACAATCAGTATACACACTGGTACACTAAGTATACACTGGTACACTCAGTATACACACTGGTACAGTCAGTAAGCACAATGGTACAGTCAGTATACACACTGGCACAGTCAGTATGCACAATGGTACAGGGCAGTATACCACTGGTACAGTCAGTATGCACAATGGTACAGTCAGTGTACACACTGGTACAGTCAGTATGCTCAATGGTACAGTCAGTATACACACTGGTACAGTCAGTATGCACAATGGTACAGTCAGTATACACACTGGTACAGTCAGTATGCACAATGGTACAGTCAGTATACACACTGGTACAGTCAGTATGCACAATGGTACAGTCAGTATTACACATGGTACAGTCAGTATGCACAAATGGTACAGTCAGTGTACACACTGGTACAGTCAGTATGCACAATGGTACAGTCAGTATACACACTGGTACAGTCAGTATGCACAATGGTGCACTCAGTATACACACTGGTACAGTCAGTATGGGACAATGGGACAGCAGTATGCACAATGGTACAGTCAGTATACACACTGGTACACTCAGTATACACACTGGTACAGTCAGTATACACACTGGTACAGTCAGTGTGCACAATGATACAGTCAGTATACACACTGGTACAGTCAGTATGCACGATGGTACAGTCAGTATACACACTGGTACAGTCAGTATGCAAAATGGTACAGTCAGTATACACACTGGTACAGTCAGTATACACACGGGTACAGTCAGTATGCACAATGGTACAGTCAGTATACACACTGGTACAGTCAGTATACAAACTGGTACAATCAGTATGCACAATGGTACAGTCAGTATACACAATGGTACAGTCAGTATACACACTGGCACAGTCAGTATGCGCAATGGTACAGTCAGTATACACTGGTACAGTCAGTATGCACAATGGTACAGTCAGTATGCACAATGGTACAGTCAGTATACACACTAGTACACTCAGTATACACACTTGTACAGTCAGTATACACACTGGTACAGTCAGTATGCACAATGGTACAGTCAGTATACACACTGGTACAGTCAGTATACACACTGGTACAGTCAGTATACACACTGGTGCAGTCAGTATGCACAATGGTAGTCAGTATACACACTGGTACAGTCAGTATACACACTGGTACAGTCAGTATACTCACTGGTACAGTCAGTATGCACAATGGTACAGTCAGCATACACACTGGTACAGTCAGTATACACACTGGTACAGTCAGTATGCACAATGGTACAGTCAGTATACACACTGGTACAGTCAGTATACACACTGGTACAGTCAGTATGCTCAATTGTACAGTCACTAACACACTGGTACAGTCAGTATACACACTGGTACAGTTAGTATGCACAATGGTACAGTCAGTATACACACTGGTACAGTCAGTATACACACTGGTACAGTCAGTATGCACAATGGTACAGTCAGTATACACACTGGTACAGTCAGTATACACACTGGTACAATCAGTATACACACTGGTACAATCAGTATACACACTGGTACACTAAGTATACACTGGTACACTCAGTATACACACTGGTACAGTCAGTATACACACTGGTACAGTCAGTATGCACAATGGTACAGTCAGTATACACACTGGTACAGTCAGTATGCACAATGGTACAGTCAGTATGCACACTGGTACAGTCAGTATGCACAATGGTACAGTCAGTATGCACAATGGTACAGTCAGTATACACACTAGTACAGTCAGTATACACAGTGGTACAATCAGTATACACACTGGTACAATCAGTATACACACTGGTACACTAAGTATACACACTTGTACACTCAGTATACACACTGGTACACTCAGTATACACACTGGTACACTCAGTAGACACTCTGGTACACTCAGTATACACACTGGTACACTCAGTAGACACACTGGTACACTCAGTATACACACTGGTACACTCAGTATACACACTGCTACACTAAGTATACACACTGGTACACTCAGTATACACACTGGTACATCAGTATACACACTGCGTACAAGTCGTATTCACACTGGTACATCAGTATACACACTGGTACACTCAGTATACACACTGGTACACTCAGTAGACAACACGGTACATCAGTATACACACTGGTACACTCAGTATACACACTGGTACACTCAGTATCACACTGGCAATCCTAAGTATACACACTGGTACAGTCAGTATACACACTGGTACACGTCAGTATACACATGGTACATCAGTATACACATGGTACATCAGTATACCACTGGTACATCAGTATACACACTGGTACACTCAGTATACACACTGTACACTCAGTATACACTCTGGTACACTCAGTATATACTCTGGTACACTCAGTATACACATGGTACATCAGTATACACACTGGTACATAAGTATACACACTGGTACAGTCAGTATACACACTGGTACACTCAGTATACACACTGGTAGTCAGTATACACACTGGTACACTCAGTATACACACTGGTACACTCAGTATACACACTGGTACACTCAGTAGACACACTGGTACACTCAGTATACACACTGGTACACTCAGTATACACACTGGTACACTCAGTATGACACATGGTACATCAGTATACACACTGGTACACTCAGTATACACACTGGTACACTCAGTAGCACACTGGTACATCAGTATACACACTGGTACATCAGTATACACACTGGTACACTCAGTATCACATGGTACACTCAGTATACACACTGGTACATCAGTATACACACTGGTACATCAGTATGCACATGGTACACTCAGTATACACACTGGTACACTCAGTATACACACTGGTACACTCAGTAGACACACTGGTACACTCAGTATACACACTGTTACACTCAGTATACACTGGTACACTCAGTATACACACTGGTACACTCAGTATACACACTGGTACAGCTCAGTGTACACCTGGTACATCAAGTGTACACCGGTAATCAGTATGACACACTGGTACACTCATATACACACTGGTACATTCAGTATCACACTGGTACATCAGTATACACACTGGTACACTCAGTATACACACTGGTACACTCAGTGTACACACTGGTACACTCAGTATACACACTGGTACACTCAGTATACACACTGGTACACTCAGTATACACACTGGTACACTAAGTATACACACTGGTACACTCAGTATACACACTGGTACACTCAGTATACACACTGGTACACTCAGTATACACACTGGTACACTCAGTATACACACTGGTAACTCAGTATCACATGGTCACTTAGTATACACACTGGTACACTCAGTATACACACTGGTACACTCAGTATACACACTGCTACACTAAGTATACACACTGGTACACTCAGTATACACACTGGTACACTCAGTATACACACTGGTACACTCAGTATACACACTGGTACACTCAGCATACACACTGGTACACTCAGTATACACACTGGCTTCACTCAGTATACACACTGGTACACTCAGTATACACACTGGTACACTCAGTATACACACTGGTACACTCAGTATACACACTGGTACACTCAGTATACACACTGGTACACTCAGTATACACACTGGTACACTCAGTATACACACTGGTACACTAGTATACACACTGGTACACTCAGTATACACATTGGTCACTCAGTAATACACTACTGGTGCACTCAGTTATACACACTGGTACACTCAGTATACACACTGGTACACTCAGTATACACACTTGTTATAAAGCTCTTACCACTTGTTATAAACTTCTTACCACTTGTTATGAACCTCTTACCACTTGTTATAAACCTCTTACCACTTGTTATAAACCTCTTACCACTTGCTATAACCTCTTAACACTTGTTATAAACTTCTTACCACTTGTTATAAACTTCTTACCACTTGTTATGAACCTCTTACCACTTGTTATAAAGCTCTTACCACTTGTTATAAACTTCTTACCACTTGTTATGAACCTCTTACCACTTGTTATGAACCTCTTACCACTTGTTATGAACCTCTTACCACTTGTTATGAACCCCTCCCACTTGTTATAAACCTCTTACCACTTGTTATAAACTTCTTACCACTTGTTATGAACCTCTTACCACTTGTTATGAACCCCTCCCACTTGTTATAAACTTCTTACCACTTGTTATAAAGCTCTTTCCACTTGTTATAAACTTCTTACCACTTGTTATGAACTCCTCCCACTTGTTATAAACTTCTTACCACTTGTTATAACCCCTCCCACTGTTATAAACTTCTTACCACTTGTTATGAAACCCCTACCACTTGTTATAAACTTCTTACCACTTGTTATGAGCCCCTCCCACTTGTTATAAACTTCTTACCACTTGTTATGAACCCCTCCCACTTGTTATAAACTTCTTACCACTTGTTATGAACCCCTCCCACTTGTTATAAACCTCTTACCACGTGTTATGAACCTCTTGTCACTTGATATGAACCCTTACCACTTCTTATAAAGCTCTTACCACTTGTTATAAAGGTCTTACCACTTGCTATAAAGCTCTTACCACTTGTTATAAACCTCTTACCACTTGTTATAAACCTCTTACCACGTGTTATGAACCTCTTGTCACTTTATATGAACCCTTACCACTTCTTATAAAGCTCTTACCACTTGTTATAAAGCTCTTACCACTTGTTATAAAGGTCTTACCACTTGTTATAAAGCTCTTACCACTTGTTATAAAGGTCTTAGCACTTGTTATAAACCTCTTACCACTTGTTATAAAGCTCTTACCACTTATTATAAAGCTCTTACCACTTGTTATAAAGCTCTTTCCACTTGTTATAAAGCTCTTACCACTTGTTATAAAGCTCTTACCACTTGTTATAAAGCTCTTACCACTTGTTATAAAGCTCTTACCACTTGTTATAAACCCTCTTACCACTTGTTATAAACTCTTACCACTTGTTATATAAGCTCTTACCACTTGTTATAAAGCTCTTACCACTTGTTATAAAGCTCTTACCACTTGTTATAAAGCTCTTACCACTTGTTATAAAGCTCTTACCACTTGTTATAAACCTCTTACCACTTGTTATAAAGCTCTTACCACTTGTTATAAAGCTCTTACCACTTGTTATAAAGCTCTTACCACTTGTTATAAACCTCTTACCACTTGTTATAAAGCTCTTACCACTTGTTATAAACCTCTTACCACTTGTTATAAAGCTCTTACCACTTGTTATAAAGCTCTTACCCACTTGTTATAAAGCCTCTTGCCACTTGTTATAAAGCTCTTACCACTTGTTATAAAGCTCTTACCACTTGTTATGAAACCTCTTACCACTTGTTATAAAGCTCTTACCACTTGTTATAAACCTCTTACCACTTGTTATAAAGCTCTTACCACTTGTTATAAAGCTCTTACCACTTGTTATAAAGCTCTTACCACTTGTTATAAAGCTCTTGCCACTTGTTATAAAGCTCTTACCACTTGTTATAAAGCTCTTACCACTTGTTATAAACCTCTTAACACTTGTTATAAAGCTCTTGCCACTTGTTATAAAGCTCTTACCACTTGTTATAAAGCTCTTACCACTTGTTATAAAGCTCTTACCACTTGTTATAAAGCTCTTGCCACTTGTTATAAAGCTCTTACCACTTGTTATAAAGCTCTTACCACTTGTTATGAACCTCTTACCACTTGTTATAAAGCTCTTACCACTTGTTATAAACCTCTTACCACTTGTTATAAAGCTCTTACCACTTGTTATAAAGCTCTTACCACTTGTTATAAAGCTCTTACCACTTGTTATAAACCTCTTACCACTTGTTATAAAGCTCTTACCACTTGTTATAAACCTCTTACCACTTGTTATAAAGCTCTTACGACTTGTTATAAAGCTCTTACCACTTGTTAAAAGGTCTTGCCACTTGTTATAAAGCTATTACCACTTGTTATAAAGCTCTTACCACTTGTTATAAAGCTCTTACCACTTGTTATAAAGTTTTTACCACTTGTTATGAACCCTTACCACTTGTTATAAAGCTCTTGCCACTTGTTATAAAGCTCTTACCACTTGTTAAAAAAGCTTTTACCACTTGTTATGAACCCTTACCACTTGTTATAAAGCTCTTACCACTTGTTATAAAGCTCTTACCACTTGTTATAAAACCCTTACCACTTGTTATAAAGCTCTTACCACTTGTTATAAAGCTTTTACCACTTGTTATGAACCCTTACCACTTGTTATAAAGCTCTTACCACTTGTTATAAAGCTTTTACCACTTGTTATGAACCCTTACCACTTGTTATAAAGCTCTTACCACTTGTTATAAAGCTCTTACCACTTGTTATAAACCCTTACCACTTGTTATAAAGCTCTTACCACTTGTTATAAAGCTCTTACCACTTGTTATAAAGCTTTTACCACTTGTTATGAACCTTACCCACTTGTTATAAAGCTCTTACCACTTGTTATAAAGCTCTTACCACTTGTTATGAACCCTTACCACTTGTTATAAAGCTCTTGCCACTTGTTATAAAGCTCTTACCACTTGTTATAAAGCTCTTACCACTTGTTATGAACCTCTTACCACTTGTTATGAACCCTTACCACTTGTTATAAAGCTCTTACCACTTGTTATAAAGCTCTTACCACTTGTTATGAACCCTTACCACTTGTTATAAAGCTCTTGCCACTTGTTATTAAAGCTCTTACCACTTGTTATAAAGCTCTTACCACTTGTTATGAACCTCTTACCACTTGTTATGAACCTGTTTCCACTTGCAATATACATGCATTTACTCAGTTCGCGTTTTCAAAATTATATATGTATTTTATATATATATATATATATATATATATATATATATAATATATATATTATATATATATTATATATATATATATATATTACCTGGAGTTTACCTGGAGAGAGTTCCGGGGGTCAACGCCCCCGCGGCCCGGTCTAAGGCCAGGCCTCATATATATATATTCCGAATATTTTTTTTGAAAACGCGACTGAGAAAATGCATGTAATATTGCAAGTGGAAACAGGTTCATAACAAGTGGTAAGAGCTTTATAACAAGTGGTAAGAGCTTTATAACAAGTGGTAAGAGCTTTATAACAAGTGGCAAGAGCTTTATAACAAGTGGCAAGAGCTTTATAACAAGTGGTAAGAGCTTTATAACAAGTGGTAAGAGCTTTATAACAAGTGGCAAGAGCTTTATAACAAGTGGCAAGAGCTTTATAACAAGTGGTAAGAGCTTTATAACAAGTGGTAAGAGCTTTATAACAAGTGGCAAGAGCTTTATAACAAGTGGTAAGAGCTTTATAACAAGTGGTAAGGGTTCATAACAAGTGGTAAAAGCTTTATAACAAGTGGTAAGAGCTTTATAACAAGTGGCAAGAGCTTTATAACAAGTGGCAAGAGCTTTATAACAAGTGGCAAGAGCTTTATAACAAGTGGTAAGAGCTTTATAACAAGTGGTAAGGGTTCATAACAAGTGGTAAGAGCTTTATAACAAGTGGCAAGAGCTTTATAACAAGTGGCAAGAGCTTTATAACAAGTGGTAAGAGCTTTATAACAAGTGGTAAGAGCTTTATAACAAGTGGTAAGAGCTTTATAACAAGTGGCAAGAGCTTTATAACAAGTGGCAAGAGCTTTATAACAAGTGGTAAGAGCTTTATAACAAGTGGTAAGGGTTCATAACAAGTGGTAAGAGCTTTATAACAAGTGGCAAGAGCTTTATAACAAGTGGCAAGAGCTTTATAACAAGTGGTAAGAGCTTTATAACAAGTGGTAAGAGCTTTATAACAAGTGGTAAGAGCTTTATAACAGTGGCAAGAGCTTTATAACAAGTGGCAAGAGCTTTATAACAAGTGGTAAGAGGTTCATAACAAGTGGTAAGAGCTTTATAACAAGTGGCAAGAGCTTTATAACAAGTGGCAAGAGCTTTATAACAAGTGGTAAGAGCTTTATAACAAGTGGTAAGAGCTTTATAACAAGTGGCAAGAGCTTTATAACAAGTGGCAAGAGCTTTATAACAAGTGGTAAGAGCTTTATAACAAGTGGTAAGAGCTTTATAACAAGTGGCAAGAGCTTTATAACAAGTGGTAAGAGCTTTATAACAAGTGGTAAGGGTTCATAACAAGTGGTAAAAGCTTTATAACAAGTGGTAAGAGCTTTATAACAAGTGGTAAGAGCTTTATAATAAGTGGCAAGAGCTTTATAACAAGTGGTAAGAGCTTTATAATAAGTGGTAAGAGCTTTATAATAAGTGGCAAGAGCTTTATAACAAGTGGTAAGAGCTTTATAACAAGTGGTAAGAGCTTTATAATAAGTGGCAAGAGCTTTATAACAAGTGGTAAGAGCTTTATAACAAGTGGTAAGAGCTTTATAACAAGTGGTAAGAGCTTTATAACAAGTGGTAAGAGCTTTATAATAAGTGGCAAGAGCTTTATAACAAGTGGTAAGGGTTCATAACAAGTGGTAAAAGCTTTATAACAAGTGGTAAGAGCTTTATAACAAGCACATTTGAACGCAGGTGTTATTGGTGTTAGGATAGGTTAGGTTAGGTTAGGTTAGGTTAGGTTAGGTTAGGTTAGGTTAGGTTAGGTTAGGTTAGGTTAGGTTAGGTTAGGTTAGGTTAGGTTAGGTTAGGTAAGGTTAGTAATGGGTACTTGGTGTACCTCCCTTTCACAGGTATGCTTTGTATGTATTTATACACACACCTTTGGTAGTATGCTTAGACATGGTTTGAGTGAGGAACAGTACCATCTGGATCACATTAGCTAGAGTACAGGCACTGAATCTCATGGGGTGGAGTACAGACACTCTTAATCACCTGAGGTACAGTACAGACACTCTGGATCACCTGAGGTACAGTACAGACACTCTGGATCACCTGAGGTACAGTACAGACACTCTGGATCACCTGAGGTACAGTACAGACACTCTGGATCACCTGAGGTACAGTACAGACACTCTGGATCACCTGAGGTACAGTACAGACACTCTGGATGACCTGAGGTACAGTACAGACACTCTGGATGACCTGAGGTACAGTACAGACACTCTGGATCACCTGAGGTACAGTACAGACACTCTGGTTCACCTGAGGTACAGTACAGACACTCTGGATCACCTGAGGTACAGTACAGACACTCTGGATCACCTGAGGTACAGTACAGACACTCTGGATCACCTGAGGTACAGTACAGACACTCTGGTCACCTGAGGTACAGTACAGACACTCTGGTCACCTGAGGTACATACAGACACTCTGGATCACCTAAGGTACAGTACAGACACTGATCTGGTTAAACACTGAGGTACATACAGTACAGACACTCTGGATCACCTGAGGTACAGACAGACACTCTGGATCACCTAGGTAAAATACAGACACTCTGGATCACCTGAGGTACAGTACAGACACTCTGGATCACCTGAGGTACAGTACAGACACTCTGGATCACCTGAGGTACAGTACAGACACTCTGGATCACCTGAGGTACAGTACAGACACTCTGGATCACCTGAGGTACAGTACAGACACTCTGGATCAACTTGGCCAGCGTACGGACACTGCATTACGTCAGGTAGAGTATAGACTGTGGGTCATTCGAGTTAGAGTACATACACTCTGGAGCAGCTGGGATAGAGTACAGAAACTTTTTATCACCTGAGGTAGAGTACACACACTCTAGAGCACCTGGGGTAGAGTACAAACACTCTGCATCACCGTAGGTAGAGTACAGACACTGGATTACACGAGGTAGAGTACAGACACTGGAACAGCTGTGGTAGAGTACACTCACTCTAGCACCTTTGGTAGAGTACAGATACTGGCTCTCCTAGGGTAGAGTACAGACAGTCTGGATCACCTCAGTGTCTGTAGTCCACCTGAAGTGGACTACAGACACTCTGGATCACCTGAATTAGAGTACAGACACTGGATCACATGAGGCAGAGTACAGACACTTTAGATCACCTGGGTAGAGTACAGACCCTTTTGGTCAACTCAGGTAGAGTACAAACACTGGAGGTAGGGTACAGACACTCTGAAGCACCTTAACTAGAGTACACTTTGAATCACATTAGGTAGAGTACAGACACTGGACCACCTGTGGTAGAGTACAGACATTGTGTAGCACATGGAGTAGACACTTTGGATCACCTCAGTTAGAGTACATATTCTCTGCAGCACCTCCTGTAGAGTACTGACACTGCGACACCTGTGGTAGAGTACAGACACCCCTGGTCACCTGGGGTAGAATATAGACACTGGAGCACCTGAGGAAGAGTACAGACACTTGATCACCAGGAGTAGAGACTCACCAGGGATAGAGACACTGGATCACCAGGGGTAGAGACAATGGATCACCAGGGGTAGAGACACTGGATCACCACGGGTAGAGACGCTGGATCACCAGGGGTAGAGACACTGGATCACCAGGGGTAGAGACACTGGATCACCAGGGGTAGAGATACTTGGTCATCTGAGGTAGAGTACAGACACTAGGATCATCTGAGGTAGAATACAGACACTCTAAAGTACATGAGGTAGAGTACAGGCACGTTAACCTGTACATGAGGCAGAGTACATACACTTTCGCACACACAAGGTAGAGTCCAGACATTCTGGATCACTTGGGATAGAGTGCAGATGCTCTGGAGCACCTAGGGTAGAGCACAGACACTGGATCACCTGAGGTAGAGTACAGACACTCTTGATCACCTAGGGTCGAGAACATTTAGTTTGGATCACCTAAGGTAGATTACAGGCACTTTGGAGCACCTGGGGTAGAGTACACACACTCGTTAGCACCTGGTATAGAGACACTCTGGATTACCTAGTGTACAGTACAGACTGTCTGGATCACCTGAGGCAGAGTACAAATCCTCTGGAGCATATGAAGTAGAGTACAGACACTTTTGATCACCTGTAGTAGAGTACAAATACTCTGGAACACCTTAAGTAAAGTACAGAACTGGGTCACTTGGAGTAGAGTACAGTCACTCTGGATCACCTGTGGTAGAGTAGAGACACTTTCGTTCACATGACATAGAGTGTAGACTCTCTGGGTCACATGAGGATGAGTACAGACACTCTGAGATACAATACACACCGGATCACCTTGGGTAGAGTACAGGCAGCCTGGATCAGGTGAGGTAGAGAACTGATACTCTGGAGCACCTAGGGTAGAGTACAGACAGTCTGGATCACCTCAGATACACTCTGGATCACCTGAGGTAGGGTACAGACACTTTGGATCACATGAGATAGAGTACAGACATTCTGGAACACCTGGGGTAGAGTACAAACACTCTAAAGCACATAAGATAGAGTACAGAGACTCTGGATCATCTGCGGTAGAGTATAGAGACTCTGGACCACTTGGGATACAGTATAGAGACTGGATCACAGCAGGAGTACAAAGACTCTGGATCACCTGAAGTAGAGTACAGACACTCTGGATCACCTCAGGTAAAGTGCAGACAAGCTGGAGGACCTGTGATAGAGTACAGACTGGATCACCTGAGTTAGAGTACAGATACTTTGGATCACGTAGGGTAGAGTACCGTTAGTGTGGATTACCCACGGCAGATTACAGACACTGGATCACTTGAGGTAGAGTACAGTGACCCTGAAACACCTGGGGTAGGGCACAGAAAGTCGGGATCACCTTAGGTAGAGTACAAATATTCTGTAGCACCTGAGGTAGAGTACAGCCACTTTGGATCACTAGGGTAAAGTCCCATTAGTGTGGATCACCTAGGGCAGATTACAGACAATGGATCACATGAAGTAGAGTACTGTGACTGGAGCACCTGGGATAGAGTACAGACACTGAATTACCTGGGGTAGAGTACAGATACTCTAGGGCAGAGTACAGACAGTCTGGATCACCTGAGGGAGAGTACAAACACTGGAGCACCTAAGCTACGTTACAACACTCTAATCAACTGAAGTAGAGCACCAACAGTCAGGATCATCTCTGATAGAGTACGCACACTCTGGAGCACCTGAGATAGAATACAGACACTCTGGATCACCTGAGGTAGAGTACAGACACTCTGGATCATCTGGGATAGAGTACACAGAGTGGGTCACTGCAGGAAGAGTACAGACACTCTGGATCACCTCAAGTAAAGTACAAACAAGCTGGAGGACCTGTGATAGAGTGCAGACACTCTGGATCACCCGAGGTATAGTACAGACACTCTGGATCACCTAGGGTAGAATACGGTTAGTTTGGATCAACTAAGGTATATTACAGACACTGGAGCACCTGGGGTAGAGTACAGACACTCTGTAGCACTTGAGGCAGAGTAGAGACACTCTGGTTTTATCTGGGGTAGAGTACAGACACTGTGGATCATCTAAGATAAAATGCAAACACTCTGGATCACCTGCGGTAGGGTAGAATACACTTTGGATTACATGACCTAGAGTACAGACATTCTGGAGCACCTTGGATAGAGTACAAATACCCTGGACCACCTCAGTTAGAGTACAGACACTCTAGAGCACCTGAGGCAGAGTAGAGACACTCTGGATTACCCTGGGTAGAGTACAAATACTGGAGCACATGAGGTTGATTACAGACACTTTATCATATGAGTTAGAGTACATACACTATGGAGCACATGAGGTAGAATAGTAACTCAGAATCACCATGGGTAGAGTACAGACACTGTAGCACATGAAGTAGAGTACGGACACGAGTACCAAAGGTAGTGTATAGACACTCTGGATCACCTGGGGTAGAGTACAGACACTCTTTATAACATGGAATAGAGTACAGAAGCTGCGGAGCACATGATGTAGAGTATAGACACTGGGTCACGTAGGGTAGAGTACAGACGCTGGATCACCTCATGTAGAGTATAGACACTCTGGATCACACGAAGTAGAGTAGTCACACACTGTATCACATTAGGTTAAGCGCAAACACGCTTCAGCAGCTGGGTTGAGTACAAACGCGCTTCAGCACATAGGTTGAGTACAAACACTCTGCATCACTTGGTGTAAAGTACAGACACTCTAGGTCACCTGAGGCAGAGTACAGACATTCTGGATCACATGAGGCAGAGTACAGACATTCTGGATCACATGAGGCAGAGTACAGACATTCTGGATCACCATGAGGCGAGAAAAAATTTCTGGATCACATGGGGCAAAAGACTTTCTGGATCCCCGAGGCAGGTACAGACATTGGGGATCCCCTAGCAGAGTACAGACATTCTGGATCCTGAGGCGAGTCAGCATTGGATCACATGAGGCAGAGACAGACATTTGGATCACTGAGGCAGGACAGCCATACGGATCACTGGGGCAGAGTAAACATTTGATACATGAGGCAGATCAGACATTGGATCACATGAGGCTTTTACAAAATTCTGGATCACATGGGCACGTACAGACAACTGATACAGAGGCAGAGTACAGACAACTGATAAATTGAGCAGAGTAAAACTTCGGGTCACAGGAGGCAAGACAGACTTCGGTACAGAGGCAGAGTCGGGCTCGGAAACACAGAGGCAGATACAGAAAATTGGGATCCGGGGCGAGTACAGTTTTTGGATCACATAAAGCGAGTACAGCATTTGGATCCATGGGGCGATTTAAAAACTTCTGGTCAATGAGCGAGTCAGAATTCTGGACACATGGGGCAGAGTAAAACTTCGTCACTGGGGAAGAGTCGACATTTTGGATCACTAGGCAGTACAGACAAGGGACATGAGGCAGAGTAAGACTTTCTGGACACATGAGGCAGAGTACAGCAGGACCCTGAGCAGAGTAAAAACATAAGGGAAAAAATACTTTTGGGGGGCAGAAGTACAGACATTTTGGATCACTTGAGGCAAGTACAGACATTCTGGATCACATAGGCAGATTTCAGACTTTTGGGATCACTAAAAGCAGAGTACGCATTGGATCAAAGAGGCAGAGTCAGACAATGGTCACATGAGGCGGGGTCAAAATTTGATCCATGAGGCAGTCAACATTCGGATCAAAATGGCAGAGACAGCATTCGGGATCACATGAGGCAAGTACAGAAAATTGGATCCCCTAGGCAGAGTACAGACAAGGGGATCCATGGGGCAGATGAAATGGATCACATGGGCAGAGTACGAATTCGGGATCCATGGGGGCAGTTTTCGACATTTGAATCACATGAGGCAGAGTACGACATCGGATAAAGGGGGGATGAAATTGGGACTTTGGGAAAGAGTGACTTTAAGAGGAAAAGGTTCAACTTGGTTGAAAATCGAATTCGGGGACCATCTACCTTTTGGGACCCCTCAGGCAAAAAAACATAAGGGAAACATACAATTACAACATAAGCACTACAAACAACAAACCGGGGCAACAACACAACCTGAAAACAAAAAACACATGACGAAAACTAAATCACCAAACAACAGGGGACACATAAAATAAAATTTTAAAACTACAATACAAAAAATTTTTTTACAACGGTACAACATTACAAACTACAACATTACAAACTTTTCAACACTACACATGGGGATAAAACCCTTCATCAAAAAAAATACAAATTTGGAACTAAAAGGTACAACAAACAAAGGGAACACCAAAATACAAAAAATACAACACTAAAAAATACAGATCAACTTCTTACGGGGCAATCAACATTCGCACTAAAAAATCCCCTTTCCAAAAATTCCAAAAGAATGAACTACCCTTTTTACATCAACATTGGGACCACCCCACTACAAATAAAACATGCAACATCAACCTCAAACTAAACCCTCAACATCAAAAACAACACTAAAAACACACAACACCAAAAACCAACACTCAACACAAAACACCCAACACTAAAAACACAAAACACCAACACTGAACACAAAAACACTACAACACAAACAAAAACCCTCACCTAAAACTCCACTAAAACACTAAAACACTCAACACTACAACACACAACACTAAACACTACAACACTAAAAACACTAAAAAAACTACAACAAAAAAATAAACCTACAAACAAACCAAGCACTAAAACACTACAAACTCAACATTTACAACACTTAAAACCCACGAACACAAAATGCAAAAAAACTACACACTAAAACCCCCCCCCAAACAATTTTTACAAACTAACACTGCAACACTAAACATACAACACTCAACATTAAATAAACCTAAAACACAAACACTGGGAAACAAAACAATACAAACTACAAACTCAACCTACAACACTAAAACACTACAACCTGAACACTAAACATTTAACCTCAACACTAAACACTGAAACCACTCACACTACAAACTCAACACTACACACTACAACAAAAACCCAAAAACACCACCCACTACAACATAAAACCCCCTAAAAACAACTAAAACCTCAACACGAAAAAAACTAAAAACAAAACACTACAACACACAAAATAAAAACACTATGCAAACACTAAAACACTCAACATAACCCCTTACCTACAAAACACAAGAACACTAAAAAAACCCCACTAAAACCCCCTAAAAAACACTCAAACTGCAACACTCACACTAAAACACTAAAAAATTTCAACACAAAAACACTACAACAAAACATAGAACATTAAACACTACAAACTCAAACTAAAAACCTACAAAAAAAACTAAAAATTGCAACACCAACCCAAAACCTAAACACTAAAACCCAAACTAAAAACAAAAAAATAACAAAAAACACTCCACTACAACACTACAACATACAACCTAAAACACTAAACACTACAACACTAAAACACTACAACATAAAAACACTACAACACTAAAAACCTAAACATTGAAAAACACAAAACAACACATACAACTGCAACACAAAAACCAAAAACCCACTACAACACTAAAACACTAAAACACTGCAACACTCAACACTACACCTAAACCTGAACATTTCAAAATTTAAAAACTACAAACTACAACACTACACACTCAACACTACAAACTAAAACACAAAAAAAACAAAAAGCCACAACAACAACAAAACACAAAAACCCCTACAACCAAAAAACACTACAACTGAACACACAACACTAAAAATTTTACAACACAAAAACACTCAACACTACAACAAAAACCCCAAAAACAAAAAACTAAACATTTTACACACTAAAATTCAACACTAAACATACAACACGGGGCAAATACAAAACCCCCTACAACACTACAACAAAACATAAAAAACATAAAACACAAAAACAAACACTAACCATTAAAAACAAAACATAAAACCTAAAACATGCAACATAAAACACAAAACAAAACACAACACAAACAACCCACTACGCACTAAACATAAAACCACAACCCCCCTACAACACCAAACACAAAACACACAACACTAAAAAACCTCAACCCCCTACAACACTAAAACACTAAAACCCCCTTAACACTACAACCCCCCTACAACACTAAACACTCAAACCACAACACAAAAACCCCACAACAACTTAAAAAAAAACCAACATAAAATGAAACTACAAACTAAACACTAAAACATAAACCTACAACACTACCAAAAACTTAAAACCCCAAAACCTAAACATGAACACTGCATACAACCCCAAAAACCCAAAACACTCAACACTACAACACTAAAACATTTAACAAAAACTCAACAACAACACTCAACACAAAACTAAACAAAACACTAACACTACAACACTAAAACCAAATACAAAAAAAACATACAATGCAAACAAACACTACAAAACTACAAAAAAATAAACACAAACGAACACTAAACACTAAAACAAAATTCAAACATAAACATACAAACGCAACATACAACACTACAACACAAACACAAAACAAAGCCTGCAACACTAAAACACAAAAACCTACAACCTACAACACTCAAACAAACACTACAAATAAAAAACTTACCAAAAGAAACCAAAAACACTAAACCTTTAAAACACTAAAAAAACCTGAACACTACACCTACAACACTACAAACTCAACCTAACAACAACACAAAAACACTAAACACTAAACAACCCCAAAAAAAACCCTACAACATAAAACACTACAAACACACAACCTAAAACTAAACCTAAAACATAGAACACAAAAAACTAAACCAAAAACCTAAAACACTTCAAAAACAAAAACACTAAAACAAAACAAAAACATTAAACCTACAAATACAAACAAACGCCAACACTAAACACTAAACACAAAAACAAAAACATAAACCTAAAACACTACAAATTTCAACATAAACCAAAAAACTAAAAACCCACACCCAAAAACATACAACATACAAACCAACACTAGAACACTAACACTAAACACAAACACTAAACACTAAACACTACAACACTCCCCCTCACTACAACCCCAAACAAAACCCTAAAACCTACAACCACCCCCAAACATAAAACCCTAAACCCTGAACACAAACACAAACACTACAACACTACAACATCACACTACAACACCTTCAACACAAAATAAAAACTTAAAAACAAAACAAGAAACAACACTAAACACTACAACACAAAAAAAGAAACTACAACACTACAACACTAAAATTTCAACATCAAAACACAACCTACAACACACGACACTAACACTACAAACTACAACACTACAAAACTAAAACATTGCAACACAAAACCCTACAACAAAAACCCTAGAACACTAAAACCCCAACAACAACCCCTACAACACTCAGCACTACATAAAACACTACAACATTACAACCCCAAAAACCACTGCAACACAAAACCCCCTTACATAAACAAAACAAAAAACACTACAACCTACAACAATAACACTGCAACACTACAAACTACAACAAAACACTAAAACAAAACATACAACAAAAAACTCGACATACAACACTACAACACTAAACACTGCAACACTACAAACCTAAAACACTACAAAAACTGAACACTAAACAAACACAAAAACACTAAACCAAACACTAAAAACACAACACACTACAACACTGAACCTACAACACTAAACACAAACACTAAAAAAAAAAAAAAAAAAAAAAAAAAAAAAAAAAAAAACACTGCAAACTACAACAACAACACAAACACTACAAAACTAAAATATAAACACAAAAGCACTACAAACTGCAACCTACAACATAAAAACACAAACTAAAAACACTAACACTGAAACACTAAAACACTCCCCCCCTAAAACCTATAACATACAAAACTGAAACACTGCAACACAAAAACACAAAACATGAACACTAAACACTACAACACAAACACTAGAACATTAAACATACAAGATTTACAAGACACAACATACAACACTACAACACTCAACGCAAAACACTAGAAACAACAAACTAAAACACTACAACACTCAACACAAACCTACACACTACAAAAGTAGTGCAAAAACCCCCAAGAAAACTACAACACCAAACGTACAACACTAAAAAAATAGAACACTACAACACTAAAACCAAAAACCTGCAACCGCAACATACAACCTAAACATAGAAACTTAACACTAAAGACTACAAAACTACAACACTACGACACTACAACACTAAAAACACTGCAAAACTAACCCATTTACAAAACTCAACTTGAAACCTAAAACACAAACCTAGAACACTAAAACACAAACACTAAAACTACAGCATGAAACATAAAACCCACTACAACATTACAACACTGAAACTGCAAACTAAACACTGAACACTACAAAAAATACAACATAAACAAACAGCACTAGAACATTGCAACACACAAACTAAAACCTGAAAAACCTACAGCACTACAAACTACAACACACAACATCAACACTACAACACTACAACACTAAAACACTAGAACACTCGAACATTTGGGAACACAAAAACACAAACAACAACAACACTGAAACACTAAACACACAACACAAACACTAGAACACTACAACACTAGAACACTACAACACTACAGCACTACAACACTACAACACTATAACACAAAAAACACTACAACACTACAACACAAACACTAGAAAACTAAAAACACTAGAACAATACAACACTACAGCACTACAACACTACAACACTACAACACTACTACACTACAACACTACAACACTGCAACACGAACAACACTACAACACTACAACACTACAACACTACTACAACTACAACACTACAAAACACTACAACACTACTACACTACTAACACTACAACACTTACCAACACACTACAACACTGCAACACTACAACTCTACTACAATACAACACGACTACGAACCTACAAGTGCACACTACAAACCTACCAACACTACAACGCTACTACCACACTACAACACTACAACACTACAACACTACAACACTGCACACTACAACACTACAACACTACAACACTCCAACACTACATCACTACTACACTACAACACTACAACTAACTAACACGACAACACTGCAACACTACAACACTACACACTATAACACTACAACACTACTACACTACAACACTACAACACGAAAACAACTACAACACTAAAACACTACTACACTAAAATCACTACAACACGTAAACACTACAACATAAAACACATCAACACTAAAACACTACAACACTAAAACACTACAAACCACTAAAACACTACAACACTAAACACTACAATCACTGAAACTCCTAGAACACTAAAACCTACAACCACTAAAACACTACAACACATAAAACACTCAACACTAAAACACTACAACTCTAAAACACTACCAACACTAAAACAACTACGACTGACAACACTAAAAACACTACTACACTAAAACATAGAACACTGAAACGCGTGAACACTAAAACACGACAACACTAAAACACTACAACACTATACACTACAACAACTAAAAACTCTAACAACACTAAAACACTACAACACTAAAACACTACAACACTAAAACACTACAACACTAAAACACTACAACACTAAAACACTAGAACACTGAAACACTAGAACACTAAAACAACTAGAAACCACTAAAACACTACTACACTGAAAGTCTAGAACACTAAAACACTACAACACTAAAAACACTAGAACACCGAAACTTCTAGAACACTAAAACACTAGAACACTGAATCCGCTAAACCCAGAAACAACTAGAACACTAGAACAATGAAACACTGAAGACAGAAACACTAGAACACTGAAAACACTAGAACACTAAAACACTAGAACACTGAAACACTTGAACACTGAAACACTAGAACACTAAAACACTAGAACACTGAAACACTAGAACACTAAATCACTAGAACACTGAAACACTAGAACACTGAAACACTAGAACACTGAAACACTAGAACACTAAGAACACTGAACAACACTATAACACTAAATCACTAGAACCACTGAAACACTAGAACACTGAAACACTAGAATACTAAACACTGAAAACAGGAAAGAACACTGAACACTAGAACACTAGAACACTGAAACACTAGAACACTGAAACACTAGAACACTGAAACACTAGAACACTAAAACACTAGAACACTGAAACACTAGAACACTAAAACACTAGAACACTGAAAAACACGAGAACACTAGAACAACTGAAACACAAGAACGCTGAAACACTAGAACACTGAAACACTAGAACACTAGAATCACTAGAACACTGAAACACTGAGAACACTAAAACACTAGAACAGTGAAACACTAGAACACGAAATCCACCTAGAAACACTGAAACACTACAGACCTGAAACACTAGAACACGAAACCACTAAACACTAGTCCACTAGAACACTGAAACACTAGATCACTAATACACGAGAACACTGAAACACTAGAACACTAGAACACAAGAACACTATAACACTAGAACACAGAAACACTTGAACACTAAAACACTAGACAACTAAACACTAGAACACTGAAACACTAGAACACTGAAACACTTGAACACTGAAACACTAGAACACTGAAACACTAGAACACTGAAACACTAGAACACTGAAACACTAGAACACTGAAACTTTTGAGAACACTTGCAAACACTGAAACACTAGAACACCTGAAACACTAGAATCACTAAAACACTAGAACACTGAAACACTTGAACAATGAAACACTAGAACACAAAAACACAAGAATCACTGAAACACTATAACACTGAAACACGAGGACACTGAAACTCTAGAACACTGAATACTAGAACACTGAAACACTTGAACACTGAAACACTAAACACTGAAACACAAACACTGAAAACACTAGAACACTGAAGCACTAGAACACTGGAAAACCCTAGAACACTGAAACACTAGAACACTGAAACACTAGAACACTGAAACACTAGAACAATGAAACACTAGAACACTGAAACACTTGAACACTGAAACACTTGAACACTGAAACACTAGAACACTAAAACACTAGATACACTAAATCACTAGAACACGAAACACTAGAACACTACAAACACTAGAACACTAAAGCACAAAGAACACTGAAACACTTGAACACGAAACACTAGAACACTGAAACACTTGACACTAAAACACTAGAACTCGGAAACACTAGAACACTAAAGCACTAGAACACTGAAACACTTGAGACACTGAAACGACGAGAACACTGAAACACTAACACTAAAACACTAGAACACTGAACCTTGAACACTGAAACACTTAGAACACCTAAAACACTAGAACACGAAATCACTAAACACTGAAACACTTGAACACTGAAACACTAGAACACTGAAAACTAGAACACTAAAACACTAGAACACTAAATCACTAGAACACTGAAACACTGGAACACTAAATCACTAGTACACTGAAACACTTGAACACTGAAACACTAGAACACTGAAACACTTTGAACAATAAAACACATAGAAAACACTGAAACACTGGAACACTAAATCACTAGAACACTGAAACACTTGAACACTGAAACACTAGAACACTGAAACACTTGAACACTAAAACACTAGAACACTGAAACACTAGAACACTGAAACACTAGAACACTAAATCACTAGAACACTGAAACACTAGAACACTAAATCACTAGAACACTGAAACACTAGAACACTGAAACACTTGAACACTGAAACACTGAACACTGAACACTTGAACACTGAAACACTAGAACACTGAACACTGCACACTAGAACACGGAAAACATTTGAACACGTGAAACACTAGAACATGAAACACTAGAACACTGAAACTACTAGAGTACAACTAAAACACTAGAACACTGAAACACTAGAAAACTTAATCACTAGAAACACTGAAACACAAAGAACCTGAAACACTTGAACACTGAAACGCAAGAACACTGAAACTCTTGAACACTGAAACCTAAACACTGAAACACTTGAGACACTGAACACTAGAACACTGAAACACTTGAACACTGAAACACTAGAACACTGAAACACTAGAACACTGAAACATTTGAACACTGAAACACTAGAACACTGAAACACTAGAACACTGAAACACTAGTACACTAAAACACTAGAACACTGAAACACTAGAACACTAAAACACTAGGAACACTGATTCACTTGAACACTGAAACACAGAACATTAAATCACTAGAACACTGAAAAACTAAGAACACTAAAACACTAGAACACTAAAACACTAGAACACTAAATCTCTAGAACGAACTGAAACACAAGACCACTAAAACACTAGAACACTGAAACACTAGAACACTGAAACACTAGAACACTAAAACACTAGAACACTAAAACACTAGAACACTAAAACACTAGAACACTGAAACACTAGAACACTGAAACACTAGAACACTAAAACACTAGAACACTGAAACACTAGAACACTAAAACACTAGAACACTGAAACACTAGAACTCACTGAAACAACTTGACCACTAGAACACTAGAACACTGAAACACTAGAAAAACTGAAACACTTGACACTAGAACACCTAGAACACTGAAACACTAGAACACTGAAACACTTGAACACTGAAACACTAGAACACTGAAACACTAGAACACTGAAACACTTGAACACTGAAACACTTGAACACTGAAACACTAGAACACTGAAACACAAACACCGAAACACTGGAACACAGAAACACTTGAACACTAAAACACTAGAACACTGAAACACTAGAACACTAAAACACTAGAACACTGAAACACTAGAACACTGAAACACTAGAACACTGGAAACACTAGAACCCTGCAACACTGAACACTGAAACACTTGACCACTAAACACTAAACACTGAACCACTAGAACACTGATACACTTGAACACTGAAACACTAAACACGAATACACTTGAACACTAAAACACTAGAACACTGAAAACACTGACCACTAAACACTAGCACACTGAAACACTAGAACTCGAAACACGTACCACTAGAACACGAGTAACCTGAAACACTGAACACTGAAACACTGCCACGAGAACTCTAGAACACTGAACACTAGAACACTAAAACACTAGAACACTGAAACACTTGACCCTAGAACACTTGAACACTGAAACACTAGAACACTGAAAAACACTAGAACACTGAAACACTAGAAACACTGAAACACTGAACACTATAACACTAGAACACTGAAACAGACCTTGACCAACTTGAACACTAGAACACTGAAAACACATGAACACTGAAACACTTGACCACTAGAACTCTAGAACACTGAAACACTAGAAACACTGAAACACTTGAACAACACTGAAAACACTACACACTTGAAGACCACACTAGAACTCAAAAACACTAGATCACTGAACACGAGAACACTAAAACACTAGACACTGAAACACTAGGAACAACCTGAACACTTGAACACTAGAACACTAGAACACTGAATAACACTAGAACACAGAAACACTAGAACACTGAAACACTAGAACACTGAAACACTAGAACACTGAAACACTAGAACACTGAAACACTAGAACACTGAAACACTAGAACACTGAAACACTTGAACCTAGAACACGACACATCGAAAACATATATGAACACTAGGCAGGATCCAGTACTACTTTAAGCAGATGTAGATAAAGCCACAGGTTCAGGAGAGTGGACCTAGTAGCGATCAGTGAAGAGGCGGGCCAGGAACTTTGACACGACCCCTGAACCTCAAACGATGAGTACTAGACCACTATAACACTAGAACACTAGAATGTATGAACACTAGAACACTAAAACTAGGACGCTAGAGCACTAAAACACAGAACACTAGAGAATATGAAACTAGAACACTAAACACTAAATATATGAACACTAGAACACTAACCACCAAACAACTAGAACACTAACCACCTGTACATTAGAATCACTAGAATTTATGAACACTAGAAACACTATATCTAACACCAAAACACTAGAACCTAGAATATATGAACACTAGATCACTAGACCACCAAACCGAGATACACTAGACCAACTAGAACACTAGATTATATCAAACTAGAACAACAACCACCAAACACTAGAACACTAGACTCACCAACACTAGAACACTAGACCCCAGAACACTAGAACCACTAGACCACCAGAACACTAGAACACTAACCACTAAACACATAAATATAGAACACTAGAACACAGACCACTCAAACACTAGAACACTAACCACTAAGAACACTTTAATATATAACAACTAGAACCTAGACCACTAAACACAGAAACGAGCCACCAGAACATACAACACAGACCACTAGAACACTATAATATATGAACACTAGAACACTAGACCACTAAACACTAGACACACCAGAACACTAGAACCACTAGAATATATGAACACTTAGAACACAGACCACTAAACACTAGACCACAAACACTAAGAATATAATGAAACACTAAACACTAGACCACTAAACACTAGAATATAGAACAACCTAAGAACAACTAGACCACCTAAACACTAGACTCACAGAACACTAGAATATATGAACACTAGAACAACTAGACCACCAAACACAAAGAACTCTATAATATAAGACTCTAAACACTAGACCACGAGAACACCTAGACACAAGAACACTATAATATATAACACTAGAACACTAAGACCTCTAGAACACTAAAAAATAATGAACACTAGAACATAGACCACCCGAACACTAGACCACCAGAACACTTAGAAAATATATGAACACTTTAGAACACTAGACCACCAGAACACTAGATACAACTAGACCCAACAGAAACACTAGACCACTAGACCACTAAACACTAAATGATATAACGCTAAACACTAGACCACCTAAACACTAGAATATTGAACACTAGAACCTAACCACCAGAACACTATACCACCAGAACACTAAATATAAGAACACTAGAACACTAGTCCAACAAACACTAGACCCACCAAAACCCTAGAAATATAAACACGAGAACACTAGACCCACCAAACACAGACGCACCAGAACACTAGAATATATGAAACTAGAACACTAACCACCAAACACTAGAACCCACCAGAACACAGAAGATATGAACACTAGAACCACTAGACCACCAGAACTCTAGACCACCAAACACTAGAATATATGAACACTAGAACAACTAGACCCCCAAACACTAGACCCACCAGAAACCCTAGAAGATACTGAACACTAGATCACTAACCCTCAGAACACGAACCACACCAGAACCCTAAATATATGAACATTAGAACACTAGACCACCCCAAAACACTAGACCACCAGAACACTAGAATATATGAAACACTAAACACTAACCACCAGAACACTAGACCACCCGAACACTAGATTATAGGAACAACTAAGAACACTAGAACCAACCAGAACACTAGGACCACCAGAAACACTAAAATATATGAACACTAGAACCACTAGACCACCAAAACACTAGACCACCAGAACAACTAGAATAATGAAACACTAGAACTCTAACCAACAGAACACTAAATATATGAACACTAGGAACACTAGACCACCAGAACACTAGAATATAATAAACACTAGAACACTAGACCACCAGAACACTAGACCACTAGAACACTTAGAATATATGAACACTAGAACACTAGACCACCAGAACACGAGAATATATAACACTAGAACTCTAGACCACCAGTACACTAGAATATATGAACACTAGAACACGAGACCACCAGAACACTAGACCACAGAAACACTAGAATATATGAACACTAGACCACAAGAACACTAGACCACCAGACACTAGAATATAGAACACTAGAACACGAGACCACCAGAAAACACTATAGACCACCAGATCACAAGAATAAGAACACTAAGGGCACTAGACCACCAGAAACACTAGACCACCAGAACACTAGAATATATGAACACTAGAACACTAGACCACCAGAACACTAGAATATATAACACTAGAACACACGACACCATAACACTAAATAATACATGAACACTAGAAACACTAGACCAAATGAACACTAGACCACCGAACACTAGAATATATGAACACTAGAACACTAGACCACCAGACACTAGAATATATGAACACTAGAACACTAGACCACTCAAACACTAAATATATGAACACTACGAACAACGAGACCACCTGAAACACTTGAATATATGAACACTAGAACACTAGACCACCAGAACACTTAGAAGATATGAACACTAAACACTATACCACCAAAACACTAGAATATATTTTTTGGGAAAAAAAACACTAGAACACTAGACCACCAAACACTAAATATATGAACTCTAGAACACTAGACACACCAGACACGAGAACCACCAGAACACTAGATATATAGAACACTAGAACACTAACCACCAGATCTCTAGACCACCAGAACACTAAAAATATGAACACTAGAACACTAGACCACCAGAACCTCTAGACCAACCAGAAACAAATAAATATAGAACACGAGAACACTAGACCATCAGAACACTAGAATATATGAAACACTAGAACACTATACCACCAGAACAACTAGACCACCAGAACACTAGAATATATGAACACTAGAACACTAAACCCACCTAACACTAGACCACCAGAACACTAGAATGTATGACACTAGACACTAGACCACCAGACACACTAGACCACACGAGAACACTAGAATATATGAACACTAGAAACACTAGACCCACCAGAACACTAAACCACCTAGAACACTAGAATATTAGAACACTAGAACACAGACACTAGAACACTAGACCACACCAAACACAAATAATGAACACTAGAAACACTAGACCCACCAGAACAGCTAGACACACCAGAACACTAGAATATATGAACACTAGAACACTAGCCCACCCAGAACCACTAGACCACCAGAACACTAGAATATAATGAACACAAAACACTAGACCACCAAACACTAGAATATATAAACTAGAACACTAGACCACCAAACACTAGACCAACAGAACACACTAAAATATGAACACTAGAACACTAGACCACCAGAAACACTAAATATATGAACACTAGAACACTAGACCACCAGAACACTAGAATAAGGAACATCTAGAACACTAGACCACCAGAACACTAGTACCACAGAACACTAGAATATATGAACACTAGAACACTAGACCAACAGAACACTAGACCACCAGAACACTAGAAGTTATGAACACTAGAACACTAGACCTCCAGAACACTAGACCACCATAACACTAAATATATGAACACTTGAACACTAACCACCCAGAACACTAGAGCCACCAGAAAACAGAATATATGAACAATAGACCACCAGAACACTAACAACCAAGAAACAGAATAGATGAACACAGAACACTAATACCACCAGAACACTAGACCACCAGAACACTAGATATAGAACACTAAATCACTAGACCTCTCAAACACTAACCACCAGAACACTAGAATTAGAAACACTAAACACTAGACCACCAGAACACTAGACCACCAGAACACTAAAAACCCCAGAACACTAGACCAACAGAACACTAGAATATATGAACACTAGACCACCAATAACACAGAGCACCAGTACACAGAATAATATGAACACAGAACACTAGACCCCCAAACACTAGACCACCAGAACACTAAATATATGAACACTAGAACACTAGACCACCAGAACACTAGACCACCAGAACACTAGAATAGATGATCACTAAACAATAGACAACAGAACATAGACCACCAGAACAACTAGAATATATGATACACTAGAAAACACTAGACCACCAGAACACTAACCACCAGAACACTAAACCACCAAACACTAGAATATATGATCACTAGACCACCAGAACACGAGACCACCAGAACACTAGAATATAGAACACTAGAACACTAGACCACAAAAAAAACCAGAATCACTTAGACGAGACCACCAGAACACTAGAATATATGAACACAGAACACCTAAACCACCAGAACACTAGAATATATGAACACTAGAACACTAGACCACCAGAACACTAACCACCAAACAGCTAGAAATATATGAAACACTAGACCCACCAAACACTAGACCACCAGAAACACTAGACCTACCAGAACACTAGAATAAATGAACCCTAGACCACCAGCCCACTAGACCACCAGAACACTGAATATAATGAACACAGAACACTAGACCACACAGAACACTAGACCACACAAACACAAGAATATATGAACACTAGAACCCTAGACCACCTGAACACCTAGAAGAATGAACACTAGAACACTAGACCCCCAGAACACTAACCACCAGAACACTAGACCACCAAACACTAGATAAATGAACACTAGCACACTAGACCCACCAGAACACTAAATTTATGAACACTAGAACACTAGACCACCAGACCACAAGACCACACCAGAAACAAACTAAATATATGACCACTAGTCCACCAAACACTAACCACCAGAACACTAGACCACCAGAACACTAAATATATGAACACTAGACTCACCAGAACACTAGACCACCAGAACACTAGAATATAGGAACACAGAACACTAGACCACCTAGAACACTAGACCACCAGAACACTAGAATATAGGAACACTAGAACACTAGACCACCAGAACACTTAGAAGATATAACAACTAGAACACTAGACCACCAGAACACTAGACCACCAGACACTAGACCACCAGAACACTAGAATATATGAACACTAGTACACTTGACCACCAGAAAACACGAGAATATATGAACACTAGAACACTAGAACCACCAGAACACTAGACCACCAGAACACTAGAATATAGGAACACTAGACCCCTAACACTAGACCACCAGAACACGAGACCACCAAACACTAGAAATATATGAACACAGACCACCAGAACACTAGACCACCAGAACACTTGAATATATGAACACTAGAACTCTAGACCCACCAGAACACTAGACCACCAAACCTAGAATATAATGAACACTGAACTTAGACCACCAGAACACTAGAATATATGAACACAGAAACACTAAACCACCAGACACTAGACCACCAAACACAGACCACCAAACACTAGAATTTATAACACTAAGAAACTATAGACCACCAGAACACAAGAAATATGAACACTAGAACCCTAGACCTCCAGAACATAGTCCACCAGAACACTAAAAGCTAGAATATATGAACTCTAGACCACCAGAACTACTAAACCACCGAATACTAGACCACCAAACACTAGAATATATGAACACTAGACCACCAAACACAGACCTCCAGAACACTAGAATAAATGAACACTAGAACACTAGACCACCAGAACACTAGACACCAGAACACTAGATAATAATAACACTAGAACACTAGACCTCCAGAACACTAGAAATAATGAACACTAGAACACTAGACCACCTGAACACTAGACCAACCAAACACTAAACCACCATAACACTAGAATATAGAACACTAGAACTCTAGGACCACCAGAACACTAGAATATATGAACACTAGAACACTAGACCACCAGAACACTAGTCCACACCAGAACACTAGACACCAGAAACACGAGACCACCAGAACACAGAATATATGAACACTAGAACACTAGACCACCAGAACACTAGACCACCAGAACACTAGAATATATGAACACTAGACCACCAGAACACTAGACCACCAGAACACTAGAATATATGAACACTAGAACACTAGACCACCAGAACACTAGACCACCAGAACACTAGAATATATGAACACTAGAACACTAGACCACCAGAACACTAGACCACCAGAACACTAGAATATATGAACACTAGAACACTAGACCACCAGAACACTAGACCACCAGAACACTAGAATATATGAACACTAGAACACTAGACCACCAGAACACTAGAATATATGAACACTAGAACACTAGACCACCAGAACACTAGAATATATGAACACTAGAACACTAGACCACCAGAACACTAGAATATATGAACACTAGAACACTAGACCACCAGAACACTAGACCACCAGAACACTAGAATATATGAACACTAGAACACTAGACCACCAGAACACTAGACCACCAGAACACTAGAATATATGAACACCAGAACCTAGACCACCAGAACACAGTAACATTAGATCACTAAAAAATTAGAAACACAGGAACACTAGAACACTAGACCACCAGAACACTAGAACACTAGAATGTATGAACACTAGAACTCTAAGAAACTAGATCACTGGAGCACTAGAACACTAGCATCCAAGAACACGAGAAAAAAACACAGTAACATTAGATCACTAAAAAATTATAAACACAGGAACACTAGAACACTACAGCGCTAGAAAACAATTACATAAGAACACTAGAACACATGTACACTAGACCTAGAACACAAGAACACTAGAAAACAAGACCACAAGAACATAATATCTCTAGAACACTAAACACAAGAACACTAGAGCGTTCGAACACAAGTACACTAGAGCACTAGAAGACAAGTACGCTAGAACACATGAACACTAGAACACAAGAACTCTAAGAACACAGGAACACGAGAACACAAGAACACTAGAACACAAAAAACACTAAGAACACAGGAACATTAGAACACAAGAACACTAGATCACAAGAAAACTAAAATATGGGAACACCAGAACATAGGGAAAAAGAACACATAAAGAAAAGTACAAAGAACACAGGAACAAAGAACACGGAAAACAAGCACACGGGAACACAAAAACACGGGAAAAAAAAGAACCAAAACACGGAACAAAAGAACACTTGAATGAAGAACACGGAAACAAAAGACCATGGGAACACAAATCATAGGAATACAAGAACACTAGAAGTAGGAAAACACCGAAACTGGAACACGGGAACACAAACACTAGAACACTGGAACACAAACCCCAGGCTAGGCAGGTTCGGGGCCCCAGGCTGGGCGGGTTTCTTTAGCCCCTCTGGGGAATTTTCAGGGGCCCCAGCTAGGCGGGTTCATAGCCCAGGTGGGGCAGGTTCAGTGGCCCGGCTAGGCCTTCATGCCCAAGCTAGGGGGGTTTCAGGGGCCAGGTAGGCGGGTTCATAGCCCAGGCGAGGTAGGTTAGTAGCCCAGCTAGGCAGATTCAGTGGCCCAGGCTAAGCCAGGTTCAGTAGCCCAGCTAGGCAAGTCAGTGGCCAGGCTAGCAGGTTCAGTAGCCCAAGGCTAGGCAGATTCAGTGCACCAGGCTAGGCAGGTTAGAAAGCCCAGGTCAGGCAAGATTCAGTAGCCCAGGGCAAGGCAGTTCAGTGGCCCAGGAACAGTAGGTACAGTGGCGCCTGGCTAGTCAGTTCAGTGGCCAGCTAGGCAGGTTCAGTAAGCCCTAGGCTAGGCAGTCCAATCACACCCAGAGTCATTCAAGACCTAGTTTCTTCCTACTACTGTTCCACTACTTACTGTTTTCCCGGCTACTTACTGTTTTCCGCTATTACTGTTTCACCTACTTACAGTTTTACAGCTACTTACTGTTGTGTCTTCCCTGTGTTACTGCCCAATGTACTGTTGTTCATCCCGGTGCTACTGCCACACGCTACTGTTGTTCTTCCCTGGTGCAACCTGCCACACGCTACTGTTGTTCTCCCTGTGCTACCTGCCACCAGGTTACGTGTTCTTCCCTGGTGCTTACTGGCCCCATGTACTGTATGTTCTTCACTGGTGCAACGTGCCACCATGTTACTGTCGTTCTTGCCCTGGCTCTAACTGCACCATGTTACTGTTGTTCTTCCCTGGTGCTACATGCCACATGTTACTGGTTCATTCTCGGCACCGCCAGCACGTACTAGTTGTTCTTCCCTAGGTGCTACTGCCACACCTATCTGTGTTCTTCCTGGGCTACCTGCCACCATGTTTACTGTTGTTCTTCCCTGTGCTACTGTTCACCATGTTACTGTTGTTCTTCCTGGTGCTACCTGCCACCACGCTACTGTTGTTCTTCCTGGTGCTACCTGCCACCAGTTACTGTTGTTCTTCCCTGGTGCTACCTGCCACCACGCTACTGTTGTTCTTCCCTGGTGCTACCTGCCACCATGTACTGTTGTTCTTCCCTGGTGCTACCTGCACCACGCTACTGTTGTTCTTCCTGGTGCTACTTGCCACCACGCTACTGTTGTTCTTCCCTGGTCTACCTGCCACCATGGCTACTGTTGTTCTTCCCTGGTGCTACCTGCCACCATGTTACTGTTCATCTTCCCTGTGCTAACTGCCACCAGCTACTGTTGTTCTTCTCTGGTGCTACCTGCCAACATGTTACTGTTGTTATTCCCTGGTGCTACCTGCCACCACGTTACTGTTGTTCTTCCTGGTGCTACCTGCCACCATGTACTTACTGTTTTCCCTGGTGCTACCTGCCACCACGCTACTGTTGTTCTTCCCTGGTGCTACCTGCCACCATGTTACTGTTGTTCTTCCCTGGTGCTACCTGCCACCAGTACTGTTGTTCTTCCCTGGTGCTACCTGCCACCATGTTACTGTTGTTCTTCCCTGGTGCTACCTGCCACCATGCTTACTGTTGTTCTTCCCTGGTGCTACCTGCCACCAGCTACTGTTGTTCTTTCCCTGGTGCACCTGCACCATGTTACTGTTGTTCTTCCCTGGTGCTACCTGCCACCATGTTACTGTTGTTCTTCCCTGGTGCTACCTGCCACCATAGTTACTGTTGTTTTTCCTGGTGCTACCTGCCACCATGTTTACTGTTGTTCTTCCCTGGTGCTACCTGCCACCAGTACTGTTGTTCTTCCCTGGTGCTACCTGCCACCATGTTACTGTGTTCTTCCCTGGTGCTACCTGCCACCAGTTACTGTTGTTTTCCCTGGTGCTACCTGCCACCACGCTACTGTTGTTCTTCCCTGGTGCTACTGCCACCATGTTACTGTTGTTTCTTCCTGGTGCTACCTGCCACCATGTTACTGTTGTTCTTCCCCTGGTGCTACCTGCCACCATGTTACTGTTGTTCTTTCCCTGGTGCTACCTGCCACCATGTTACTGTTGTTCTTCCCTGGTGCTACCTGCCACCATGTTACTGTTGTTCTTCCCTGGTGCTACCTGCCACCATGTTACTGTTGTTCTTCCCTGGTGCTACCTGCCACCATGTTACTGTTGTTCTTCCCTGTGCTACCTGCCACCATGTTACTGTTGTTCTTCCCTGGTGCTACCTGCCACCATGTTACTGTTGTTCTTCCCTGGTGCTACCTGCCACCATGTTACTGTTGTTCTTCCCTGGTGCTACCTGCCACCATGTTACTGTTGTTCTTCCCTGGTGCTACCTGCCACCACGCTACTGTTGTTCTTCCCTGGTGCTACCTGCCACCATGTTACTGTTGTTCTTCCCTGGTGCTACCTGCCACCATGTTACTGTTGTTCTTTCCCTGGTGCTACCTGCCACCATGTTACTGTTGTTTTCTTCCTGGTGCTACCTGCCACCATGCTTACTGTTGTTCTTCCCTGGTGCTACCTGCCACCATGCTACTGTTGTTCTTCCCTGGTGCTACCTGCCACCATGTTACTGTTGTTCTTCCCTGGTGCTACCTGCCACCATGCTACTGTTGTTCTTCCCTGGTGCTACCTGCCACCATGCTACTGTTGTTCTTCCCTGGTGCTACCTGCCACCATGTTACTGTTGTTCTTCCCTGGTGCTACCTGCCACCATGTTACTGTTGTTCTTCCCTGGTGCTACCTGCCACCATGTTACTGTTGTTCTTCCCTGGTGCTACCTGCCACCAGTTACTGTTGTTCTTCCCTGGTGCTACCTGCCACCATGTTACTGTTGTTCTTCCCTGGTGCTACCTGCCACCATGCTACTGTTGTTCTTCCCTGGTGCTACCTGCCACCATGCTACTGTTGTTCTTCCCTGGTGCTACCTGCCACCATGTTACTGTTGTTCTTCCCTGGTGCTACCTGCCACCATGCTACTGTTGTTCTTCCCTGGTGCTACCTGCCACCATGCTACTGTTGTTACTCTCTCACATAACTCTTGGGAAACCATTACTTCTCTTTTTCTGTTGTAAATCTAAATTTGTCCAACTTGAATTCATTGTGGCGACTTGTGTTGACTGGATGTTGTCAGCACCTTGTGTGTGTACTCACCTA
>NC_069441.1:29587116-29632116 GCF_026875155.1 Cherax quadricarinatus
TTGGGATGTCCTGACTATGGGTCAGGTTGGTGGTGTTGGTTGCCAATATGACGTTTTTCAGAGCATAGTTCTAGCTGCCCAGACAACTTTTGTTCCTAATAAGGAAATTAAATCTAGTAAAAATGATCCCAGATGGATGAACAATAGATTAAAACATCTCAATGGTCAAAAGAGAGGTATATATAGGCGTATCAAAAGAGGGGATGGGCAGTTAAGAAATCAATATATTCAATTAAAGAGAAATAAAAAAGGAATAAGAAAAGCAAAAAGGGATTATGAGGCCAATGTCGCAAGGGATTCAAAGACTAACCCAAAAGGGTTCTTTCAGGTATACACAAATAAGATTAGGGACAGTGATAAGGATGTGTGTGAGATTTATATTTAGTTCCTCTCAGTTTTTACTCAGGAAGATACTAGCGAAATTCCAGAAATAATAAATTATGTAGAACAGGACGATAATAAACCATGCACGATTGCGGTAACTAGGGACATGGTCCTCAGACAAATAGAGAAACTAAAACCTAACAAATCCCCAGGCCCTGATGAACTGTTTGCAAGGGTGTTAAAGGAATGTAAAGAGGAACTTAGCATACCTTTGGCTAATCTTTTTAACATATCACTACAAACTGGCATAGTGCCTGATAAGTGGAAAATGGCAAATGTAATACCTATTTGCAAGGCAGGTGACAGGTCCTTATCTTCGAACTATAGACCAATAAGCCTTACCTTCATAGTGGGAAAATTTATGGAATTAATGACTGCCGAAAAAAATTGTGGCCATCTTGACAGGCACAGATTGATTAATGAATCTCAACACGGTTTTACAAAGGGGCGTTCCTGTCTTACGAATTTACTAACTTTTTTCACTAAGGTGTTTGAGGAGGTAGATCATGGTAATGAATATGATATTGTGTATATGGACTTCAGTAAGGCTTTCGATAGAGTTCCACACCAGAGGCTACTGAGGAAACTTAAGGCACACGGAATAGGAGGAGAATTTTTTTCCTGGGTAGAGGCATGGCTGACAAATAGGCAGCAGAGAGTTTGCATGAATGGAGAGAAATCAGAATGGGGGCAAGTCACAAGCGGTGTTCCTCAGGGGTCAGTGTTGGGCCATTTGTTGTTCACAATTTACATAAACGATATAGATGAGGGAATAAATAGCGACATAAGAAAATTTGCTGATGACACCAAAATAGGCCGTCCAATTCATTCTAATGAGGACATTAGAGCACTCCAGGATGATTTGAATAAACTGATGCAATGGTCGGAGAAGTGGCAGATGCAGTTTAATATTGACAAATGCAAAGTTCTAAATGTTGGACAGTTAAATAACCATGCCACATATAAACTAAATAATGTAGATCTTAATACTACTGATTGCGATAAGGATTTAGGAGTTCTGGTTAGCAGTAACCTAAAACCAAGACAACAGTGCATTAGTGTTCGCAATAAAGCTAACAGAATTCTTGGCTTCATATCTAGAAGTATAAATAATAGAACTCCTCAGGTTGTTCTTCAACTCTATACATCCTTGGTTAGGCCTCATTTAGACTATACTGCTCAGTTCTGGTCACCGTATTACAGAATGGATATAAATGCTCTGGAAAACGTGCAAAGGAGGATGACAAAGATGATCCCATGTATCAGAAATCTTCCCTATGAGGATAGACTGAGGGCCCTGAATCTGCACTCTCTAGAAAGGCGTAGAATTAGGGAGGATATGATTGAGGTGTATAAATGGAAAACAAGAATAAATAAGGATTGTAAATAGCATGCTGAAAATATCCAGCCAAGATAGGACTCATAAGAACATAAGAATGGAGGAACACTGCAGAAGGCCTACTGGCCCATACAAGGCAGGTCCTTATCAAAACGACCCCTACCCAAAGCTTCCCAAGAATATCCTCCTGTGCCCAATGACATCAGTCAAACCCAGCCTCTCCCACTTATATATTTGTCCAATCTCTTTTTAAAACTACCCTAAGGTCCTAGCCTCGATCACCCCACTGGGAAGATTGTTCCACATATCCACAACTCTCTTCGAAAACCAGTACTTACCTTTGTCCTTTCTAAATCTAAATTCATCCAACTGAAATCCACTATTTCTGGTTCTTACCTGGTTTGACACCCTCAGTACTTTATTAATATCACCTTTGTTTATACCCATCATCCACTTAAACACTTCAGTGATATCTCCCCTCACTCTACGTCTCTCCAGAGAGTGATGATTCAAGGCTCTAAGTCTTTCTTCATACGGGAGGTTCCTTGCACAGTAAATCATTTTAGTCATTCTTCTCTGTATGTTCTCTAATGAGTCTATATCCATCCTGTAGTAAGGAGACCAAAACTGAGCAGCATAATCTAAATGAGGCCTCACTAGTGATGTATAGAGCTGTAAAATAACTTTTGGACTTCTGTTACTTATACTTCTTGAGATAAATCCTAGTAATCTGTTGGCCTTGTTGCGCACACTAAGGCATTGCTGTCTTGGCTTTAGATTTCTGCTTACCATAACTCCCAAGCCTTTTTCACATTCTGTATGATCAAGCTCTACTTCACCTAGATTATAGCTTCGAGGGTTATTTTCATTCTCAAGAACTAGTACCTTGTAATAAAGTTGGTAGAATTACCGACAATATGTAAAGTAAAAGGACACAAGTGCAACTAATGTGACATTTATTGTGGCAACGTTTCGCTCTCCAGGAGCTTTATCAAGCCATTACAAACAATACATGGACACAGAGGGTATATAAAGGCTCAGAGTGAGGTGAATACTAGTGAGGTACCATTTCGATGTTCACTAGTGGTAGTAGTAGTAGTAGTAGTAGTAGTAGTAGTAGTAGTAGTAGTAGTAGTAGTAGTAGTAGTAACAAAAATAATACAATATGGAAGAGCAAATAATTCGTACATGAGTAAAAGGATATAAAAGCTATTACTTGGGTAACATAAAAAATAGGTTGGACAAATATAGACTGGAAAGAGGCAGGTTTTTTTTTTTTTTTTTTTTTTTCGGTGTTCACTCTCTGTAATGTGCTTGTGTAGTATAACAGGAGAGACTATGTGATGGCAGGGTTTACTGTTTTCAGGAGGATTCTTGCTAAGACTTCAGAGATGGTGAAGCTGCCGTTGTTTTGTTTAATTGTATTCGAAACAGCGATCAGTGCTGATTCAAGGCACTTGCGTCTGCGGAAATTAGTTTCTTTGATCACTAATTGGGCGTCTCTGAATTTCATGAGATGATTGGTGGAATTTCGGTGTTGTACACAGGCGTTGTTTAAGTTGTCGTTCCTACATGCGTAAATGTGTTCATTGAGGCGGGTGTCGAGGTTTCTTGCTGTTTCACCTACGTAGATCTTGTCACAGCCTCCACAGGGTATAGTGTAAACTCCTGCATTGACTGGTTCGTGGTGCTTGGGTTTTGTCCTGGTTAGATCCTTTATTGAAGTGGTAGAAGCGATGGCGACTCTGATGTTAGCTTGTGAAAGTACTTTTGAGACGTTTAGTGCAACCTGACTGTTGGGAAGAATTATAACTTTGTTGGGAGCGGTGTTGATGCGTGGAGAATTGATGATCTGAAGAGCTCTTTTCTTGCAGTCTTTGATGAAAAAAGGAGGAAATTGTAACTCAGTGAATGTTTGATGAATGTATGTACACTCCTCGTCAAGAAACTCAGGACTACAAATTCGGTATGCTCTTAGGAAAAACCCGATGATGATGCCTCTTTTGGTCTTGGTATCTTGACTGGAATAGAAGTGTGTGAGATCATTTTTATTGGTGGGTTTCCGATAAACTTGAAATCTTAGGTTGTTGTCTACTTTGTGAATGAGGACGTCGAGGAAAGGTAACTTGTCATTGGACTCTTCTTCTAGTGTAAACTGGATCGCCGGTTCAACTGCGTTGAGCCTTGCCTGAAGATCCCGTACATCAAAACGTTTTGGAGTTATTACGAGTATTGCACCTCACTCAGAGCCTTTATATACCCTCTGTGTCCATGTATTGTTTGTAATGGCTTGATAAAGCTCCTGGAGAGCGAAACGTTGCCACAATAAATGTCACATTAGTTGCACTTGTGTCCTTTTACTTTACAACTAGTACCTTACACTTATCCACATTGAACTTCATCTGCCATTTTTCAGACCAAGACATTAATTTGTCCAAATCCTCCTGGAGTTCATTGGAATCCTCCTCAGAATGAATCATACGGCCTATCTTTGTATCATCAGCAAATCTGCTCATGTCACTTGCAATTCCTTCATCAAGGTCATTAATTTAAATTATGAACAAGAGAGGGTCTAAAACTGATCCTTGTGGAACGCCACTAGTGACTAATCCCCTTTCAGATTTGACCCTATTAATGGAAACTCTCTGATTTCTATTGGTAAGCCATGCCTCTATCCATGCTAGAACTTTACCTCCTATACCATGAGCTGCCACTTTTCTTAAGAGTCTCTTGTGAGGTACTCTGTCGAAGGCTTTACTAAAATCCAAATAAACAATATCATATTCTTTATCACTGTCTACTGCCTCAAATGTTCTATTGAAGAACGTCAGTAAATTTGTCAGGCAGGAACGGCCTCTTGTGAACCCATGCTGAGATTCATCAATCAAATTATGCTCTTCATGGTGACTTCTAATAATATCAGCTATAATTGATTCTAACAATTTGCCTAATATAAACGTCAGGCTTATTGGACGATAATTTGAAGGAGTGGACTTATCCCCTGATTTGAATATACGAACCACATTAGCCATCTTCCACAACTCTGGCACAACACCAGTGAGGATGGATGCATTAAACACACTCATTAACGGCTGACTAAATTCCATCTTGCATTTTTTTAAGTACCCTGGAAAACAACTCGTCGGGCCCCGGAGACTTATTTTGCTTCAGTTTGTCTATCTGTTTAATAACCATGTCCCTCGTGACAGTAATATTAGTTAATTTAAATTCATCAGGAACTAAATAATTGTTAATTACTGGAATCTCATTTACATCTTCCTGTGTAAAAACTGACAAAAAATAGTCATTAAATAAGGAACACATTTCCAGTTCGTTATCCGTCAGCTGTCTATTCCCAATTTTCAGAGGTCCTACTTTTTCCTTCACCTTCTTCCTATACACTTGAAAGAACCCCTTTGGATTAGTCTTTGATTCATTAGCAACTCTAATTTCATAGTCACGTTTAGCCTTTCTAATCCCTTTTTCACTTCTCTTTTAAGCTGGACATATTGGTCAGTAAGGTTAACCTCTCCTCTTCTGATGTGCCTATAAATTCCCCTTTTCTCCCCTAAAAGATGCTTTTGCCTCTTGTTAATCCATTTGGGATTGTTATTATTAGACCTAATTTCTCTCTGGGGAATGTATATACTCTGGGCACGGTGTACATTATTAAGAAAACAATCATAAAAGCAGATCCCTTCATATTCATAAGTATGATTATCGTCAATAAAATCATTAGCTAGATAACCCCAATCAAGATTAGACAGGTGTTCCCTAAGTCCGCTATAATCGGCAGAGCGAAAATCAGGGACTTTTACCGTATTATCATTATTCTCGTATTCTCAGTTTATGCTAAAAGTGATGGATTTGTGATCACTTGCGCCAAGCTCTTCAGTGATCTCCAGATTATTTACGAGTGTTTCCTTATTTGACAGGACTAGGTCGAACAAATTATTGCCTCTGGTAGGCTCTGTTACACACCGCTTCAGAAAACAGTCCTGAACTGTTTCCATAAAGTCACTGGACTCCAGATTACCGGTCAAAGAAGTCCAGTCAATTTGACTAAAGTTAAAATCCCCTACTATCACTATGTTATTGTGTCCAGAAGCCCTAACAATTTCGTCCCAAAGAAGTCTCCCTCTATCGTGATCCAAGCCTGGAGGTCGGTATATTACACCTAGAATTAGTTTTTCTTGACCCTCTACAAACTCTACCCAAACAGATTCTGTTACTAGTCCATCTATGTTTATACCTGTTTTTTGCAACAATTTATATTTTCTCTTACGTATAATGCAACTCTAGCAGTCACATCCCGATTCTTTAAATCATACCATGTTTCAGTTATTACAATGACATCAAAGTTCCCAGCACACACTGTCAAACGTAATTCATTAATCTTATTTCTTGCACTTCGACTGTTAACATAAAATACAGTCATATGTTTTTTCTTCTGCACATTTTTCCTACTCACCTTTGCTTTTACATAATTTCTGTAATTATCATTACCCCGTGTTACTCTATGACTGTTATTATTAAGAGTCATAATATGAAAGCCTAAGTCAGTATATCCATACTCATTATTTTTCATTTCTAAACCCATACCTCTAACTAATCCTAGTTTAAAGTCCTAACAACCCCCTCAACTGAGTTAGCAAGAAAACCCACACCTGCCCTGGATAAGTGAACCCCATCCCTGGCATACATGTCATTTCGGCCATAGAAGTTGTCCCAGTTGTCTATGAATGGTACTGCATTATCCTTACAGTGTTTGTCCAGCCAACAATTAATACCAATTACTCTGGATAACCATTCATTTCTAACACCCCTTCTTGGCAATATGCCACATATAACAGGGCATCCCCCACTCTTCTTCCTAATTTTGTCTATTGACGTCCTGAACCTTCTAACTAAATCCTCTCTTCTACGCTTACCTACATCATTGCCTCCAGCACTGAGGCAGATAATAGGATTGATCCCATTGCCACTCATGATGTTGTCAAGCCGGCTAACAATATCCTCCATCCCAGCCGCAGGAAAGCAAACCCTTTGTCTCCTACTCCTATACTTCAAGCAGAACGCCCTATCCATGTACCTAACCTGGCTATCCCCAACAACAACAATGTTATTGCCTTCCTTGGTGGCCTTCGTCGTGACGTTCCCAGTAGTCGACTCACATTCGTTGGGAGAATGCGTTCGATGTTTCCACAACAGTGTCCACAGCAAATCTCTTTCTTCTTCATCATTTCTACCTTTCCATTCGTCTTCTTGATCTTCAACTTCGTTCCATGCTGTCCTGCCACTGCCTAGGTTCCCTTCTTGACCTGAGGACTCACAACAGGAAGACTACTACAAATCCTCTTGTTTTCCTGTCAAGTGCTGTATCTCCATCTTTGCTACCCTTAATTCCTCCTTAAGCTGCTGGTAAAGTTGCTCAATGGAGGGCAGCAGTGGTTTCAAGTTGAAAAAATTCAGATTCAGGAAGGATATAGGAAAGCACTGGTTTGGTAATAGAGTTGCGGATGAGTGGAACAAACTTCCGAGTACCGTCATGGAAGTGAAAACGTTGTGTGGTTTTAAAAATAGGTTAGATATATACATGAGCGGGTGTGGGTGGGTGTGAGTTAAACCTGACTAGCTTGTGCTGAATATATGGTATAGTGATACCGACAAGATGTGGAAAAAGACACTTATGTACAGTTCAGGACATTTATTAAAGGAAACGTTTCGCTACAAGTGGTTTCTTCAGTCCTAATACAGAGAAAACTAAGAAAACGCATTTCAAAAATGTTTGACAGAAAACTGGCTAAAATATTTACCAGTTCATCAACTACTATTAAGAACTTGATATAAAAACCCAAACATGATTCTGGCACAAGTGCAGGAATTTACATTGTACCATGTGGGGGATGTGACAGAGTATATGTGGGGGAAACAGCCAGATCTCTGAACATTAGGATCACTGAACACAAAAATGCTTGCAGAAATGATGACTGTGAAAATGTGTGTTCATCGTAGGGACGATGTTGGACACCATGAAATTCAGTGAGGCTAAACCAGTGATTAAAGTAGACGACTTAAGACGAAGAAAATGCATAGAAGCTGCCCTACTTGCTGTCAGTTACAGTATCTCAAAATTACTAATCAACAAGAAACTGCTGTAACATGATGTCAACAGGTCCCTCTGTAGCCATCCGTCTCACAACCTTAGTTCCACTACTACTACTACTACTACTACTACTACTACTACTACTACTACTACTACTACTACTACCACCTCTACCCACGCGACACTTCACCTGACTCCTGCCACTATATATACGCGTTTTCTTAGTTTTCTCTGTATTAGGACTGAAGAAGCCACTCGTGGTGGAACGTTTCCTTTAATAAATGTCCTGAACTGTACATAAGTGCCTTTTTCCATAGCTTGTGCTACTAGGTCGGGTGTCGTGCTCCTTCCTTAAGTGAAAGTGACCTGACTAGGTGGGTCATTGGTCTAGGCCGGGAGGTGACATGAACCTGCTTCGCATGGGTCAATAGGCCTGCTTGCAGGGTTCTTCTTATGTTCTTATGTTCTGAGTCTATCCCTTCCGTCCTGTTATTCACTTATACAAGAAACAGCACCGGTCCTAGGACTGCCCCCTGTGGAACCCCACTCTTCACAGGCACCCACTCTGACACCTCATCACCTATGATGACTCGTTGTCACCGTCCTGCAAGGAATGCTCTGATCCATTTCAGTGCTACCTATTGTACATGCCTGATCCTCTAGCTTTTACACTAATCTCTTGTGTGGAGCTGTGTCGAAAGCCTTCTTTCAGTTCAAGAAAATGCATTCTACCCACCCTTCTCTTGTCTTACTTCCTTCACTGTGTGGTAAAACTCCAGTAGATTTGTGACACAGGATTTCCCTTCCCTGAAACGGTGCCTGTTATCGTGTATAAGCTCATTCCTTTCTAGGTATTACATCACTCTTCTGATAATCTTCTCCGTGATTGTTGTTAATGGTACACATAGCACATCTGCTCCCTCTCTCAGGACACACGGAGAGATGTTTGGTCCTACCGCCTTTGAGGTATCTAGCTCACTTAGCAGCCTCTTCACCTCCTCCTTGGTTATGTGTATTATGTCCAGCACTTGTTGGTGTACCCCACCATTCTGGCTTCCCATAGCCCTTTTTGTCTCCACTGTAAATAATTCCTTAATTCTCATGTTTGAGATCCCCAACTTAACTTCTTTGTCGTTTCTTGTGAACTTCCTCTTCCTTCCTCAGCTGATTACCTCAGTCTGATTACCTGGTCCTTGACTGTTGTTTCCCTCCTGATGTGGCTATTCAACAGCCTCGGGCCAGGCTTGGCTTTCGAGGCTATGTCATTTTCGTATTGCCGCTGAGCCTCTTTCCTTATCTCTGCATATTCATTTCTGGCTCTTTTGACTAATCCCCTTATTTTCCTTGGTCCTGTGTGCATGTGTGAATACATCAGTGTGTGCATACGTCAGTGTACTCACCTAATTGTACTCACCTAGTTGTGGTTGCAAGGGTCGATTCATAGCTCCTGGCCCCGCCTCTTCACTGGCCGCTACTGGGTCACTCTCCCTGCACCATTAGCTTTATCATACATCTGCTTAAAGCTATGTATGGATCCTGCCTCCACTACATCGCTTTCCAAACTATTCCATTCTATTTTTTTGACAACTCGTGACTGAAGAATTACTTCCTAACATCTTGTGAATCATTCAGATCTTCACTTCCAAAACTGTTGACCCTGTTGCTGTGTCAATCTCTGGAATATTCTGTCAGTCCATCTTGTGGGTGTGGATACGTCAGGTCTGTATACGGTCAGTGTGTGTATAGTGTGTGCGTTTAATGTGTGTGTGTGGTCAGATTGCACTTGTGTGATAAATGACGGGTATAATGTTGTGGTATAAATCAAATCAAATTAATATCAAATTCTTTTATTCTTTGCAATTTAGTACATGCGCTTTTGTATTTACAATAATGGGTTGCAGTGCAGAGAGCCTCTATTATGCTTAGGCATTTTGGGCCGACTTAATTTAATGGTTTACTGACTACTTAACACTAAAGAAATTTATCATAGTTTTACAATAGTTCCATTAGTTATAAATGAATCTAATTTATATAAACCAAAGGATATATTCATATATTCAAAAATACTGTTTATGAAGCATGATTCAATTATATTCCTGTCGACAATGGACGATAGATTCATAAGTAATTATTGTAATTATATTATGGGAATATAACATTGTGATTTGCTAAAAGTAGTTTAGACTATGAGAATGTTACAATTTCTATTTCCAATACTGTTTTTGAGTAGGTATTTATACCACTATGTAATATTAGTCAATGTATGAACTTGGTCGTCTAGTATTGAAGTGTTAAGATTTAGGTGATTTATCGGTTATGTTAAATATTGAGTAATGAGTATTTAGTGAGTAAGTGGCTTTTGAGAAGAGTCTTAAATTGATTTTCAGACCGGGTTTCTTTAGTATTTTCTGGTAATGAATTACAAATTTTGGGGCCCTTTATGTGCATAGAGTTTTTACATAGTGTGATATGGACACGAGGTATATCAAAAAGAGATCTGTGTCTTGTGTTGTGGTCATGTGTCCTGTTAAGGTTGGTGAGGAGAAGTTTGAGTGGGGGGTTTATGGTTTGAGTGTAGTGTTCTAATGTAGTTGTAGGCATTTGAATAAGTATGGATGTTCTGAAACGGTGAGCAAATGTAGGGGGGGGGGGGTGGTAAAAAAAAAAACCGTTTTTGAAATTGGTGGAGTATGCTGTCAGGTAAGTGGAATTGTTATCTTCTGACTGCAGCCTTTTGCTGGGTTTTTAGTGTCTTAGGTGATTAATGTTGTGATCCTCATGCACAAATTCCATATGTGAGATAAGGGTAGATGAGAATGAGAAAGTGCATGGAGAGCCTGATTGTGGAATGTGGTACGTATCTTTAAGAGTATGCTACAGTCTTAGAGATTTTTCTTGGAAAATTTTGTTGTATATGTGTCTGGAATTTGAGGTACTCGTCTAGGTGGATTCCTAGGAATTTTCCCTCTGTGACTCTTGTGATGGGTGATCCATTTAGTGTTATGTTAAGTGGAATATTTGCAACTCTGGTTCCAGACTGAATGAAATAGGTTTTGTCAGTATTTAGGGTAAGTTTATGAATCGCATCCAGGTAGATATTTTCTGCAATTTCAGCATTGACAGGTTTGCTAGTATGACTGTGTTTGGGTGGGAGAAGACATATGTGTTTCATCTGCAATAATATGGGTTGAGGTAGGGGGCTGTGATGCATTCGTAGGTGATTGATGTAGATAGAAAGAGGGAGTGGTCCAAGGATCTTCCCTGTAGGACTCCTACTGTGATTGGTTGGTGGGAAGAGTTTGCCACTTTTGTGTACACTATTGCTTCTGTTACTTAAGGTTATGACCTTAGGTAGTTGAGGGTGTGCCCTATTATACCATAGTGTGTTAATTTTGTGTGTAGCAATTCATGGTCGACTGTATCAAAAGCTTTATGTAAATCAATGAAAATTCCCAGTGAGACTTCTTTCTTCTCGGAGTGCGGTGTATATTTGTTTAGCTGTGTTTATTAGCATCATTTTTGCTTTTATTATTCCTGAATCCAAACTGACAGGGGTTTAGTATGTTGTGTGAGACGAGGCAGGAATAGATCCGTCTATGAATTAATTTTCCAAAAATTTTAGAGAGCAGTAGTAAGTTAGATATTGGTCTATAGTTATTCAAGTCAGCTTGATCACCTTTGTGGATCGGGGTGACCCTCGCTATTTTGAGAACTGCTGGGAAGGTGGACGATTCGATGGATTTGTTAAAGAGTGTTGCAATAATTGGTGACAGTACTTGTGAAGCTTTTTTTGTACATAAAAGTTGGCAGGTTGTTTATGTCTCCTGCCTTGTTGTTAAGGGTGTTGATGAGCGAGACGTGTTGGGTTGGCTGGAGCGAGGAATAGTGTATGCGGGTAGGTGCCTGTGAGGTAGTCTGATGGACAGCTGTTTGAGCTTTCCTGTGGTGGAAAAGAATACATTGAGTGTGTTTGCTGTTTCAGTTAGTGGCAGTTGGGGTTCGTCTGATTTTGTTAATTTGATTGTTTCGTTTTTGGATATCCTTTCAGTTCCTAGAATTTCAGATAGGGTTTTCCAGGTCTTTTTCATATCCCCTTTGATGTTTTGTAATCTATTTTCATAATACATTTTTTTAGGCGACCTTCTTGGCAGGTTGGTAAGTGTGAGGAGACGTTTAGAAGGGGTCTCTAGTTACTTGACCACTCTGTACTGTTTTCATATGGTGCTCGGTCTTTATGGACTTGAGGTTGGTTGGTGTTAGCCAGGGAACTGTTTAGGTGTGGTGCTGTCAGCGGTTTAGTGTGTGTGCTGTCTGCGGTTTAGTGTTGTGTGCTGTCAGCTGTTTTTGTGTGTGTGCTGTTGCTGTTTAGTGTGTGTGCTGTCTGTGTTTAGTGTGTGTGCTGTCTGCTGTTTAGGATGTGTGCTGTCTGCTGTTTAGTGTGTGTGCATGTCTGCTGTTTAGTGTTTTTGCTGTGCGTTTAGTGTGTTTGCGTCAGCTTTTTTTTAGTTGTTTTGCGTCGCGTTTATTGTTCTGTCAGCTGTTTAGTGTTTGGCTGTAGGTTTGGGTGGCTGTCAGCTGTTTAGGGGGTTTTGCTGTATGTTTAGTGTGTGGCTGTCAGCTTTTTAGGGGTGTTGGGTAGTGTTTGGTTGGGCTGTCGTGTTTATGTGTTTGCTTCAGTTTTTAGTGTGTTGGTTTTGTGGTGTCCAACGTTTAGCGTGTTGCTGTCATGTTTGGGTTTTTGTGTCATGTTTAGTTGTTTGCTGTCAGCGTTTGTTTTTGCTGAGCTGTTTAGTGGTTGCTGTCACTTTTTTGTGTTTTTGCTGAAATTTTAGTTGTTTCTGCGCGTTAAGTTGTTTTGCGCTGTTAGGGGTTTTGTGCATTTTGTGTGTGTCTGTAGTTTTTTGGGTTTGGGGGGGGGGTGAGGTGTGTGTTCCTGTTTAGGGTGTGGTTTTTTTCGCTGTTTTTGTGGGTTTGTCAGCTGTTTAGTTGGTGCTGCATTTTTTAGTGTTTTGCTGTCACGTTTAGTTGTGCTGTCACGTTAGGTTTGCTTAGCTTTTTAGGGTGGTGGTCAGCTTTTTAGGTGGTGCTGTCAGCGTTTGTGTGTGTCTGTCGCTGTTTTGTGTGTTTGCTGTCAGGGGTTATATTTTGTGTCACTGTTTTGTTTGTTTCCTTTTTAGGGGTGTGTGTCAGCTTTTTAGTGTGTTGCTGTCAGCTTTTTAGTTGTTTGCTGTCAGCTGTTAGGTTTTGCGTCAGTTTTTTTGGGGGTGTGTCGTCAGTGTTTAGTATGTTTGTGTCACTGTTTGTTGTTTTGCTGTCAGCTTTTTAGTTTTTCTGCCTGTTTAGTGTTTGCTGTTTATGTGTGTGCTGTCACTTTTTAGTATGTTTTCTGTCAGTGTTTATGTGTGTGTGTCATGTTTGTGTTTGCTGTCCTTTTGTGTTTTGCTGCAGCTGTTTAGATGTTTTTCTGTCCAGCTGTTTGTATGTTTTGGCTGTCAGTTTTTGGGGTTGTTGTGTAGCTGTTTAGTTGTTCGTCAGCTTTTTAAAAGTGGGCTGTCAGCTGTTTTTTTGTGTGTGCGTAAATTTTTAGGTGGTGCTGTCGCGTTTAGTTTTTGCTGTCACTGTTTTTGTTTTTTCTGTCAGTGTTTTGTTGTGCGTAGTTTTTTGGGTGTTGCTGTCAGCTTTTTAGTGTGTTTCTGTCGTTTTAGATGTTTCTGTATGTTTGTTGTTTGCTGTCACTGTTTAGGGGTTGTTGGGTTTGTGCTGATTTTTGTGTTTTTGGTAGCTTTTTAGTTGTTTGCTGTCAGCTTTTTTGGGGGTTTGCTGTCGGCTGTTTAGTGTGTTTGCTGTCACCCGTTTAGTATGTTTGCGTGCTGTTTAGTAGTTTCTTCAGCGTTGTGTGTTGCTGTAGCTTTTTTATGTGTTTCGTCAGTGTTTAGTGGGTTTGCTGCAGCTGTTTAGTGTTGGCTGTCAGTTTTTTTTTTAATGTGTGTCTGTCAGTTTTATGGTTTGCTGTCAGCTGTTTAGGTTGGCTGTCAGCTGTTTGGTTTGCTTCAGCGTTTAGTGTTTTTGTCCTGTAGTTTTTTGGTTTTGTTTGCTGTCAGCTGTTTAGTGTGTGTGCTTCAGCGTTTGTATGTTTGCTCTCAGCTGTTGTGTGGTGCTGTCAGCGTTTACCGTGTGTGCTGTCAGCTGTTTAGTATGTTTCTGTCAGCTGTTTAGTGTTTTTTGCTGTCAGCTTTTTGTAGTGGCTGTCAGCTTTTTTTTATTTTTGTGCAGCTGTTTGTGTGTGTGCTGTGAGCTGTTTGTTTTGGTTCTTCATGTTTAGTGTGTGTTCTGTCAGCTTTTTTGTGTGTGTGCTGTCACTGTTTGGGGTTGTGCTGTCAGTGTTTTGTATTTTTGCTGTCAGCGTTTAGTGTTGGTGTGGCTGTTTAGGTGTGTGCTGTCAGTTTTTGTGTGTGTGCGCAGCTGTTTAGGTGTTTGTGTCGCTGTTTAGTTTTTTTGCTGTCAGTGTTTAGTGTGTGTGCTATCAGTGTTTGCGTGTGGCTGCAGCGTTTAGTGTGTTTGCTGTCACTGTTTATATTTTTTGTGGCAGTTTTTAGGTGTGTGTGTCGTGTTTGCGGTGTGCTGTCGGTTTGTATGTTTCTGTCAGTTTTAGTATGTTTGCTGTCAGCTGTTTAGTTTTTTGCTTCAGCTTTTTAGTGTGTTGCTGGGCTGTTTAAAGTGTGTGTGCTGCGTTTTTAGTTTTTTTGCTGTAGCTGTTTAGTGGTATGTTGTAGCTTTTTTGTGTTTTTGCTGTCGCGTTTAGTTGTTTGCTGTCGCTTTTAGTGTGTGTGCTGTCAGCTGTTTTTGTGTGTGTTTCTGTAGCTGTTTAGGTGTTTGCTGTCAGCTGTTTGTGTGTGGCTGTCGTTTTTTGGGGGGTGTGCTGTCGCTTTTTTAGTGTGTTTTTTGTCAGTTTTTAGTGTGTGGTGTCAGCTGTTTAGTGTGTGTGCTGTCAGCTGTTTGGTATGTTTGCTGTCAGCTGTTTAGTGTGTGTGCTGTGAGCTGTTTAGCGTGTGTGCTGTCAGCTGTTTAGTGTGTGTGCTGTCAGCTGTTTAGTGTGTGTGCTGTCAGCTGTTTAGTGTGTTTGCTGTCAGCTGTTTAGTATGTTTGCTGTCAGCTGTTTAGTGTGTGTGCTGTCAGCTGTTTAGTGTGTTTGCTGTCAGCTGTTTAGTGTGTGTGCTGTCAGCTGTTTAGCGTGTTTGCTGTCGGCTGTTTAGTGTGTGTGCTGTCAGCTGTTTAGTATGTTTGCTGTCAGCTGTTTAGTGTGTGTGCTGTCAGCTGTTTAGTTTGTGTGCTGTCAGCTGTTTAGTGTGTGTGCTGTCAGCTGTTTAGTGTGTGTGCTGTCAGCTGTTTAGTGTGTGTGCTGTCAGTTGTTTAGTGTCTTTGCTGTCAGCTGTTTGTGTGTGTGTTTGTAAAGCTGTTTAGTGTGTGTGCTGTCAGCTGTTTAGTGTGTGTGCTGTCAGCTGTTTAGTGTGTGTGCTGTCAGCTGTTTAGTGTGTGTGCTGTCAGCTGTTTAGTGTCTTTGCTGTCAGCTGTTTAGTGTGTGTGCTGTCAGCTGTTCAGTGTGTGTGCTGTCAGCTATTTAGTGTGTGTGCTGTCAGCTGTTTAGTATGTTTGCTGTCAGCTGTTTAGTGTGTGTGCTGTCAGCTGTTTAGTGTGTGTGCTGTCAGCTGTTTAGTATGTTTGCTGTCAGCTCTTTAGTGTGTGTGCTGTCAGCTGTTTAGTATGTTTGCTGTCAGCTGTTTAGTATGTGTGCTGTCAGCTGTTTTAGTATGTTTGCTGTCAGTTGTTTAGTGTGTTTGCTGTCAGCTGTTTAGTGTGTGTGCTGTGAGCTGTTTAGTATGTTTGCTGTCAGCTGTTTAGTGTGTTTGCTGTCAGCTGTTTAGTGTGTTTGCTGTCAGCTGTTTAGTGTGTGTGCTGTGAGCTGTTTAGTATGTTTGCTGTCATCTGTTTAGTATGTTTGCTGTCAGCTGTTTAGTATGTTTGCTGTCATCTGTTTAGTATGTTTGCTGTCAGCTGTTTAGTGTGTTTGCTGTCACCTGTTTAGTGTGTTTGCTGTCAGCTGTTTAGTGTGTGTGCTGTCAGCTGTTTAGTATGTTTGCTCTCAGCTGTTTAGTATGTTTGCTGTCAGCTGTTTAGTGTGTGTGCTGTCAGCTGTTTAGTAGGTTTGCTGTCAGCTGTTTAGTGTGTGTGCTGTCAGCTGTTTAGCGTGTGTGCTGTCAGCTGTTTAGTGTGTTTGCTGTCAGCTGTTTAGTATGTTTGCTGTCAGCTGTTTAGTGTGGGGTGCTGTCAGCTGTTTAGTATGTTTGCTGTCAGTGTTTAGTGTTGTGTGGTGTCAGCTTTTTAGCGTGTGTGCTGTCAGCTGTTTAGTAATTTTTGCTGTCAGTGTTTAGTGGGGTGTGCTGTCACTGTTTTAGTGTGTGTGCTGTCAGCTGTTTAGTATGTTTGCTGTCAGCTCTTTAGTGTGTGTGCTGTCAGCTGTTTAGTATGTTTGCTGTCAGCTGTTTAGTATGTGTGCTGTCAGCTTTTTTAGTATGTTGCTGTCAGTTGTTTAGTGTGTTGCTGTCAGCTGTTTAGTGTGTGTGCTGTGAGCTGTTTAGTATGTTTGCTGTCAGCTGTTTAGTGTGTTTGCTGTCAGCTGTTTAGTGTGTTTGCTGTCAGCTGTTTAGTGTGTGTGCTGTGAGCTGTTTAGTATGTTTGCTGTCATCTGTTTAGTATGTTTGCTGTCAGCTGTTTAGTATGTTTGCTGTCATCTGTTTAGTATGTTTGCTGTCAGCTGTTTAGTGTGTTTGCAGTCAGCTGTTTAGTGTGTTTGCTGTCAGCTGTTTAGTGTGTGTGCTGTCAGCTGTTTAGTATGTTTGCTGTCAGCTGTTTAGTATGTTGCTGTCAGCTGTTTAGTGTGTGTGCTGTCAGCTGTTTAGTATGTTTGCTGTCAGCTGTTTAGTGTGTGTGCTGTCAGCTGTTTAGCGTGTGTGCTGTCAGCTGTTTAGTGTGTTTGCTGTCAGCTGTTTAGTATGTTTGTTGTCAGCTGTTTAGTGTGTGTGCTGTCAGCTGTTTAGTATGTTTGCTGTCAGCTGTTTAGTGTGTGCTGTCAGCTGTTTAGCGTGTGTGCTGTCAGCTGTTTAGTATGTTTGCTGTCAGCTGTTTAGTGTGTTTGCTGTCAGCTGTTTAGTATGTGTGCTGTCAGCTGTTTAGTATGTTTGCTGTCAGCTGTTTAGTGTGTGTGCTGTCAGCTGTTTAGCGTGTGTGCTGTCAGCTGTTTAGTATGTTTGCTGTCACCTGTTTAGTGTATGTGCTGTCAGCTGTTTAGCGTGTGTGCTGTCAGCTGTTTAGTATGTTTGCTGTCAGCTGTTTAGTGTGTTTGCTGTCAGCTGTTTAGTATGTTTGCTGTCAGCTGTTTAGTGTGTGTGCTGTCAGCTGTTTAGTGTGTTGCTGTCAGCTTTTTTAATATGTTTGCTGTCAGCTTTTTTAGTGTGTGTGCTGTCAGCTGTTTAGTGTGTGGGGCTGTCAGCTGTTTAGTGTGTTTGCTGTAGCTGTTTAGTGTGTTTGCTGTCAGCTGTTTAGTATGTTTGCTGTCAGCTATTTAGTGTGTGTGCTCTCAGCTGTTTAGTGTGTTTGCTATCAGCTGTTTAGTATGTTTGCTGTCAGCTGTTTAGTGTGTGTGCTGTCAGCTGTTTAGTGTGTGTGCGTCAGCTGTTAGTATGTTTGCTGTCAGCTGTTTAGTGTGTTTGCTGTCAGCTGTTTAGTTTGTTTGCTGTCAGCTGTTTAGTGTGTGTGCTGTCAGCTGTTTAGTGTGTTTGCTGTCAGCTGTTTAGCATGTTTGCTGTCAGCTGTTTAGTGTGTGTGCTGTCAGCTGTTTAGTGTGTATGCTGTCAGCTGTTTAGTATGTTTGCTGTCAGGTGTTTAGTGTGTTTGCTGTCAGCTGTTAGTATGTTTGCTGTCAGCTGTTTAGTGTGTGTGTTTGTCAGCTGTTTAGTGTGTTTACTGTCAGCTTTTTTAGTATGTTTGCTGTCAAGCTGTTTAGTGTGTTTTGCTGTCAGCTGTTTAGTGTGTGTGCTGTCAGCTGTTTAGTATGTTTGCTGTCAGCTGTTTAGTGTGTTTGCTGTCAGCTGTTTAGTATGTTTGCTGTCAGCTGTTTAGTGTGTGTGCTGTCAGCTATTTAGTATGTTTGCTGTCAGCTGTTTAGTGTGTGTGCTGTCAGCTGTTTAGTGTGTGTGCTGTCAGCTGTTTAGTATGTTTGCTGTCAGCTGTTTAGTGTGTTTGCTGTCAGCTGTTTAGTATGTTTGCTGTCAGCTGTTTAGTGTGTGTGCTGTAAGCTGTTTAGTGTGTTTGCTGCAGCTGTTTGATGTTTGCTGTCAGCTGTTTAGTGTGTGTGCTGTCAGCTGTTTAGTGTGTGTGCTGTCAGCTGTTTAGTGTGTGTGCTGTCAGCTGTTTAGTGTGTTTGCTGTCAGCTGTTTAGTGTGTTTGCTGTCAGCCATTTAGTATGTTTGCTGTCAGCTGTTTAGTGTGTGTGCTGTCAGCTGTTTAGTGTGTGTGCTGTCAGCTGTTTAGTATGTTTGCTGTCAGCCGTTTAGTGTGTTTGCTGTCAGCTGTTTAGTATGTTTGCTGTCAGCTGTTTAGTGTGTGTGCTGTCGGCTGTTTAGTATGTTTGCTGTCAGCTGTTTAGTGTGTGTGCTGTCAGCTGTTTAGTATGTTTGCTGTCAGCTGTTTAGTGTGTGTGCTGTCAGCTGTTTAGTGTGTGTGCTGTCAGCTGTTTAGTATGTTTGCTGTCAGCTGTTTAGTGTGTTTGCTGTCAGCTGTTTAGTATGTTTGCTGTCAGCTGTTTAGTGTGTTGCTGTCAGCTGTTTAGTGTGTGTGCTGTCAGCTGTTTAGTATGTTTGCTGTCAGCTGTTTAGTGTGTTTGCTGTCAGCTGTTTAGTATGTTTGCTGTCAGCTGTTTAGTGTGTGTGCTGTCAGCTGTTTAGTGTGTTTGCTGTCAGCTGTTTAGTATGTTTGCTGTCAGCTGTTTAGTGTGTGTGCTGTCAGCTGTTTAGTGTGTGTGCTGTCAGCTGTTTAGTATGTTTGCTGTCAGCTTTTAGTGGGGTTTGCTGGCAGCTGTTTAGTATGTTTGCTGTCAGCTGTTTAGTGTGTGTGCTGTGAGCTGTTTAGTATGTTTGCTGTCAGCTGTTTAGTGTGTGTGCTGTCAGCTGTTTAGTATGTTTGCTGTCAGCTGTTTAGTGTGTGTGCTGTCAGCTGTTTAGTGTGTGTGTGTCAAGCTGTTTAGTATGTTTGCTGTCAGCTGTTTAGTGTGTGTGCTGTCAGCTGTTTAGTGTGTGTGCTGTCAGCTGTTTAGTATGTTTGCTGTCAGCTGTTTAGTGTGTGTGCTGTCAGCTGTTTAGTGTGTGTGCTGTCAGCTGTTTAGCGTGTGTGCTGTCAGCTGTTTAGCGTGTGTGCTGTGAGCTGTTTAGCGTGTGTGCTGTCAGCTGTTTAGTGTGTGTGCTGTCAGCTGTTTAGCGTGTGTGCTGTCAGCTGTTTAGTGTGTTTGCTGTTAGCTGTTTAGTGTGTGTGCTGTCAGCTGTTTAGTGTGTGTGCTGTCAGCTGTTTAGCGTGTGTGCTGTCAGCTGTTTAGCGTGTGTGCTGTCAGCTGTTTAGTTTTATTATGACAAAGTTTCTTGTACAGTTAGTGGGTATTTTGTGGCACTGGGCACTGCCCTGCCTCCATGATCTTATTCTGGCACTGGGCACTGCCCTACCTCCATGATCTTATTCTGGCACTGGTCACTGCCCTGCCTCCATGATCTTATTCTGGCACTGGTCACTGCCTACCTCCATGATCTTTTTTCTGGCACTGGGCACTGCCCTACCTCCATGTTTCTTATTCGGGCCCACTGGGCACTGCCCTGCCTCATGATATTATTCTGGCACTGGGCACTGCCTTGCCCCCATGATTTATTCGGGCACGGGGCACTGCCCTGCCTCCATGATCTTATTTCTGGCACTGGGCACTGCCCTGCCTCCTTTGATCTTATTCGGCACTGGGCACGCCCTGCCTCCTTTGATCTTATTCTGGCACTGGCACTGCCCTACCTCCATGATCATATTCTGGCACTGGGCGTCCCTGCCTCCATGATATTTTCTGGCATGGGAAACTGCCCTGCCTCCATGATCTTATTCTGGCTCTGGGCACTCCCCTGCCTCCATGATCTTATTCTGGCACTGGGCACGCCCTACCTCCATGATCATATCTGGCACTGGGCACTGCCCTGCCCCCATGATCTTATTCTGGCACTGGGCACTCCCCTACCTCCATGATCATATTCTGGCACTGGGCACTGCCCTCCTCCATGATCATATTCTGGCACTGGGCACTGCCCTACCTCCATGATCATATTCTGGCACTGGGCACTGCCCTACCTCCATGATCATATTCTGGCACTGGGGCACTGCCCTACCTCATGATCATATTCTGGCACTGGGCACTGCCCTACCTCCATGATCATATTCTGGCACTGGGCACTGCCCTACCTCCATGATCATATTCTGGCACTGGGCACTGCCCTACCTCCATGATCATATTCTGGCACTGGGCACTGCCCTACCTCCATGATCATATTCTGGCACTGGGCACTGCCCTACCTCCATGATCATATTCTGGCACTGGGCACTGCCCTACCTCCATGATCATATTCTGGCACTGGGCACTGCCCTACCTCCATGATCATTATTCTGGCACTGGGCACTGCCCTACCTCCATGATCATATTCTGGCACTGGGCACTGCCCTACCTCCATGATCATATTCTGGACAGAGTCGTTTTCGTGAACTAATATGTCGACTTCTTAGTCCTGTCTGGAATATTTTGAACTGTTTACTGTGTTCATTGTAACACTATAAGGAGCCCGACACTTATTATTTTGATTTCTCCTTCGTGATTTTTAACATTATATTTTATATATATATATATATATATATATATATATATATATATATATATATAAAATATATTTATATATGTATATATGTATATTTTGTGTAGTGTGTGTGTTGTGTGTGTGTGTGTGTGTGTGTGTGTGTGTGTGTGTGTGTGTGTGTGTGTGCGTGTGGTGTGTGTGTGTGTGTGTGTGTGTGTGTTTTAGAACAACCGCTCTAAAAGTATAGTGAAATTCAAAGCGCTTTCGTAACTTCTCACATGATCAAAGAATTATAAAAATAAAAAAACATCAACAGGAAGGCATATAAGGGCAAGACTACACCTCACAGTCATGTCACAACAACAAGACTACACCTCACAGTCATGTCACAACAACAAGACTACACCTCACAGTCATGTCACAACAAGACTACACCTCACAGTCATGTCACAACAAGACTACACCTCACAGTCATGTCACAACAAGACTAAACCTCACGCATGTCACAAAAAAAGACTCACCTCACGTCAGTCACAAAAAAAGACACCCTCCAGTCATGTCCAACAACAAGACTACCCTCACAGTCAGTCACAACAAAAAGACTACACCTCCTCATGTCACCAAACTACCCTACGTATGTCACACAAGACTACACCTCCCAGTCAGTCAAAAACAAGACTCCCCTCAGTCATGTCACAACAAGATACCCCTCACTTTCATTCAAAAAAAAAGAAAACCCTCCAGTCATGTACAAAAAGACTACCCCTACATCTGTCACAAAAAAAGACTACACCCACAGTCATGCACAAAAAGACTACCCTAAATCATGTCACAACAAACTCCCCCTCACGTCATGTCCAACAAGACTAAAACCTCACAGCTGTCACAACAAGACACCCCTCACATCATTCACAAAAAAAGATACCCTCCAGCTGTCCCCAAAAACAAATACCCCTCACAGTCTGTCACAACAAGACAACCCACAGTCATTCACAACAAGATACACTCACTCATGTCACAACAAACACCCCCACATAAACACAACAAACTCACCTCACAGTATGCCCCAAAAACAAGATACCCCTCACAGTCTGCACAAAACGACTACACCCACATGTCAAAAACAAGACTAACCTACAGTCGTCAAAACAAGACTACACCCACAGTCGCCCAAACAACAAGTACACCCCGCATGCACAACAAGACACCCCTCACAGTATGTCAAACAAGATCCCCTCCAGTCATGTCAAAAAACAAAAGCTTTAAAAAACCTAAAAAAGTCTGTCACAACAAGACTACCCTCACGTTGTCCAAAAAGAACCCTCCAGTCATTCACAACAAGACTCACCTCACCGTTAAACAACAAGACTACACCTCAATCTGTCACAAAAAACCCCCGGCCCCTACACCTCACATCATTCCAACAAGACACACCCTCACAGTCATGCAAAAAAAACCTATACCCTCACAGTCAGTCACAACAAACTACACCTCACAGTCATGTCCCAAAAGAATACACCCCCATCATGTCAAAACAAGACTACACTCACAGTCAGGGCCCAAAAAAGACAACCCACAATGTCACAAAACTAACCCCCACAGAAAAAATTCACCAACAAGTACACCCCAGTCAGCACAACAAAATCACCTCACAGAAATACAACAACAACAAAACCCCCACCCACAGCTGCAAACAGACCCAAACTCAATTTTCACAACACCCAGCTCGTGAAAAACAACTGATACTTACCCAAGCAAAAAGTTTTTTTTTACTTATCCGATTAGAAAATTTTTTTCCCAATTTTATTATTAAAATTTTGATTGCAATTCAAAATAAACCAAAAGAAATTTTTAAAAATTTATTTCAACTTTTTTCTTATGAAACAATTTTCAGTTATATTGTTGTAAAACCCAGGCTTTTTCATACAACTTCTCAATTTTTTTGTTAAATTTTTTAAATGAAAAAATAGAACATTGGAATTTTGTCCATTTTAAAAGCTTTTTTATTTTTTTAAAATCTTAGTTTGAGTTTTTTACCATTTGACCTAATAAACTTTATCGCAAATTTTACAAGGAATCTTTAGACCATCCGTCAGCTTTTTTGGGGGGAATTCTTTATCAAAAATTTCTTTTTATGTATCAAGATTTTAAATACAACTTTGTTTTAAAAAAGTTTTAAAAAGGGAAGGGGCATATAAACCCAAAGTTTCTGGTAAGGGGGAACAATTATTTTTAGTTGAAAAGGGGGTTGTCCCATTTTAAATTAAAAAAATTATTTCTGAAATTTTTAAAGATTTATCAAAAAAATTTTTTGGGTATTTTAGATCTTAGTTTTTATATTTTTTTTTTTTGGGGGGGGGGGGATTTTTTTACTTTAAATTTGGGGAAAAAACTTTCAAAAAAATTGAGAAAAAACATTTTTAAACTGTATGTGTGTACACCAAATTTGTGGTTGCGGGGTTTTCGATTCTTATTTGGCCCCCCGCCTCGTCCGGGTCGCTACTGGGTCACTCTCTCTCTGCTCAAGGCTTTTCATACCCTTCTTAAAGCTATGTATGGATCCTGCCCCATACACCACTCTCCGACATTCCATTCCGAAAATTAGACTAAAGAAAATTCCTAATTTTTCCTATGACCATCTGAGTCCAATTTCAAATTGTGCCCCCTGTTTGCGGTCCCATCTCGGGAAACATCCTTCCGTCCCCCTTTGTCATTCCCTTCATAATTTAATGTCTTTTTTCCTTTTCCTCCCCCCCTCTATCTTTCCTGCCCCCCATGTCATGCAAATTTTCGAAGAGAAAATTAGCAACATATGGGATTTTTAACAAGAAACGATTCGCCAACAGGGGCTTTCGTCAATAAAAGCAGGAAGGTATAAGGAAGGAGGAGTTTGGGGTAATCAGCCCTCAGCCGGGAGTCGTTGTGTTCAGTCCATTCTTGTAGGAAGTACAGCATGGGCCAGGGGTGACTTATAACTCAGTCAGGCGAGTCTCACCCCTTTCCGTTTGTATTGGACTGATGAAGCCACTGTGTGGCGAAGTTTCTTCAGTAAAGATCCATTGTTTTCAAAAGTGTTTCAATTTTTCAACTTTTCGTTTTCAAAAAAACATCCCAAAATGTCATTTTCCTTAAACCCCTCCCCGAAGGACAATCCCCTTTGTCCGGGGGGGTGTCTCGCTGAAAAAACCTTGCATTTCTCTAATTTGTTTATGTGCCTGACCAGGTGTGGGGTTCCCAAGGGGGCGCGTTTTCGTATGGGTCTGAAAACACTGGTACAGAGTCCTGAAAGATTTTTAGACGTGTCGGGAAACCCGTTCTTAGGTTTGGTATTGCCCAAATCTGCAGCGTTTTTTCGTTGATGGCGCCTCGGGGGATTGCTCGGATTATACACCTCCCAAATCCTTTCCCTTTAGTGGGTTTGTAATCTTGGCCCCCCAGACTGTTCTCTGCTGCGGTTTCTTTTCTCTTCCCCACTTCCTGATTTGCACTTGGTTTGGGGGGGGGGGTTAACTCCAGGGCCCTTTCTGGCCAGGCCCGCAGCCTGTCCCCGATCCTTGTATCCACCTTGTCCTCCTCGATGAATTCTCCTCAGTATTCACATCGTCTCAAACAGACACACTTCTAAGTTTTTTCCCTTTGTCATGCCCTTCACTAACCCGAAACACCCTGGTCCCAGGATAACCTCTGTGGAACCCCGATCACAGGCACTCACCCTGACACCTCGACGTACCATGACCGCGTGCCCTTTCCCTCGGATTCTCTGATATTGTGGTGCCTCCCTGTTTTACCTGCCCCGATCCTCCGCTTTGCAGTGAGCTCTTGTGGGAAGTGTTCAAAAGCCTTTTTGCATCCAAGAAATTGCTCTACCCACCCATAGAACTCTATGGTTCTGACTGTTATGCTTTCCTATCCCCCACAAAATTTTGGGGAAAATTACGCCGCTTTTGGGTTTTTGGGTTTTTTTTTACACCAATTATGAACCTTTATTGGGATCCATCAGTGAAAAAAATACAAAAATAATTAACAATGAATTTAGTTTACAAAAGGGAAAAGTAATTCTATCCCAAATCCCTTTTAAAAAGTATAAAAAATAATTTCAATGTATGTCAAAAAAAAAACTTCTAAATTTTTTTTTTCCCGGTGGCCTGGGGGCTAAAGCCCCCCTTTACACACGGGGGTCCGGGGGTTTGTTTCCCGCGGGGGGGAAAATTTCGACCGTTTCCTTACACCTGTTGTCCCGTTCACCTAGCAGCAAATGGACCTGGGTGTTTTGCGCTGGGTGGGTCGCATCCTGGGGGGCAAGATTAAGGACCCCAATGGAAAAAAGTTTAAAAGTCCCGATGGCACTGATTTTTTTTGGGGTTTCCTGGGGGGCTAACCCTCCGGGGGTTAAAAATCCGAAAGAAAAACTTTTCTTATCTTTTTTAATTTTTTCAGTCCGACGTTCAACGACAAAGGCTTCAAGGAAATAAAAAGTTTTCTTCCCAAACAAAGATTATCGACTTTGGGAATTAACAGTAAAGTTAAACAATAGGCATATTAGAATTCTTGACTAAATCATGAGCTCCCGGGGGTTTAAGACCCATCGAGTAGTGCTTCATTGACGACGTTCAAAACTCAGTGGGGCTGACGTCAGGGCGGAAGGGGGGCCGCCAAGCGCCCAAATTTTGGAAAACCATCACCGTCACCCAAATAAGGTTTTCCCCCTTGCATAACAGAACACAGTTCAACCTACTATAAACAATATTTAGGGCATGTGTATGATCAATAGAAATACCCAACAAAAAAACAAATCTTTTTTCACCTTGCTCGAAGTAACTACATTTATACAATATCCGATAAAATATATAGCCAAACCCTTTTTTTTCTACCAGAATAAAGGGTTCGCGATTAAAAAAACAGAACTTTTATAGTCAGCCTTTTCTTTTTTTATACAATGGACTAAAAGGGGTGGCTGTTTCGGACCAGGATTTCCCCTCTCTGAGTCCGGTGTTGTTCCTTTTTCCCGGTGTTCCAAAACTCTTCCCCCGAAAAAACTTCTCCAGACTTTCAACAATACTGCGTGCCTGGTCTGTAGTTTAATTGGGGCTACATTTTTGGGAGTTTTAATTTAAAAGGTACACATTTGCTGTCCTTATACCCGGCAGTGGCCCCGTTTCGTACCGTGTGATAGAAAAGGGACACAGAGCACCTCTGCTTTCCTCTTAGGACCCAAAGGGGAGAATTTTCCGGGCCCTGGCCTTTGAGTTATCCGGTTTTTTCTTGAAGCCCCTTCACCTCCCCGGGTTTTATGTAACATGAAATTTTTTGAATCTCATTTAGGATCCCCATACTTTAAGGTCGTTTGTTGTAAACTCCCCCTTTTCCCTTCCTCTCCCAAATTTTGGCTTTGACGGGCATTTTCTTTTGTTTTTACTGTCAACGTTCGGGGCCCAATTGACTTTTTTCGCAGCGTTTTCCCATTGTCGCTGGCCTCTCCCCCACTTGTGCATATTTTTTTTTTGCCCTTTACTACAATCCCTATTTTCCTGGTCCTTTGCCTTCTATAATTCTTCCTTTTTTAATGCACTTGGTTTTAGCCCCTCAAACATTTGGGTGAACCCCAAGGACTCGTCCGGCCTTCTCATTATGTCTGTTGCCATTGGATACAACTTCTCCTTCGCTTCCCTTTATAATCACATATTCTGTCATCTCATTTTTGTTTTCCCCGCCCGTTCTCTGTTCTATGAAACCTTGTGCGGAAAAACCTCATGCCGTGCAGTCCCTCTCTCGTTTTTGGGTTTTTCTTCTTGCCCTTCCTACTTCCCTTCTACTTTTAACTTTTTAAAAGTTTCGAAGCTTAAACCCCATGATCACTAAAACCGAGGGACCTTTTATTGTATTCCTCAATATCTGCATGTCAATGGGAATACTGATCCAGTTTTGCTGGGTTTATTCTCCCCCCCTCTGGAGGTCCCCGGTTTATCTGAGGGTTTTCCCGTACGAGCTCTAACATCTTCACCCCCTCGTTTCGGGGCCCCTGTGGCTCCCGGTTTCCCAGTCAATTTATTTTGGTGAAGTCACCCACAACCCGTGCTTTGCCCTGCCCACATGGGCCCTATGGCCCCTTCGCTAGTGTGTCAACCCCTCTCTGTTATTCTCATCATATTCTTGTCTTACCCCTGCATCCCGTGGGGGTATTATCATACAATCAACATTTGGACCCGAAGTGTTTTTTTAAAGGGGTCCCTTGCTTCTCCTCTGTCCCCTCTCTCCAACTCCTTAAAATCCCATTGATTTTTGATGAGCACTGCCACTCCTCCACCTCCCCCCTATTCCCTCTGTCTTTCATGAGGATCTGATATTCAGTTGGAAAGATAGCATTTGTTATCATATCTGAGAGCTTGGTTTCTGTGAAGGCTATGATGTCTGGTGATGCTTCTGTGATTCTTTCGTGCCACTTCTCCCATTTGCTTGTAATTCCATCATCATTGGTGTATCACACCTTCAGTTTCCTCTCCAACACTGTATTCTGAGGGTTTGTGTGTGTGTGGGGGGGGGGCTTCTGGCAGGGTGCTATGGGATTCTACTGCATATTGTGGGGTGGTGGTTGTGAGTGTGGGGTGTGTGTTTGGCTGCAGGTTGCTGAGGGTGGTTCTGTGGGTGTTTGTACACTCTGCTCCACTCAAATCTGGTTGTTCTTTACTGACTAGCCTTGTCTCTCTTGACCCTTTCATCTCTGTGTCCTCTCTCTTAACTGTTGTTGTTCTCTCCTTGTTCTTTCACGGTCTAGGAAGACCCTCTGGTATGTTGTTGATTCCTTTAACCATGGTTTCTCCTGCAGGATCCTGTCCTGCACCGTTTCTTTCTTGAAAATAAGTTTGACTGGCCGATTTCTCTTCTTCGAGTATCCCCCTATTCTCTGAAAATTTATTAGGTCAGACATATCCTTCTCTCCTGTTTGTCTGATGATATTTTCAATCTCATGTCTTTCTCTCTGCCATCTTTCATCATACGTCTTTCCTTTGCTTTTCCCTCTTCGTCTCTGGGTCTTGTTTATACATAGCAATCACCTCCTTCAATAGTTCCTGTACTTCCTGGTGGCCTGGCCGTGCCTCTGCATGGGGCTGTCTCCTCTGCCTGTGCCATCCCTTATGCACATCTGCTCCACTCCCCTTCACATACTGCTGTCCCTGTGCCCATCAGTGTGCCCCCTTCATTCCTTGACCTTGCCTGTTGGCCCGTTAGGGCCTCAATGTGAATTTTGTCTCCTTTCTTTCCTTCAGACCCTTCGTTTAAGATTGGGGTACAGTCTTTTGCGAGGTATTCTATCGAAGGCCTTTCTGAAATCCAAATAAATACCGTATTCTTTTATCGTTGGCCACTGCCTTAAATCCTTTATTAAAGAATGTTAGTACATTTGTGAAGCTGTACTGAGACTCATTAACCAAATTATGCTCATTAAGGTGACTTCTAATAATACTGGCTATAACTGATTCTAATACATTGCCTACTATAGACGTCAGGCTTAATGGACGGTAATTTGATAGAATTGAGTTATCCCCTGATTTAAATATAGGAATTACGTTAGTCATCTTCCACATTTTCAGCACAACACCAGTTTGGATTGATGAGTTAAACAAGCTCATTAGTGGCTGACTAAGTTCCCACTTCCATTCTTGAAGTACCCTTGAATACAGTTCGACAGGGCCTGGGGACTTATTTTGTTTTAGTCTGTCTAAATGTTTGATAATCATATCCCTCGTTACATTAATATTACTCAATTTGTTTTCTTCAGGACCCAAATAATTATTGATTGCTGGGAAATCATTTATGTCTTATGTGAAAACTGACAATAAATAACTATTAAAAAGAGAGCGCATTTCCTGCTGCCTACACATAGTTTTCAGTGGTCCTATTTTTTCACTGATCTTTGTCCTATACACTTGAAATAACTTTTATTTAATTTGTCTTTGGTTCTCTGTTACGTTGTTGTCCCTTATTACTTTGACAGTAAAGTTCTCACTACATGTTCTAGTGTGGGGTAACTTTTATATAAAGGCCTTATATGTCTAGGGTAATACATCCATGATTGATCATCCTCAGTGTCTCTGAAATCCTTTCTTCAGCCCTATTCCCAGGTTATTTAAACTACTATTACCAAAAAAATAGGGATACATTCTAGATAGATATGTACAGAATATACAATTACAGCACACACATAACCAAACCATAATCCTGCACACCCTTTAGCTGCTCTCCTAGAACAGTCCACATGGTGCATCTCAACAATTTGCCCTTCTCTCTTCTTGACTAATCTCTGAACTAACCAGTGTTTTGACACACCTTAGTCACCCTGGGTATGATGGGTACAACTTAAGGTATAAAACTCACCTCTGGGGCACACATAATTCCCAAAAAAGAAAAAGAAAGACCCAGAGGTCCTACCAGCTTGAAGCCACCAAGGAGAGTGAGAGAGAGGGAGGAGCCTAGCTAAGCTCCTCTCACACCCACCAAAACAACATAAGAACATAAGAAAGAAGGAACACTGCAGCAGGTCTACTGGCCCATACGAGGCAGGTCCAAGTCTCCTACCGGCTTAAGCCAATGCCCCAACCTAGTCAGGTCAGGTCACATTCACTTAAGGAAGGAACACGGCAACTGACCTAGTAGCACAAGCTAGTCAGGTCCAACTCACACCCACCCACACCTACCCATGTATTTATCTAACCTATTTTTAAAACTACACAACGTTTTAGCCTCTATAACTGTACTTGTGAGTTTGTTCCACTCATCCACAACTCTATTACCAAACCAGTGCTTTCCTATATCCTTCCTGAATCTGAATTTTTCCAACTTAAAACCATTGCTGCGAGTCCTGTCTAGGCTAGATATTTTCAGCACGTTATTTACCAAGACTGTTGCCAAGCACAATTCTCTAGTTACCACAACTCTACCACATTTATTTACTTTTACAGAATAAAATACAATTTTATAAACTACTTATTTAAATTGTGTGTTTGTGTGTCTATAGCATAACCTCTTATATTGAGAAAAACAAGTTTGACCCAGCTGCCTCTCAGCCATAAGGGTGATCTGCCCTTCTGACATTTAAGCAGTTGTGTCCCCATTAGTTCAATATAATTAGGTAATCCAGAGTAACTGTTACTTAAATGCATCAATATGTGTTGGGTTCCATAACATTGTCTGACTAGTGTCATAGTCACGTTTACTCTTCCTCAGCGTCTTCTTTACCTCTCTTATAATAACATATTGGTCAATAAGCTTAATTTCTCCTCTTGTCATGTGCCTATTAATTCTTCTTTTATCTCATAATATCTGCTTCAATCTTCTCTTCATCCATCTGGGATCCTTCATATTGGATCCTTCATATTGGATCCTTCATATTGGATCCTTCATATTGGATCCTTCATATTGGATCCTTCATATTGGATCCTTCATATTGGATCCTTCATATTGGATCCTTCATATTGGATCTAATTACTCTCAGGGTAATATATATACTTTGAGCACACTGAAAATTATTAAAGAAAGTTATAATCGCAGATCCTTCCGACAGTCATCTTCATGATAACTTAGATACTTGAGTGATAACTTAGATACTTGAGTGATAACTTAGATACTTGAGTGATAACTTAGATACTTAGGTAATAACTTAGATACTTGGGTAATAACTTAGATACTTGGGTGATAACTTAGATACTTGGGTAATAACTTAGATACTTGAGTGATAACTTAGATACTTGAGTGATAACTTAGATACTTGAGTGATAACTTAGATACTTGGGTAATAACTTAGATACTTGGGTGATAACTTAGATACTTGGGTGATAACTTAGATACTTGGATCAATAACACTGCGCTGGTATCAATAACTGCACTGGGATCAATAACTGCACTGGGATCAATAACTGCACTGGGATCAATAACACAGCACTGCGATCAATAAGACTACACTGGGATCAATAACTGCACTGGGATCAATAACACTACACTGGGATCAATAACAGTGTACTGGGATCAATAATACTGCACTGGGATCAATAAAACTGCACTGGGATAAATAACACTGCACTGGCATCAATAACACTGCACTGGGATCAGTAACACTGCACTGGGATCAATAACACTGCACAGGGATCAATAACTGCACTGGGATCAATAACACTGCACAGGGATCAATAACTGCACTGGGATAAATAACACTGCACTGGGATCAATTACACTGCACTGGGATCAATAACACTGCACTTGGACCAATAACACTGCACTGGAATCAATAACTACACTGGGATCAATAACACTGCACTGGGATTAATAAGACTACACTGGGACCAATAACACTGCACTGGGATCAATAACACTACACCGGGATCCATAACACTGCACTGGGATCAATAATACTGCACTGGGATAAAAAACTGCACTGGGATAAATGACACTGCACTGTGATCAATAACACTGCACTGGGATCAGTAACACTGCACTGGGATCAATAACACTACACAGGGACCAATAACACTGCACTGGGATCAATAACACTGCACTGGGATCAATAACACTGCAATGGGATCAATAACAATGAACTGGGATCAATAACACTACACTGGGATCAATAACACTGCACTGGGATCAATAACAATGCACTGGTATTAATAACACTGCACTGGGATCAATAACACTACACTGGGATCTATACCTGCACTGGGATCAATAACACTGATTTGGGATCAATAACACTGCACTGGGATCAATAACACTACAATGGGATCAATAACTGACCTGTGATCAATAACATCGCACTGGGATCAGTAACACTGCACTGGGATCAATAACCACAGGGATCAGTTACACTGCACAGGGATCAATAACACTTCAGTGGGATCAATAACACTGCACTGGGATCAGTAGCTCTGCACTGGGATCAATAACACTGCATTTGGATCAATAACTGCACTGGGATCAATAACTCCACTGGGATCAATAACTGCTGTGATCAGTAACTGCACTGGGATCAATAACAATGCACTGGGATCAATAACACTACACTGGGAACAATAACACTGCATTCGGATCAATAACACTACACTGGGATCAATAACACTGCACTGGGATCAATAACACTGCACCGGGATCAGTAACACTGTACTGGGATCAATAACACAACTGGGATCAATAACACTACACTGGGATCAATAACACTGCACTGGGATAAAAAAAAACTGCACTGGGATCAATAACTACACTGGGATCAATAACACAGCACTGGGATCAATAAGACTACACTGGGATCAATAACACTGCAGTGGGATCAATAATACTGCACTGGGATCAATAAAACTGCACTGGGATCAGTAACACTGCACTGGGATCAATAAGACTGCAGTGGGATCAATAACACTGCACTGGGATCAGTAACACTGCACTGGGATCAATAACTACACTGGGATCAATAACTACACTGGGACCAATAAGATTACACTGGGATCAATAACACCACTGGGATCAATAACACTACACAGGGATCCATAACACTGCACCGGGATCAATAATACTGCACTGGGATAAAAAAAACTGCACTGGGATGAACAACATTGCACTGGGATCAATAACACTGCACTGGGATCAATAACACTGCACTGGGATCAACAACACTGCACAGGGATCAATAACACTGCACTGGGATCAACAACACTTCACTGGGATCAATAACACTGCAGTGGGATCAATAACAGTGAACTGGGATCAATAACACTTCTCTGGGATCAATAACACTGCACTGGGATCAATAACAATGTTCATCATGTGTGAGTGACAGTATCTTCACTCATCACCAACACTACGGTCCTTATGTGTGAGTGACAGTATCTTCACTCATCACCAGCACTACGGTCCTTATGTGTGAGTGACAGTATCTTCACTCATCACCAGCACTAGGGTCCTTATGTGTGAGTGACAGTATCTTCACTCATCACCAACACTACGGTCCTTATGTGTGAGTGACAGTATCTTCACTCATCACCAGCACTAGGGTCCTTATGTGTGAGTGACAGTATCTTCACTCATCACCAGCACTACGGTCCTTATGTGTGAGTGACAGTATCTTCACTCATCACCAACACTACGGTCCTTATGTGTGAGTGACAGTATCTTCACTCATCACCAGCACTACGGTCCTTATGTGTGAGTGACAGTATCTTCACTCATCACCAGCACTACGGTCCTTATGTGTGCGTGACAGTATCTTCACTCATCACCAACACTACGGTCCTTATGTGTGAGTGACAGTATCTTCACTCATCACCAGCACTACGGTCCTTATGTGTGAGTGACAGTATCTTCACTCATCACCAACACTACGGTCCTTATGTGTGAGTGACAGTATCTTCACTCATCACCAACACTACGGTCCTTATGTGTGCGTGACAGTATCTTCACTCATCACCAGCACTACGGTCCTTATGTGTGAGTGACAGTATCTTCACTCATCACCAACACTACGGTCCTTATGTGTGAGTGACAGTATCTTCACTCATCACCAGCACTACGGTCCTTATGTGTGAGTGACAGTATCTTCACTCATCACCAACACTACGGTCCTTATGTGTGAGTGACAGTATCTTCACTCATCACCAACACTACGGTCCTTATGTGTGCGTGACAGTATCTTCACTCATCACCAGCACTACGGTCCTTATGTGTGAGTGACAGTATCTTCACTCATCACCAACACTACGGTCCTTATGTGTGAGTGACAGTATCTTCAACTCATCACCAACACTACGGTCCTTATGTGTGCGTGACAGTATCTTCACTCATCACCAGCACTACGGTCCTTATGTGTGAGTGACAGTATCTTCACTCATCACCAGCACTACGGTCCTTATGTGTGAGTGACAGTATCTTCACTCATCACCAACACTACGGTCCTTATGTGTGCGTGACAGTATCTTCACTCATCACCAGCACTACGGTCCTTATGTGTGAGTGACAGTATCTTCACTCATCACCAGCACTACGGTCCTTATGTGTGCGTGACAGTATCTTCACTCATCACCAACACTACGGTCCTTATGTGTGCGTGACAGTATCTTCACTCATCACCAACACTACGGTCCTTATCAACTTTACACTTATTGTAACTCAAACTGAATTTAAGTAATTACCATTTTTAATAATTGTAATTGAACATATCGATTAAAAATTCATTGTAATAGTAATTAAGTGTTGCCAGGCTTGTGTTACGTCATAACACTGGTGCAGCTTGTGTTACGTCATAACACTGGTGCAGCTTGTGTTACGTCATAACACTGGTGCAGCTTGTGTTACGTCATAACACTGGTGCAGCTTGTGTTACGTCATAACACTGGTGCAGCTTGTGTTACGTCATAACACTGGTGCATTGTGTTACGTCTAACACGGGTGCATTGTGGTTACGTATAACACTGGTGAGCTTGTGTTACGTCATAACCTGGTGCGTTTGGGTTTACTCAAAAACCCCTGGTGCATTGGTTACGTCATAACACTGGTGCAGTTTGGGTTTACGTATAACACGGTGCAGCTTGTGTTACGTAAAAACACTGGGCAGTTGTTTTGTAAAAACACTGGTGCGCTTGTGTTACGTTTAAACTGGTGCAGCTTTGTTAGTATAACAGGTGCAGCTTGTGTTACGTCATAACACTGGTGCAGCTTGTGTTACGTCATAACACTGGTGCAGCTTGTGTTACGTCATAACACTGGTGCAGCTTGTGTTACGTTCCCCTGGGCAGCTTGTTTCGTCATAACACTGGTGCACTTGTGTTCGTCTAACACTGGTGCGTTTGTGTTACGTCATAACACTGGTGCAGTTGTGTTACTCAAAACACTGTGAGCTTTGTTTTACGTCAAAACACGGGTGCAGCTTGTGTTACGTCATAACCTGGTCAGCTTGTGTTACGTCATAACATGGTGCAGCTTGTGTTACGTCATAACCTGGTCAGTTGTGTTACGTCATAACACTGGTGCGCTTGTGTTACGTCAAACACTGGGCAGCTTGGTTACGTCATAACCTGGTGCAGCTTGTTTTTAACGTAAACCTGTGCAGTTTGGGTTTACGTCTAACAGGGTGATTTGTACGTCTAACAGGGTGCAGTTGTGTTACGTCATACATGGTGCAGTTGTGTTACGTCTCACGGGGCAGTTTGTGTTACGTCAAAACCTGGTGCGTTTGTGTTACGTCAAAAACACTGGTGGTTGTGTTACGCAAAACCTGGTGCAGCTTGTGTTACGTCATAACACTGGTGCAGCTTGTGTTACGTCATAACACTGGTGCAGCTTGTGTTACGTCATAACACTGGTGCAGCTTGTTTTACGTCAAAAACTGGGCAGTTGTGTTATCAAAACACTGGTGCGCTTGTGTTACTCAAAAAACGGGTGCAGCTTGTGTTAGTCTAACATGGTGCAGTTTGTGTTAGTCATAACACTGGTGCGCTTGTGTTACGTCATAACATGGTCAGTTGTGTTACGTCTAACACTGGTGCAGCTTGTTTTACGTCATAACATGGGCAGCTTTGTTACTCATAAAGGGTGCAGTTTGTTAGTCATAACACTGTGCAGCTTGTGTTAGTCATAACAGGGTGCGCTTGTGTTACGTCATAACACGTGCAGCTTGTGTTAGTCATAACACTGGTGCAGTTTTGTGTTACGTCAAACACTGGTGAGTTTGTGTTACGTCATAACATGGTGCGCTTGTGTTACGTCATAAACGGTGGCTTGTGTTACGTCAAACACTGGTGCAGTTTGTGTTACGTCATAACAGGTGAGCTTGTGTTACGTCATAACACTGGTGCAGCTTGTGTTACGTCATAACACTGGTGCAGCTTGTGTTACGTCATAACACTGGTGCAGCTTGTGTTACGTCATAACACTGGTGCATTTGTGTTACGTATAACACTGGTGCAGCTTTGTTCGTCATAACCCTGGTGCGCTTGTGTTCGTCAAAACCCTGGGCAGCTTGTGTTACGTCATAACACTGGTGCAAGCTTGGTTACGTCATAACAGGTGCGCTTGTGTTCGTCAAAACACGGGTGGCTTGTGTTTTCATAACACTGGTGCAGCTTGTGTTACTAAACACTGGTGCAGCTTGTGTTACCAAAACCGGTGAGCTTGTGTTACGTATAACACTGGTGCAGCTTGTGTTACGTCATAACACTGGTGCAGTTTGGTTAGTAAAAACACTGGGCGCTTGTGTTACTTCATAACACTGGTGCGTTGTTTTACGTATAACACTGGTGCAGCTTGTGTTACGTCATAACAGGGTGCAGCTTGGTTACGTCAAACATGTGCAGCTTGTTTTACGTCAAACACGGTGCGCTTGTGTTCGTCATAACACTGGTGCGCTTGGTTACGTCATAACATGGTGCAGCTTGGTTCGTCATAACACTGGGCGTTTGTTTACGCATAACACGGGTTCAGCTTGTGTTACTCTAACACGGTGCAGTTGTTTTACGTCAAACCTGGTGCGCTTGTGTTACTCATAACAGGTGCAGCTTGTGTTACGTCATAACACGGGTGCAGCTTGTGTTACGTCAAAAACCTGTGCGCTTGTGTTAGTCATAAAACTGGGCAGCTGTGTTAGCAAAAACATGGGCGTTGTTTTCGTAAAACACTGGTGAGTTGTGTTACGTCATAACACTGGTGCAGCTTGTGTTGTCAAAACAGGGTGCAGTTTGTTTTTACGTCATAACACTGGTGCAGTTTGTGTTAGCATAACCTGGTGGTTGTGTTAGTCATAACACGGTGAGCTTGTGTTACGTCAAACACTGGTGCGCTTTGTTACGTCAAAACACGGGTGCGCTTGTGTTACGTCATAACCTGGTGCAGCTTTGTTACGTCATAACCTGGTGCACTTGTGTTACGTCATAACACGGTTGAAGTTGTGTTACGTCAAACACTGGTGCAGCTTGTTTACGCTAACACTGGTGCAGCTTGTGTTACGTCATAAACGGTGCAGCTTGGTTACGTCAAAACCTGGTGCAGCTTTGTTAGTCATAACACGGGTGCAGCTTGTGTTACGCAAAACACGGGTGCAGCTTGTGTTACGTCTAACACGGTGCGTTTGTGTTCGTCAAAACACGGGTGCAGCTTGTTTCTCATAACACTGGTGCGCTTTGTGTTCGTCATAACACGGGTGCAGCTTTGATTCCTTTCGGTTTTTACACACTGGTGCGCTTGTGTTACGTATAACACTGGTGCAGCTTGTGTTACGCCCAAAACAGGGCAGTTTGTGTTACGTCAAAACCTGGTGCGCTTGTGTTACGTCAAACATGGTGCAGCTTGTGTTACTCTAACACTGGTGCGCTTGTGTTACGTCAAAACACTGGTGCAGCTTTTTTTACGTCAAACATGGTGCAGCTTGTGTTAGTATAACACTGGTGCAGCTTTTTTAAACGTCATAACACGGTGCAGCTTTTTGCCAAACCCATTTTGTTACGTCATAACACTGGTCGCTTTGTTACGTAAACACGGGCAGCTTGTGTTACGTCATAACACGGGTGCAGCTTGTGTTACGTCATAACACGGGTGGCTTGGTTACGCTAACACTGGTGCAGTTTGTGTTAGTCTAACATGGTGCAGCTTTGTTACGTCATAAACTTGTGCAGCTGTGTTACGCATAACACTGGTGCGTTGTTTCTCATAAACGGGGCAGCTTGTGTTAGTCATAACACTGGTGCGCTTGTGTTACGTCATAACATGGGCGTTTGTGTTACGTCAAACACTGGTGCAGCTTGTTTTACGTCATAACATGGTGAAGTTGTGTTCGTCATAACCTGGTCGGGGCTTGTTTTTCGTCATAACATGGTGCAGCTTGTGTTCGTCATCAGGTGCGTTGTGTTACGTCAAAACACGGGTGCAGCTTGTGTTACGTCATAACACTGGTGCAGCTTGTGTTACGTCATAACACTGGTGCAGCTTGTGTTACGTCATAACACTGGTGCAGTTTGTGTTTAGTCATAACATGGTGCGTTGTGTTCGTCTAACACTGGTGCAGCTTGTGTTACGTCTAACACTGGTGGCTTGTTACGTCAAAACACTGGTGCAGTTTGTTTTACGTCAAAAACACTGGTGCACTTGTGTTACGTCATAACACTGGGGGCAGCTTTGTACTATAACATGGTGAAAGCTTGTGTTACCATAACACTGGGCAGCTGTGTTACGTCTAACCTGGTGAGCTTGTTTTACGTCAAAACACGGGGTGCCTTGTGTTAGTCATAAAACTGGTGCAGTTGTGTTACGTTAAACACTGGTGCTTTGTTTCGTCAAAACATGGGCAGTTTGGGTTACGTCAAACATGGGGAGCTTGTTTTACGTCATAACACTGGTTGCAGCTTGTGTTACGTAAAACCCTGGTGCAGCTTGTTTTACGTCATAACACTGGTGCAGTTGTGTTACGTCAAACACTGGCAGTTGTGTTACCAAAACACGGGTTTGCAGTTGTTTTTACGTATAACACTGGTTGAAAGCCCTTTTGTGTTACGTCATAACACTGGGCAGTTTGTGTTACGTCATAACATGGTGCGTTGTGTTCCGTATACACGGTGGCTTGGTTACGTCTAACATGGTGCAGCTTGTGTTACTCATAACACGGGTGCAGCTTGTGTTAGTCATAACACTGGTGCAGTTTGTTATCTAACATGTGCGCTTGGTTACGTCATAACATGGTGCAGCTTGTTTTTACGTATAAAACGGGTGCAGTTTTTGGTTATATAACAGGTGCGTTTGGGTTTTTACGTCATAAACTGGGCAGTTGGGTTACGTATAACCGGGTGCAGCTTGTGTTATCATAACACTGGTGAGCTTGTGTTGTCATAACAGGGTGCGCTTGTGTTAGTCTTTCCCCTGGTGCAGCTTGTGTTACGTCATAACATGGTGCGCTTGGTTACTCATAACACTGGTGCAGCTTGTGTTACGTCATAACATGGTGCGCTTGGGGTTACGTCATAACACTGGGCAGCTTGTTTACGCATAACACTGGTGCAGCTTGTTACGTCTAACATGGTGCAGTTTGTTTTAGTCAAAACACTGGTGCAGCTTGTGTTACGTCATAACACGGTGCAGCTTGTTTTTCGTCATAAACTGGTGCAGCTTGGTTAGTCAAAACCTGGAGCGTTAATGAAAGTGACCACCCCGCAAGTTTTACTTAACGTACATAGATGTGTTTCTCTTGTTTGTGTCACATTCAGTATTTTGTACTTTTTGAGAGTCGTTTGTGTCACTTCAGTACTTGTCTGTGAAGTCATGTTTGTGTAAATTCAGTACTTGTACGTTGAGGCAGGGCCTTTCAGTATTTTACTTTTTGAGAGTCATGTTTGTCACTTCAGTACTTGTACTGTCGGTCAGTTTGTGTCACATTCAGTACTTGTACTGTTGGGATCATGTTTTGTCACATTCGTACTTGTACTGTTGAAAGTCAGTTTGTGTCACATTCAGTACTTGTACTGTTGAGATCATGTTTGTGTCACATTCAGTACTTGTATGTCGAAAGTCTGTTTGTGTCTATCGTACTTGTACTCTCGAGAGCTGTTTGTGTCATACAGTACTTGTCTGGTCGAGAGTCATGTTTGTGTACTTCCCTATTGTACGTTGGAGAATGTTTTGTGTCACTTCATATTGTACTTTTTGAAGTCAGTTTGTGTAATTCAGTACTTGTAGTTGAAGTCATGTTTGTGTACTTTTCATACTTGTTCGGTTGAGAGTCATGTTTTGCACTTTCAGTATTGTATTTTGAGAGTCATGTTTGTGTCCATTCAGTACTTGTACTGTTGAGAGTCAGTTTGTGTCATTTTTCGTCCTTTGTACTGTTGAGAGTCATGTTTGTGTCACATTAGTATTTGAAATGCGAGATCAGTTTGTGTCACTTTCGTACTTGTCTTTTGGAGTCTTGTTTGTGTCAATTTTCAGTTTTACTTTTGAAGCATGTTTGTGTCACATTCAGAAATTTGTACTGTTAGAGTCAGGTTTGTGTCACTTTCGATTGTCTGTTGAGAGTCATGTTTGTTCACATTCTTTACTTCTATGTTGAGAGTCTGTTTGTTCACTTCAGAACTTGTACTTTTGGGTTTATGTTTGTGTACATTCAGTATTTGTACTTTTAGAGTCATGTTTGTGTCACTTCGTCTTGTACTGTTGAGAGTCATATTTGTGTCACTTTATACTTGTACTGTGAAGTCATTTTGTGTCACATAGTACTTGTACTGTCGAGATATGTTGTGTCAATTCATATTGTACGTGAGAGTCATGTTTGTGTACTTTCGATTTGTACTGTTAAAGGTCATTTTGTGTCCATTCAGTATTGTATGTTGAGAGTCATGTTTGTGTCACATTCAGTACTTGTCGTGAGGTATGTTTGTGCCCAATTCAGTATTGTATGTTGAGACCCTGTTTGTGTCACATATTACTTGTCTGTTAGAGTCATGTTTGGTCACTTTCAGTACTTGTACTGTTGGAGTCTGTTTGTGTACTTCAGTACTTTATTTTTTGAGAGTCATGTTTGTGTCAATTCAGACTTGTACTTTTGAGAGTCATGTTTTGTCAATTCAGTACTTGATGTTGAGAGTATATTTGAACATTCAGTACTTTCTGTTGAGGTCATTTTTTGTGTCACATACAGTACTTGTATTTTGAGAGTCATTTTGTGTCACATTCATCTTTGCTGTTGAAGCCTTTTTTGTGTACATTCATACTTGTATGTGAGGTTATGTTGTGTCACATTCAGTATTGTACTGTTGAGAGTCATTTTTTTGGTCACATTCATACTTGTACTTTTGAAGTCATGTTTTGTGTCACTTTCAGTACTTTTTCTTTTTGGGGTCTTTTTGTGTCACATTCATATTGTACGCGAGAGTCATGTTTGTGCACTTCAGTACTTGTACTATGAGGTCATGTTTGTGCACACAGTACTTGTATGTCAAGAGTCATTTTTGTGTCAATTCAGTACTTGTACTGTCGAGAGCATGTTTGTGTATACAGTACTTGTATGTTGAGAGTCTGTTTGTGTACTTTCGTACTTGTACTGTGAGAGTTATGTTTTGTCACTTTAGTACTTGTTACTGTTGAGAGTCTGTTTGGCCCAATTCAGTACTTGTACTGTTGAGAGTCATGTTTGTGTCACATTCAGTACTTGTACTGTTGAGAGTCATGTTTGTGTCACATTCAGTACTTTTACTGTCGAGAGTCATGTTTGTGTCACATTCAGTACTTGTACTGTCGAGAGTCATGTTTGTGCCATATTCAGTACTTGTACTGTCGAGAGTCTGTTTGTGTCACATTCAGTACTTGTATGTTGAGAGTCATGTTTGTGTCAACATTCAGTACTTGTACGTTGAGGAGTCTGTTTGTGTCACATTCAGTACTTGTACTGTTGAGAGTCATGTTTGTGTCACATTCAGTACTTGTACTGTCGAGAGTCATGTTTGTGCCATATTCAGTACTTGTACTGTCGAGAGTCATGTTTGTGTCACATTCAGTACTTGTACTGTTGAGAGTCATGTTTGTGTCACATTCGGTACTTGTACTGTTGAGAGTCATGTTTGTGTCACATTCAGTACTTGTACTGTCAAGAGTCTTGTTTGTGTCATATTCAGTACTTGTACCGTTGAGAGTCATGTTTGTGTCATATTCAGTACTTGTACTGTTGAGAGTCATGTTTGTGTCACATTCAGAAACTTGTACTGTTGAGAGTCATGTTTGTGTCCCCTTCAGTACTTGTACTGTTGAGAGTCATGTTTGTGTCACATTCAGTACTTGTACTGTCAAGAGTCTTGTTTGTGTCATATTCAGTACTTGTACCGTTGAGAGTCATGTTTGTGTCATATTCAGTACTTGTACTGTTGAGAGTCATGTTTGTGTCACATTCAGTACTTTTACTGTCGAGAGTCATGTTTGTGTCACATTCAGTACTTGTACTGTCGAGAGTCATGTTTGTGCCATATTCAGTACTTGTACTGTTGAGAGTCATGTTGTGTCCATTCAGTACTTGTACTGTCAAGAGTCTTGTTTGTGTCACATTCAGTACTTGTTCTGTTGAGAGTCATGTTTGTGTCATATTCAGTACTTGTACTGTCGAGAGTCATGTTTGTCTCATATTCAGTACTTGTGCTGTCGAGAGTCATGTTTGTGCCATATTCAGTACTTGTACTGTTGAGAGTCATGTTTGTGTCACATTCAGTACTTGTACTGTCAAGAGTCTTGTTTGTGTCACATTCAGTACTTGTTCTGTTGAGAGTCATGTTTGTGTCATATTCAGTACTTGTACTGTCGGAGTCATGTTTGGTGTCACATTCAGTACTTGTACTGTTGAGAGTCATGTTTGTGTCACATTCAGTACTTGTACTGTCGAGAGTCATGTTTGTGTCACATTCAGTACTTGTACTGTTGAGAGTCATGTTTGTGTCATATTCGGTACTTGTACTGTCGAGAGTCATGTTTGTGTCACATTCAGTACTTGTACTGTTGAGAGTCATGTTTGTGTCACATTCAGTATTTGTACTGTTGAGAGTCATGTTTGTGTCACATTCAGTACTTGTACTGTTGAGAGTCATTTTTTGTGTCACTTCAGTACTTTACTGTCGAGAGTCTGTTTGTGTCACATTCAGTACTTGTACTGTCGAGAGTCATGTTTGTGCCATATTCAGTACTTTTTACTGTCGGAGTCATGTTTTTTGTCACATTCAGTACTTGTACTGTTGGAGTCATGTTTGTGTCACTTTTCAGTATTTGTACTGTTGAGAGTCATGTTTGTGTCACATTCAGTACTTGTACTGTTGAGAGTCATGTTTGTGTCACATTCAGTACTTGTACTGTCGAGAGTCATGTTTGTGCCATATTCAGTACTTGTACTGTCGAGAGTCATGTTTGTGTCACATTCAGTACTTGTACTGTTGAGAGTCATGTTTGTGTCACATTCGGTACTTGTACTGTTGAGAGTCATGTTTGTGTCACATTCAGTACTTGTACTGTCAAGAGTCTTGTTTGTGTCATATTCAGTACTTGTACCGTTGAGAGTCATGTTTGTGTCATATTCAGTACTTGTACTGTTGAGAGTCATGTTTGTGTCACATTCAGTACTTGTACTGTTGAGAGTCATGTTTGTGTCACATTCAGTACTTGTACTGTTGAGAGTCATGTTTGTGTCACATTCAGTACTTGTACTGTCAAGAGTCTTGTTTGTGTCATATTCAGTACTTGTACCGTTGAGAGTCATGTTTGTGTCATATTCAGTACTTGTACTGTTGAGAGTCATGTTTGTGTCACATTCAGTACTTTTACTGTCGAGAGTCATGTTTGTGTCACATTCAGTACTTGTACTGTCGAGAGTCATGTTTGTGCCATTTTTCAGTCTTGTACTGTTGAGAGTCATGTTTGTGTCACATTCAGTACTTGTACTGTCAAGGTCTTGTTTGTGTCCCCATTCAGTACTTGTACTGTTGAGAGTCATGTTTGTCTCATATTCAGTACTTGTGCTGTCGAGAGTCATGTTTGTGCCATATTCAGTACTTGTACTGTTGAGAGTCATGTTTGTGTCACATTCAGTACTTGTACTGTCAAGAGTCTTGTTTGTGTCACATTCAGTACTTGTTCTGTTGAGAGTCATGTTTGTGTCATATTCAGTACTTGTACTGTCGAGAGTCATGTTTGTGTCACATTCAGTACTTGTACTGTTGAGAGTCATGTTTGTGTCACATTCAGTACTTGTACTGTCGAGAGTCATGTTTGTGTCACATTCAGTACTTGTACTGTTGAGAGTCATGTTTGTGTCATATTCGGTATTTTGTACGTCGAGAGTCATGTTTGTGTCACATTCAGTACTTGTACTGTTGAGAGTCATGTTTGTGTCACATTCAGTATTTGTACTGTTGAGAGTCATGTTTGTGTCACATTCAGTACTTGTACTGTTGAGAGTCATGTTTGTGTCACATTCAGTACTTTTACTGTCGAGAGTCATGTTTGTGTCACATTCAGTACTTGTACTGTCGAGAGTCATGTTTGTGCCATATTCAGTACTTGTACTGTCGAGAGTCATGTTTGTGTCACATTCAGTACTTGTACTGTTGAGAGTCATGTTTGTGTCACATTCAGTACTTGTACTGTTGAGAGTCATGTTTGTGTCACATTCAGTACTTGTACTGTTGAGAGTCATGTTTGTGTCACATTCAGTACTTGTACTGTTGAGAGTCATGTTTGTGTCACATTCAGTACTTGTACTGTTGAGAGTCATGTTTGTGTCACATTCAGTACTTGTACTGTCGAGTCGTGTTTGTGTCACATTCAGTACTAGTACTGTTAACATAAGAACATAAGAAAGGAGGAACACTGCAGGAGGCCTGTTGGCCCATACTAGGCAGGTCCTTTACAATTCATCCCATTAACAAAACATTTGCCCAACCCAATTTTCAATGCCACCCAAGAAATAAGCTCTGATGTGAAAGTCCCACTCAAATCTAATCCCTCCCACTCATGTACTTATCCAACCTAAATTTGAAACTACCCAAAGTCCTAGCCTCAATAACCCAACTAGGTAGACTGTTCCACTCATCAACTACCCTATTTCCAAACCAATACTTTCCTATGTCCTTTCTAAATCTAAACTTATCTAATTTAATCCATTACTGCGGGTTCTCTCTTGGAGAGACTCTCAAGACCTTATTAATATCCCCTTTATTAATACCTATCTTCCACTTATACACTTCGATCAGGTCTCCCCTCATTCTTCGTCTAACAAGTGAATGTAACTTAAGAGTCTTCAATCTTTCTTCATAAGGAAGATTTCTAATGCTATGTATTAATTTAGTCATCCTACGCTGAATGTTTTCTAACGAATTTATGTCCATTCTGTAATATGGAGACCAGAATTGAGCTGCATAATCTAGGTGAGGCCTTACTAATGATGTATAAAGCTGCAGTATGACCTCTGGACTTCTGTTGCTTACACTTCTTGATATAAATCCCAGTAATCTATTTGCCTTATTACGTACGCTTAGGCTTTGCTGTCTTGGTTTAAGGTTGCTGCTCACCATAACCCCCAAGTCCTTTTCGCAATCTGTATGGCGAGTCATGTTTGTGTCACATTCAGTACTTGTACTGTTGAGAGTCATGTTTGTGTCACATTCAGTACTTGTACTGTTGAGAGTCATGTTTGTGTCACATTCAGTACTTGTACTGTTGAGAGTCATGTTTGTCTCACATTCAGTACTTGTACTGTTGAGAGT
>NC_069441.1:29633888-29666388 GCF_026875155.1 Cherax quadricarinatus
TGGATTCCTTTCATTTCCCTAATTTCAGATATTTTTTTCGGGGTCTTTTTTCATATCCCCTTTGATTTTTGAAATCATTTTCATAATACATTTTTTTAGACCTTCTTGTAGGTTGGTAAGTGCTGATAGAAAGTCTATAAGGGGGTCTCTAGTTCCTAAACCCATCTGTACTGTTTCATATTGGTGCTTCGTCTTATTAATTAATGGACTTGAGGATGGTTGGTGTTAGCCAGGGACTGTTTAGTGTGTGTGCTGTCTGCTGTTTAGTGTGTGTGCTGTCTGCTGTTTAGTGCGTGTGCTGTCTGCTGTTTAGTGTGTGTGCTGTCTGCTGTTTAGTGTGTGTGCTGTCAGCTGTTTAGTGTGTGTGCTGTCTGCTGTTTAGTGTGTGTTGCTGTCTGCTGTTTAGTGTGTGTGCTGTCTGCTGTTTAGTGTGTGTGCTGTCTGCTGTTTAGTGTGTGTGCTGTCTGCTGTTTAGTGTGTGTGCTGTCAGCTGTTTAGTGTGTGTGCTGTCTGCTGTTTAGTGTGTGTGCTGTCTGCTGTTTAGTGTGTGTGCTGTCTGCTGTTTAGTGTGTGTGCTGTCAGCTGTTTAGTGTGTGTGCTGTCAGCTGTTTAGTGTGTGTGCTGTCAGCTGTTTAGTGTGTGTGCTGTCAGCTGTTTAGTGTGTGTGCTGTCAGCTGTTTAGTGTGTGTGCTGTCTGCTGTTTAGTGTGTGTGCTGTCTGCTGTTTAGTGTGTGTGCTGTCTGCTGTTTAGTGTGTGTGCTGTCTGCTGTTTAGTGTGTGTGCTGTCAGCTGTTTAGTGTGTGTGCTGTCAGCTGTTTAGTGTGTGTGCTGTCAGCTGTTTAGTGTGTGTGCTGTCTGCTGTTTAGTGTGTGTGCTGTCAGCTGTTTAGTGTGTGTGCTGTCAGCTGTTTGGTGTGTGTGCTGTCAGCTGTTTAGCGTGTGTGCTGTCAGCTGTTTAGTGTGTGTGCTGTCAGCTGTTTAGTGTGTGTGCTGTCAGCTGTTTAGTGTGTGTCTGTCAGCTGTTTAGTGTGTGTGTCTGTCTGCTGTTTAGTGTGTGTGCTGTCAGCTGTTTAGTGTGTGTGCTGTCAGCTGTTTTAGTGTGTGTGCTGTCAGCTGTTTAGTGTGTGTGCTGTCAGCTGTTTAGTGTGTGTGCTGTCTGCTGTTTAGTGTGTGTGCTGTCAGCTGTTTAGTGTGTGTGCTGTCAGCTGTTTAGTGTGTGTGCTGTCAGCTGTTTAGTGTGTGTGCTGTCTGCTGTTTAGTGTGTGTGCTGTCTGCTGTTTAGTGTGTGTGCTGTCGCTGTTTAGTGTGTGTGCTGTCTGCTGTTTAGTGTGTGTGCTGTCTGCTGTTTAGTGTGTGTGCTGTCAGCTGTTTAGTGTGTGTGCTGTCTGCTGTTTAGTGTGTGTGCTGTCTGCTGTTTAGTGTGTGTGCTGTCTGCTGTTTAGTGTGTGTGCTGTCAGCTGTTAGTGTGTGTCTGTCAGCTGTTTAGTGTCTGTGCTGTCAGCTGTTTAGTGTGTGTGCTGTCAGCTGTTTAGTGTGTGTGCTGTCAGCTGTTTTTTTTTACAAAATTATTATTACTACATATTATGCTGTCTGTATTTTGTGGCACTGGGCACTGCCCTGCCTCCATGATCTTATTCTGGCACTGGGCACTGCCCTGCCTCCATGCTCTTATTCTGGCACTGGGCACTGCCCTGCCTCCATGATCTTATTCTGGCACTGGGCCTGCCCTGCCTCCATGCTCTTATTCTGGCACTGGGCACTGCCCTGCCTCCTGATCTTATTCTGGCACTGGGCACTGCCCTGCCTCAATGATCTTATTCTGCACTGGGCACTGCCCTGCCTCCATGATCTTATTCTGGCACTGGGCACTGCCCTGCCTCCATGATCTTATTCTGGCACTGGGCACTGCCCTGCCTCCATGATCTTATTCTGGCACTGGGCACTGCCCTGCCTCCATGATCTTATTCTGGCACTGGGCACTGCCCTGCCTCCATGCTCTTATTCTGTGCACTGGGCACTGCCCTGCCTCCATGATCTTATTCTGGCACTGGGCACTGCCCTGCCTCCATGCTCTTATTCTGGCACTGGGCACTGCCCTGCCTCCATGATCTTATTCTGGCACTGGGCACTGCCCTGCCTCCATGATCTTATTCTGGCACTGGGCACTGCCCTGCCTCCATGATCTTATTCTGGCACTGGGCACTGCCCTGCCTCCATGCTCTTATTCGGCACTGGGCACTGCCCTGCCTCCATGATCTTATTCTGGCACTGGGCACTGCCCTGCCTCCATGCTCTTATTCTGGCACTGGGCACTGCCCTGCCTCCATGATCTTATTCTGGCACTGGGCACTGCCCTGCCTCCATGATCTTATTCTGGCACTGGCACTGCCCTGCCTCCATGATCTTATTCTGGCACTGGGCACTGCCCTGCCTCCATGATCTTATTCTGGCACTGGACACTGCCCTGCCTCCATGATCTTATTCTGGCACTGGGCACTGCCCTGCCTCCATGATCATATTCTGGCACTGGCGCTGCCCTGCCTCCATGATCTTATTCTGGCACTGGGCACTGCCCTGCCTCCATGATCTTATTCTGGCACTGGGCACTGCCCTGCCTCCATGATCTTATTCTGGCACTGGGCACTGCCCTGCCTCCATGATCTTATTCTGGCACTGGGCACTGCCCTGCCTCCATGATCTTATTCTGGCACTGGACACTGCCCTGCCTCCATGATCTTATTCTGGCACTGGGCACTGCCCTGCCTCCATGATCATATTCTGGCACTGGGCGCTGCCCTGCCTCCATGATCTTATTCTGGCACTGGGCACTGCCCTGCCTCCATGATCTTATTCTGGCACTGGGCACTGCCCTGCCTCCATGATCTTATTCTGGCACTGGGCACTGCCCTGCCTCCATGATCTTATTCTGGCACTGGCACTGCCCTGCCTCCATGCTCTTATTCTGGCACTGGGCACTGCCCTGCCTCCATGATCTTATTCTGGCACTGGGCACTGCTCTGCCTCCATGATCTTATTCTGGCACTGGGCACTGCCCTGCCTCCACGATCTTATTCTGGCACTGGGCACTGCCCTGCCTCCATGATCTTATTCTGGCATGGGCACTGCCCTGCCTCCATGATCTTATTCTGGCACTGGGCACTGCCCTGCCTCCATGATCTTATTCTGGCACTGGGCACTGCCCTGCCTCCATGATCTTATTCTGGCACTGGGCACTGCCCTGCCTCCATGGTCTTATTCTGGCACTGGGCACTGCCCTGCCTCCATGATCTTATTCTGGCACTGGGCACTGCCGTGCCTCCATGCTCTTATTCTGGCACTGGGCACTGCCCTGCCTCCATGCTCTTATTCTGGCACTGGGCACTGCCCTGCCTCCATGATCTTATTCTGGCACTGGGCACTGCCCTGCCTCCATGATCTTATTCTGGCACTGGGCACTGCCCTGCCTCCATGCTCTTATTCTGGCACTGGGCACTGCCCTGCCTCCATGATCTTATTCTGGCACTGGGCACTGCCCTGCCTCCATGATCTTATTCTGGCACTGGGCACTGCCTGCCTCCATTGCTCTTATTCTGGCACTGGGCACTGCCCTGCCTCCATGATCTTATTCTGGCACTGGGCACTTCCTGCCTCCATGATCTTATTCTGGCACTGGGCACTGCCCTGCCTCCATGCTCTTATTCTGGCACTGGGCACTGCCCTGCCTCCATGATCTTATTTTGGCACTGGGCACTGCCCTGCCTCCATGATCTTATTCTGGCACTGGCACTGCCCTGCCTCCATGATCTTATTCTGGCACTGGGCACTGCCCTGCCTCCATGATCTTATTCTGGCACTGGGCACTGCCCTGCCTCCATGCTGTTATTCTGGCACTGGTCACTGCCCTGCCTCCATGCTCTTATTCTGGCACTGGGCACTGCCCTGCCTCCATGATCTTATTCTGGCACTGGGCACTGCCCTGCCTCCATGATCTTATTCTGGCACTGGGCACTGCCCTGCCTCCATGATCTTATTCTGGCACTCGGCACTGCCCTGCCTCCATGCTCTTATTCTGGCACTGGGCACTGCCCTGCCTCCATGATTTTATTCTGGCACTGGGCACTGCCCTGCCTCCATGCTCTTATCTGGCACTGGGCACTGCCCTGCCTCCATGCTCTATTCTGGCACTGGGAACTGCCCTGCCTCCATGATCTTATTCTGGCACTGGGCACTGCCCTGCCTTCATGCTCTTATTCTGCACTGGGCACTGCCCTGCCTCCATGCTCTTATTCTGGCACTGGTCACTGTCCTCGCTCCATGATCTTATTCTGGCACTGGGCACTGCCCTGCCTCCATGCCCTTATTCTGGCACTGGGCACTTGCCCTGCCTCCATGCTCTTATTCTGGCACTGGGCACTGCCCTGCCTCCTGATCTTATTCTGGCACTGGGCACTGCCCTGCCTCCATGATCTTATTCTGGCACTGGGCACTGCCCTGCCTCCATGATCTTATTCTGGCACTGGCACTGCCCTGCCTCCATGCTCTTATTCTGGCACTGGGCACTGCCCTGCCTCCATGATCTTATTCTGGCACTGGGCACTGCCATGCCTCCATGATCTTATTCTGGCACTGGGCACTGCCCTACCTCCATGATCATATTCTGGCACTGGGCACTGCCCTGCCTCCATGATCATATTCTGGCACTGGGCACTGCCCTGCCTCCATGATCATATTCTGGCACTGTGCACTGCCCTGCCTCCATGATCTTATTCTGGCACTGGGCACTGCCATGCCTCCATGATCTTATTCTGGCACTGGGCACTGCCCTACCTCCATGATCATATTCTGGCACTGGGCACTGCCCTGCCTCCATGATCATATTCTGGCACTGGGCACTGCCCTGCCTCCATGATCATATTCTGGCACTGGGCACTGCCCTGCCCCATGATCTTATTCTGGCACTGGGCACTGCCCTGCCTCCATGCTCTTATTCTGGCACTGGGCACTGCCCTGCCTCCATGCTCTTATTCTGGCACTGGGCGCTGCCCTGCCTCCATGATCTTATTCTGGCACTGGGCACTGCCCTGCCTCCATGATCTTATTCTTGCACTGGGCACTGCCCTGCCTCCATGCTCTTATTCTGGCACTGGGCACTGCCCTGCCTCCATGATCTTATTCTGGCACTGGGCACTGCCCTGCCTCCATGCTCTTATTCTGGCACTGGGCACTGCCCTGCCTCCATGCTCTTATTCTGGCACTGGGCACTGCCCTGCCTCCATGATCTTATTCTGGCAATGTTCACTGCCCTGCCTCCATGCTCTTATTCTGGCACTGGGCACTGCCCTGCCTCCATGATCTTATTCTGGCACTGGGCACTGCCCTGCCTCCATGCTGTTATTCTGGCACTGGTCACTGCCCTGCCTCCATGATCTTATTCTGGCACTGGACACTGCCCTGCCTCCATGATCTTATTCTGGCACTGGGCACTGCCCTGCCTCCATGATCATATTCTGGCACTGGGCGCTGCCCTGCCTCCATGATCTTATTCTGGCACTGGGCACTGCCCTGCCTCCATGATCTTATTCTGGCACTGGGCACTGCGCTGCCATCCATGATCTTATTCTGGCACTGGGCACTGCCCTGCCTCCATGATCTTATTCTGGCTCTGGCACTGCCCTGCCTCCATGCTCTTATTCTGGCACTGGGCACTGCCCTGCCTCCATGATCTTATTCTGGCACTGGGCACTGCTCTGCCTCCATGATCTTATATCTGGCACTGGGCACTGCCCTGCCTCCACGATCTTATTCTGGCACTGGGCACTGCCCTGCCTCCATGATCTTATTCTGGCATTGGGCACTGCCCTGCCTCCATGATCTTATTCTGGCACTGGGCACTGCCCTGCCTCCATGATCTTTCTGGCACTGGGCACTGCCCTGCCTCCATGGTCTTATTCTGGCACTGGGCACTGCCCTGCCTCCATGATCTTATTCTGGCACTGGGCACTGCCGTGCCTCCATGCTCTTATTCTGGCACTGGGCACTGCCCTGCCTCCATGCTCTTATTCTGGCACTGGGCACTGCCCTGCCTCCATGATCTTATTCTGGCACTGGGCACTGCCCTGCCTCCATGATCTTATTCTGGCACTGGGCACTGCCCTGCCTCCATGCTCTTATTCTGGCACTGGGCACTGCCCTGCCTCCATGATCTTATTCTGGCACTGGGCACTGCCCTGCCTCCATGATCTTATTCTGGCACTGGGCACTGCCCTGCCTCCATGCTCTTATTCTGGCACTGGGCACTGCCCTGCCTCCATGATCTTATTCTGGCACTGGGCACTTCCCTGCCTCCATGATCTTATTCTGGCACTGGGCACTGCCCTGCCTCCATGCTCTTATTCTGGCACTGGGCACTGCCCTGCCTCCATGATCTTATTTTGGCACTGGGCACTGCCCTGCCTCCATGATCTTATTCTGGCACAGGGCACTGCCCTGCATCCATGATCTTATTCTGGCACTGGGCACTGCCCTGCCTCCATGATCTTATTCTGGCACTGGGCACTGCCCTGCCTCCATGCTCTTATTCTGGCACTGGTCACTGCCCTGCCTCCATGCTCTTATTCTGGCACTGGCACTGCCCTGCCTCCATGATCTTTTCTGGCACTGGGCACTGCCCTGCCTCCATGATCTTATTCTGGCACTGGCACTGCCCTGCCTCCATGATCTTATTCTGGCACTCGGCACTGCCCTGCCTCCATGCTCTTATTCTGGCACTGGGCACTGCCCTGCCTCCATGATTTTATTCTGGCACTGGGCACTGCCCTGCCTCCATGCTCTTATTCTGGCACTGGGCACTGCCCTGCCTCCATGCTCTTATTCTGGCACTGGGCACTGCCCTGCCTCCATGATCTTATTCTGGCACTGGGCACTGCCCTGCCTTCATGCTCTTATTCTGGCACTGGGCACTGCCCTGCCTCCATGCTCTTATTCTGGCACTGGTCACTGTCCTGCCTCCATGATCTTATTCTGGCACTGGGCACTGCCCTGCCTCCATGCCCTTATTCTGGCACTGGGCACTGCCCTGCCTCCATGCTCTTATTCTGGCACTGGGCACTGCCCTGCCTCCATGATCTTATTCTGGCACTGGGCACTGCCCTGCCTCCATGATCTTATTCTGGCACTGGGCACTGCCCTGCCTCCATGATCTTATTCTGGCACTGGGCACTGCCCTGCCTCCATGCTCTTATTCTGGCACTGGGCACTGCCCTGCCTCCATGATCTTAGTCTGGCACTGGGCACTGCCATGCCTCCATGATCTTATTCTGGCACTGGGCACTGCCCTACCTCCATGATCATATTCTGGCACTGGGCACTGCCCTGCCTCCATGATCATATTCTGGCACTGGGCACTGCCCTGCCTCCATGATCATATTCTGGCACTGTGCACTGCCCTGCCTCCATGATCTTATTCTGGCACTGGGCACTGCCATGCCTCCATGATCTTATTCTGGCACTGGGCACTGCCCTACCTCCATGATCATATTCTGGCACTGGGCACTGCCCTGCCTCCATGATCATATTCTGGCACTGGCACTGCCCTGCCTCCATGATCATATTCTGGCACTGGGCACTGCCCTGCCTCCATGATCTTATTCTGGCACTGGGCACTGCCCTGCCTCCATGCTCTTATTCTGGCACTGGGCATGCCCTGCCTCCATGCTCTTATTCTGGCACTGGGCGCTGCCCTGCCTCCATGATCTTATTCTGGCACTGGGCACTGCCCTGCCTCCATGATCTTATTCTTGCACTGGGCACTGCCCTGCCTCCATGCTCTTATTCTGGCCTGGGCACTGCCCTGCCTCCATGATCTTATTCTGGCACTGGGGCATTTGCCCTGCCTCCATGCTTTATTCTGGCACTGGGCACTGCCCTGCCTCCATGCTCTTATTCTGGCACTGGGCACTGCCCTGCCTCCATGATCTTATTCTGGCAATGGGCACTGCCCTGCCTCCATGCTCTTATTCTGGCACTGGGCACTGCCCTGCCTCCTTTGATCTTATTCTGGCAATGGGAAACTGCCTCCCTCCATGCTCTTATTCTGGCACTGGGCCACTGCCCTGCCTCCATGATCTTATTAAAGGCACTGGGCACTGCCCTGCCTCCATGATCTTATTCTGGACAGAGTCGTTTTCGTGAACTAATATGTCGACTTCTTACTCCTGTCTGGAATACTGTTTACTGTGTGTTGATTGTAACACCATAAGGAACCCGACACTTATTATTTTGTATTTTTGATTTATCCTTCGTTATTTACATATTATACATATATATATATATATATATATAAAATTATATATATTTTATATATTTTATATATATATTTATATATATAATTATATTATATATTATATATATATATTATATATATATATATATATTTTAATATATATATATATAATATATAATTTATTATATGTGTGTGTGTGTGTGGTGTGTGTGTTTTTGTGTGTGTGTGTGTGTGTATGTAGAACAACTGCTCTAAAAGTATAGTGAAATTCAAAGAGCTTTCGTAACTTCTCACATTATCAAAGAATTATAAAAATAAAAAAACATCAACAGGAAGGCATATAAGGGCAAGACTACACCTCACAGTCATGTCACAAACAACAAGACTACACCTCACGTCATGTCACAACAAAAAGGGACTACACCTCACAGTCATGTCACAACAAGACTACACCTCACAGTCATGTCACAACAAGACTACACCTCACAGTCATGTCACAACAAGACTACACCTCACAGTCATGTCACAAACAACAAGACTAAAACCTCACGTCATGTCACAATAACAAGACTACACCTCACAGTCATGTCACAACAACAAGACTACACTTAAGTCATGTCACAACAAGACTAACCTCACAGTCATGTCACAAAAGGGACTACACCTCACAGTCATGTCACAACAAGACTACACCTCACAGTCATGTCACAACAACAAGACTACACCTCACAGTCATGTCACAACAACAAGACTACACCTCACAGTCATGTCACAACAACAAGACTACACCTCACACTCATGTCACAACAAGACTACACCTCACAGTCATGTCACAACAAGACTACACCTCACAGTCATGTCACAACAAGACTACAACCTCACACTCATGTCACAATAAGACTACACCTCACAGTCATGTCACAAAAAGGGACTACACCTCACACTCATGTCACAACAAGGACTACACCTCACAGTCTGTCACAACAAGATACACCTCACGTCATGTCACAACAAGACTACACCTCCAGTCATGCCCACAACAAGACTACACCTCACAGTCATGTCACAACAAGACTACACCTCACAGTCATGTCACAAAAAACAGACTACACCTCACAGTCATGTCAAACAACAAGACTACACTCACAGTAAATGTCACAACAACAAGACTACACCTCACACTCATGTCAACAAGAGTACCCCTTACAGTCATGTCACAACAACAAGAACTACACCTCACGTCATGTCACAACAAGACTACACCTCACAGTCATGTCACAACAAGACTACACCTCACATTTCATGTCACAAAAAGGGACTACACCTCACAGTCATGTCACAACAAGACTACACCTCACAGTCTTGTCACAACAAGATTTACACCTCACAGTCATGTCACAAAAAGATTTACACCTCACAGTCATGTCACAACAAAAAGACTCCACCTCACAGTCATGTCACAAAAACAAGACTACACCTCACAGTCATGTCACAACAACAAGACTACACCTCCACTCATGTCACAACAAGAGTCCCACCTTACAGTCATGTCACAACAACAAGACTACACCTCACACTCATGTCACAACAAGACTACCCCTCAGAGCCCATGTCACATAAGACTACCCCTCACCAGTCATGTCACAAAGACTACACCTCACAGTCATGTCACAACAAGACTACACCTCACAGTCATGTCACAACAAGACTACACCTCACAGTCATGTCACAACAAGACTACACCTCACAGTCATGTCACAACAACAAGACTACACCTCACAGTCATGTCACAACAACAAGACTACACCTCACACTCATGTCACAACAAGAGTACACCTTACAGTCATGTCACAACAACAGGACTACACCTCACACTCATGTCACAACAAGACTACACCTCACAGTCATGTCACAATAAGACTACACCTCACACTCATGTCACAACAGGACTACACCTCACACTCATGTCACAAGACTACACCTCACACTCATGTCACAACAAGACTACACCTCACAGTCATGTCACAACAAGACTACACCTCACAGTCATGTCACAACAAGACTACACCTCACAGTCATGTCACAACAACAAGACTACACCTCACAGTCATGTCACAACAACAAGACTACACCTCACAGTCATGTCACAACAACAAGACTACACCTCACAGTCATGCCACAACAACAAGACTACACCTCACAGTCATGTCACAACAAGACTACACCTCAGAGTCATGTCACAACAAGACTACACCTCACAGTCATGTCACAATAAGACTACACCTCACAGTCATGTCACAACAAGACTACACCTCACAGTCATGTCACAACAAGACTACACCTCACAGTCATGTCACAACAAGACTACACCTCACAGTCATGTCACAACAAGACTACACCTCACAGTCATGTCACAACAAGACTACACCTCACAGTCATGTCACAACAAGACTACACCTCACAGTCATGTCACAACAACAAGACTACACCTCACAGTCATGTCACAACAACAAGACTACACCTCACAGTCATGTCACAACAACAAGACTACACTGCCCTGCCTCCATGCTCTTATTCTGGCACTGGGCACTGCCCTGCCTCCATGATCTTATTCTGGCACTGGGCACTGCCCTGCCTCCATGATCTTATTCTGGCACTGGGCACTGCCCTGCCTCCATGCTTTTATTCTGGCACTGGGCACTGCCCTGCCTCCATGCTCTTATTCTGGCACTGGGCACTGCCCTGCCTCCATGATCTTATTATGGCACTGGGCACTGCCATGCCTCCATGATCTTATTCTGGCACTGGGCACTGCCCTACCTCCATGATCATATTCTGGCACTGGGCACTGCCATGCCTCTATGATCTTACACCTCACAGTCATGTCACAACAACAAGACTACACCTCACACTCATGTCACAACAAGAGTACACCTTGCAGTCATGTCACAACAACAAGACTACACCTCACACTCATGTCACAACAAGACTACACCTCAGAGTCATGTCACAATAAGACTACACCTCACAGTCATGTCACAACAAGACTACACCTCACAGTCATGTCACAACAAGACTACACCTCACAGTCATGTCACAACAAGACTACACCTCACAGTCATGTCACAACAAGAGTACACCTTACAGTCATGTCACAACAACAAGACTACACCTCACACTCATGTCACAACAAGACTACACCTCACAGTCATGTCACAATAAGACTACACCTCACACTCATGTCACAACAAGACTACCCTCACACTCATGTCCAAACAAGACTACACCTCACACTCATGTCAAAAACAAGACTAACACCCACAGTCATGTCACAACAAGACGATTACACCTCACAGTCATGTCACAACAAGACTACACCTCACAGTCATGTCACAACAACAAGACTGCACCTCACAGTCATGTCACAACAACAAGACTACACCTCACAGTCATGTCACAACAACAAGACTACACCTCATAGTCATGTCACAACAAGACTACACCTCACAGTCATGTCACAACAAGACTACACCTCACTGTCATGTTCACAACAAGACTACAACCTCACAGTCATGTCACAACAACAAGAAACCTCACAGTCATGCCCACAACAAGACTACACCTCACAGTCATGTTACAACAAGACTACACCTCACTGTCATGTCACAACAAGACTACACCTCACAGTCATGTCACAACAACAAGACTACACCTCACAGTCATGTCACAACAAGACTACACCTCACAGTCATTGTTACAAAAGACTACACCTCACTGTCTGTCAAAACAAGACTACACCTCACAGTCATGTCACAACAACAAGACTACACCTCACAGTCATGTCACAACAAGACTACACCTCACAGTCATGTCACAACAAGACTACACCTCACTGTCATGTCACAACAAGACTACACCTCACAGTCATGTCACAACAACAAGACTACACCTCACAGTCATGTCACAAGAAGACTACACCTCAGAGTCATGTCACAACAAGACTACACCTCACAGTCATGTCACAACAACAAGACTACACCTCACAGTCATGTCACAACAACAAGACTACACCTCACAGTCATGTCACAACAAGACTACACCTCACAGTCATGTCACAACAAGACTACACCTCACAGTCATGTCACAACACCCAGCTCTGTGATAAACAACTGATACTCTACCCAAGCATTAAGATTTTTTACTTATCCGATGTATGATTATTTTTTTTCCCAAATTTTTTTTAATTATAACTGATTGCAATTCATATAAACCAAAAGAAATATTTATATTATTGTCAAAACTGTTTCTTATGAAACATGATTCAATTATATTGTTGTCAACCATGGACTTACTTCATACAACTTTCTCAACTTTATATTGTTAAAATCTCTTACATGAATAAATAGAACATTGGAATCTTGTCCAGTTCTAATGCTATATTTATGTTGCTTTAATCTAAGTTCGAGATTTTTACCAGTTTGACCGTAATAAACTTTATCGCAAATTTTATAAGGAATCTTATAGACACATCCGTCAGCATTTTGGGGGGAATTCTTTATCTAAAGTTCTTTTTTACTGTATCAAGATTTTTAAATACAACTTTGATATTAAAAGTCTTAAGAAGGGAAGGCATATCAACCAAGTTTTGATGGTAAGGGAGAATCAACATATTTTTAGTTGAATAAGGCTGGTTGTCCCATTTGAATTATAAAAATTATTTCTGATAATTTTAAAAGATTTATCAATTAAATTTCTTGGGTATTTTAGATCATTAGCTATTTCATATTTTTTTTTGAGGGGGGGGGGGATTTCTTCATCTGTGAATTCAGGACAAAACTTTCAAAAATATTGATGAGAAAACAGTTTAACTGTATGTGTGTACTCACCTAATTGTGGTTGCAGGAGTCGATTCATATATGTTGGCCCCCTCCTCGTCACTGGTCGCTACTGGGTCACTCTCTCCCTGCTCAATGAGCTTTATCATACCTCTTCTTAAAGCTATGTATGGATCCTGCCTCCACTACACCACTCTCCAGACTATTCCACTTCCTGACAAATCTATGACTGAAGAAATACTTCCTAACATTCCTATGACTCATCTGAGTCTTCAACTTCAAATTGTGACCCCTTGTTGCTGTGTCCCATCTCTGGAACATCCTGTCTCTGTCCACCTTGTCAGTTCCTCTCAGTAATTTATATGTCGTTTTCTTACCCCCCCCCCCCTCCTATCTTTCCTGTCCTCCAGTGTCATGTCGATTTTCGAATTGAGACACTTATGCAACATATGGTGATCTTTACTGAAGAAACGATTCGCCACACAGTGGCTTCATCAGTCTAAGACAAAGTAGGAAGGTATAAGGAGAGGAGGAGTTTGAGGTAATCAGTCCCTCAGCCTGGAGTCGATGTGTTCAGTCCATCACTCTTGTAGGAAGTACAGCATAGGGCCAGAGAGGTGACTTATATACTGCAGTCAGGCGAGTCTCACACCTTCCTGCTTTGTATTGGACTGATGAAGCCACTGTGTGGCGAATCGTTTCTTCAGTAAAGATCACCATATGTTGCAATAAGTGTCTCAATTCTTCAACTTGTCAGTTTTCAAAAACATTCATCACACATGTCGATTTTCCTTAACCTCTCCTCGAAGGACATATCCCTTAGCTCCGGGACTAGTCTCGCTAAAAACCTTTGCACTTTCTCTAATTTGTTGATGTGCCTGACCAGGTGTGGGTTCCAGACTGGTGCTGCGTATTCCAGTATGGGTCTGAAGTACACTGTGTACAGAGTCCTGAACGATTCCTTACTGACGTGTCGGAACGCAGTTCTTAGCTTTGGTAATTGCCCAAACGCTGCAGCAGTTTTTTCGTTGATGTGCGCCTCAGGAGATATGCTCGGTATTATACACACTCCAAGATCCTTTCCGTTGAGTGAGGTTTGTAATCTTTGGCCCCCTAGACTGTACTCTGTCTGCGGTCTTCTTTGCTCTTCCCCGATCTTCTGACTTTGCACTTGGTGGGGTTGAACTCCAAGAGCCAGTTGCTGGACCAGGCCTGCAGCCTGTCCAGATCCCTCTGTAGTCCTACCTTGTCCTCCTCTGACTGAATTCTCCTCAGTAGCTTCACATCGTCTGCAAACAGACACACTTCTAAGTCTATTCCTTCTGTCATGCCGTTCACATATACCAGAAACAGCCCTGGTCCTAGGACTAACCTCTGTGGAACCCCGCTGATCACAGGCACTCACCCTGACACCTCGCCACGTACCATGACTCGCTGATGCCTTCCCATCAGGTATTCTCTGATCCATTGCGGTGCCTGCCCTGTTATACCTGCCTGATCCTCCAGCTTTTGCAGTGAGCTCTTGTGTGGAAGTGTGTCAAAAGCCTTCTTGCAATCCAAGAAATTGCAATCTACCCACCCATAGAACTCTAGTAGGTTCGTGACTGTTATGACTTGCTCTATGCCGTCACAATAGGGGAATAATTACGCCGCTTTGGTTTTGGTTAGTTTTATTTACTACCAATTATGAACCTTTATTGGTATCCAGTCAGTGAATTAAAAATGACAATTCAATATTAATCAATGAATTGAGACTTTACAATGAGGAACGTAATTCTATGTTCAAATCCTTAAAAATTAAGTATAATACAATAATTACAATGTATAGTCAAAATAAGAACTTCTAATTTGTCAGTCCGAGCGTTCAACGACTATGAGAGCTTCAAGGAAGTAAATTAGTTATTCTTCTTAAGCAGAAGAGTTATCAGACTTTGGGAATTAACAGTAAAGTTAAGACAATAGGCATGATTTAGAATTCTTGACTAAGTCATGAGCTCCGGGTTGAAGACCCGATCAGAGTCAGTGCTATCATCTGACTGACTGTTCAGATACTCAGTGGTCTGACGTCAGGTCGGTCAGGAGGCAGCGCCAAGCGCCAAGCGCCAAGCGCCAAGCGCCAAGCGCCAAGCGCCAAGCGCCAAGCGCCAAGCGCCAAGCGCCAAGCGCCAAGCGCCAATTCTGGAACCATCAACCGGTCACCAAAGTAATGGTTTCCCACTAGCATAACAGAACACAGTAATCAACCTACTATAATACAATATTCATGACATGTGTATGATACAATAGAAATACCTAACAAATAACAAATCTTATTAAGTGCTACCTTGCTCGAGAGTAACTATCATTTATACAATATCCGATAATAATATATAGTCGAACCTTTTTTATCTAGCTAGTAATAAAGTGGTTCGCGATATAATATTACAGAACTTATTATAGTCAGACCTTTTCATTTTCGTATACAATGGAGCATAAAGGAGTGGCGTGTATCAGTGACACAGGATTTCCCGTCTCTGAGTCCGTGCTGATTGTTCCTTTCCAGGTGTTCCAACACTCTTCCCCTGAAAATCTTCTCCATGACTTTGCATACAATACATGTCGGTGACACTGGTCTGTAGTTTAATTGGGACTACATTTGGGAGTTTAATTAATAGGTACTACATTTGCTGTCCTTCATACCTCGGGCAGTGGCCCTGTTTCGATATCCGTGTTGATAGATATGGTACATAGAGCACCTCTGCTTTCTCTCTTAGGACCCAAGGTGAGAAGTTATCCGGCCCCATGGCCTTTGAGTTATCCGGTTTGCTTGGCAGCCTCTTCACCTCCTCGGTTGTATGTATCATGTCTATCTCTTGTTGGTGTATCCCCGCCTCTATATCTTTCCAAAGTCCTTTCTGTTTCCACTGTGAATACTTCTTTGAATCTCATGTTAGGTCGTTTGTTGTAAACTCCCCTCCTTCCTTCCTCTGCCTAATTACCTGGTCTTTGACGGTCATTTTCTTCTTGTTGTAACTGTACAACAGCTTCGGGCCAGACTTGGCTTTTGCTGCTATGTCGTTTTCGTATTGTCGCTGGGCCTCTCTCCTTACCTGTGCATATTTTTTTCTTGCTCATTGACTACAATCCATATTCTCCTGGGTCCTTTGCCTTCTATAATTCTTCCATTCTCTAATGCACTTGGTTTTAGCCTCTCAACACCTTGGGTGAACCAAGGACTCGTCCTGGCCTTCTCATTATGTCTGTTGCCATTGGGTACAAACTTCTCCTTCGCTTCCTTGCATATTATCACATATTCTGTCATCTGGCCATACGACTGAATGTACAACACTGCATGCAACCATATGACCTGTCTTTGTAATACTCATTTGTGCTTTATAGTTATCTGTTTACAATAATGTTTTATCACTGATTTCATCATTGCTTAGTTAATTTTAAGCCAGCCCGAAATGCTATGCATAGTATAAGTGGCTTTGGCATGCTGCTCTTATCTGTATTTTTTGTACCTCTGTATGTATGCTAAAATTGTAAATAAATAAATAAATAAAATAAATAAATCTCATTTACTGTTTTCCCCTGCCAGTTCTCTGTTCTACTGAACCTTGTGCAGGAAAGTCCTCATGCCTGTGTAGTCCCCTCTCTCGTAGTTTGGGTTCATCCTTCGTGCCCTTCCTACTTCCCTCTCTACTTGTAACTCTACTATGTATTCGAAGCTTAGAACCACATGATCACTAACTCCGAGGGACCTTTCATATGTGATATCCTCAATATCTGCACTGCTCAATGTGAATACTAGATCCAGTTTTGCTGGTTCATCCTCTCCCCTCTCTCTGGTAGTGTCCCTAGCCTGTTGACGCATGAGGTTTTCCAGTACGAGCTCTAACATCTTCACCCTCTACGTTTCTGGGCTCCCATGTGGCTCCAGGTTTCCCCAGTCAATTTATTTGTGAGTGAAGTCACCCACAACCAGTAGCTTTGCCCTGCCCACATGGGCCCTACTGGCCACTTCAGCTAGTGTGTCAACCATCTCTGTTATTCTCATCATATTCTTGTCTTAGCCTCCTGCTATCCTGTGGTGGGTTATTCATCACTACAATCACCACATTTGGACCTGAAGTGTTCCTTTTATGTAGTCCCTTGCTTCTCCTCTGTCCCCTCTCTCCAACTCCTTAAAATCCCATTGATTTTTGATGAGCACTGCCACTCCTCCACCTCCCCCCTATTCCCTCTGTCTTTCATGAGGATCTGATATTCAGTTGGAAAGATAGCATTTGTTATCATATCTGAGAGCTTGGTTTCTGTGAAGGCTATGATGTCTGGTGATGCTTCTGTGATTCTTTCGTGCCACTCCTGCTTGTAATTCCATCATCATTGGTGTATCACACCTTCAGTTTCCTCTCCAAAACTGTATTCTGAGGGTTTCTGTGTGTGGGGGGCTTCTGGCAGGGTGCTATGGGATTCTACTGCATATTGTGGGTGGTGGTTGTGAGTGTGGGGTGTGTGTTTGGCTGCAGGTTGCTGAGGGTGGTTCTGTGGGTGTTTGTACACTCTGCTCCACTCAAATCTGGTTGTTCTTTACTGACTAGCCTTGTCTCTCTTTCTTGACCCTTTCATCTCTGTGTCCTCTCTCTTAACTGTTGTTGTTCTCTCCTTGTTCTTTCACGGTCTAGGAAGACCCTCTGGTATGTTGTTGATTCCTTTAACCATGGTTTCTCCTGCAGGATCCTGTCCTGCACCGTTTCTTTCTTGAAAATAAGTTTGACTGGCCGATTTCTCTTCTTCGAGTATCCCCCCATTCTCTGAAAATTTATTAGGTCAGACATGTCCTTCTCTCCTGTTTGTCTGATGATATTTTCAATCTCATGTCTTTCTCTCTGCCATCTTTCATCATACGTCTTTCCTTTGCTTTTCCCTCTTCGTCTCTGGGTCTTGTTTATACATAGCAATCACCTCCTTCAATAGTTCCTGTACTTCCTGGTGGCCTGGCCGTGCCTCTGCATGGGGCTGTCTCCTCTGCCTGTGCCATCCCTTATGCACATCTGCTCCACCCCCCTTCACATACTGCTGTCCCTGTGCCCATCAGTGTGCCCCCTTCATTCCTTGACCTTGCCTGTTGGCCCGTTAGGGCCTCAATGTAAATTTTGTCTCCTTTCTTTCCTTCAGACCCTTCGTTTAAGATTGGGGTACAGTCTTTTGCGAGGTATTCTATCGAAGGCCTTTCTGAAATCCAAATAAATACCGTATTCTTTTATCGTTGGCCACTGCCTTAAATGCTTTATTAAAGAATGTTAGTACATTTGTGAAGCTGTACTGAGACTCATTAACCAAATTATGATCATTAAGGTGACTTCTAATAATACTGGCTATAACTGATTCTAATACATTACCTACTATAGACGTCAGGTAATTTGATAGAATTGAGTTATCCCCTGATTTAAATATAGGAATTACGTTAGTCATCTTCCACATTTTCAGCACAACACCAGTTTGGATTGATAAGTTAAACAAGCTCATTAGTGGCTGACTAAGTTCCCACTTCCATTCTTGAAGTACCCTTGAATACAGTTCGACAGGGCCTGGGGACTTATTTTGTTTTAGTCTGTCTAAATGTTTGATAATCATATCCCTCGTTACATTAATATTACTCAATTTGTTTTCTTCAGGACCCAAATAATTATTGATTGCTAGGAAATCATTTATGTCTTATGTGAAAACTGACAATAAATAACTATTAAAAAGAGAGCACATTTCCTGCTGCCCACACATAGTTTTCAGTGGTCCTATTTTTTCACTGATCTTTGTCCTATACACTTGAAATAACTTTTTTTTAATTTGTCTTTGGTTCTCTGTTACGTTGTTGTCCCTTATTACTTTGACAGTAAAGTTCTCACTACATGTTCTAGTGTGGGGTAACTTTTATATAAAGGCCTTATATGTCTAGGGTAATACATCCATGATTGATCATCCTCAGTGTCTCTGAAATCCTTTCTTCAGCCCTATTCCCAGGTTATTTAAACTACTATTACCAAAAAAATAGGGATTCATTCTAGATAGATATGTACAGAATATACAATTACAGTACTCACATAACCAAACCATAATCCTGCACACCCCTCAGCTGCTCTCCTAGAACAGTCCACATGGTGCATCTCAACAATTTGCCCTTCTCTCTTCTTGACTAATCTCTGAACTAACCAGTGTTTTGACACACCTTAGTCACCCTGGGTATGATGGGTACAACTTAAGGTATAAAACTCACCTCTGGGGCACACATAATTCCCAAAAAAGAAAAAGAAGGACCCAGAGGTCCTACCAGCTTGAAGCCACCAAGGAGAGTGAGAGAGAGGGAGGAGCCTAGCTAAGCTCCTCTCACACCCACAAAAACAACATAAGAACATAAGAAAGAAGGAACACTGCAGCAGGTCTACTGGCCCATACGAGGCAGGTCCAAGTCTCCTACCGGCTTAAGCCAATGCCCCAACCTAGTCAGGTCAGGTCACATTCACTTAAGGAAGGAACACGGCAACTGACCTAGTAGCACAAGCTAGTCAGGTCCAACTCACACCCACCCACACCTACCCATGTATTTTTCTAACCTATTTTTAAAACTACACAACGTTTTAGCCTCTATAACTGTACTTGTGAGTTTGTTCCACTCATCTACAACTCTATTACCAAACCAGTGCTTTCCTATATCCTTCCTGAATCTGAATTTTTCCAACTTAAAACCATTGCTGCGAGTCCTGTCTAGGCTAGATATTTTCAGCACGTTATTTACCAAGACTGTTGCCAAGCACAATTCTCTAGTTACCACAACTGTACCACATTTATTTTACTTTTACAGAATAAAATACAATTTTATAAACTACTTATTTAAATTGTGTGTTTGTGTGTCTATAGCATAACGTGTTATATTGAGAAAAACAAGTTTGACCCAGCTGCCTCTCAGCCATAAGGGTGATCTGCCCTTCTGACATTTAAGCAGTTGTGTCCCCATTAGTTCAATATAATTAGGTAATCCAGAGTAACTGTTACTTAAATGCATCAATATGTTTTGGGTTCCATAACATTGTCTGACTCGTGTCATAGTCACGTTTACTCTTCCTCAGCGTCTTCTTTACCTCTCTTATAATAACATATTGGTCAGTAAGCTTAACTTCTCCTCTTGTCATGTGCCTATTAATTCTTCTTTTATCTCATAATATCTGCTTCAATCTTCTCTTCATCCATCTGGGATCCTTCATATTGGATCCTTCATATTGGATCCTTCATATTGGATCCTTCATATTGGATCCTTCATATTGGATCCTTCATATTGGATCCTTCATATTGGATCCTTCATATTGGATCCTTCATATTGGATCCTTCATATTGGATCCTTCATATTGGATCCTTCATATTGGATCCTTCATATTGGATCCTTCATATTGGATCCTTCATATTGGATCCTTCATATTGGATCCTTCATATTGGATCCTTCATATTGGATCCTTCATATTGGATCCTTCATATTGGATCCTTCATATTGGATCCTTCATATTGGATCCTTCATATTGGATCCTTCATATTGGATCTAATTACTCTCAGGGTAATATATATACTTTGAGCACACTGAAAATTATTAAAGAAAGTTATAATCGCAGATCCTTCCGACAGTCATCTTCATGATAACTTAGATACTTGAGTGATAACTTAGATACTTGAGTGATAACTTAGATACTTGAGTGATAACTTAGATACTTGAGTGATAACTTAGATACTTGAGTGATAACTTAGATACATGAGTGATAACTTAGATACTTGAGTGATAACTTAGATACTTGAGTGATAACTTAGATACTTGAGTGATAACTTAGATACTTGAGTGATAATCTTAGATACTTGAGTGATAACTTAGATACTTGAGTGATAACTTAGATACTTGAGTGATAACTTAGATACTGAGTGATAACTTAGATAACTTGAGTGATAACTTAGATACTTGAGTGATAACTTAGATACTTGAGTGATAACTTAGATACTTGAGTGATAACTTAGATACTTGAGTGATAACTTAGATACTTGAGTGATAACTTAGATACTTGAGTGATAACTTGATACTTGAGTGATAACTAGATACTTGAGTGATAACTTAGATACTTGAGTGATAACTTAGATACTTGAGTGATAACTTAGATACTTGAGTGATAACTTAGATACTTGAGTGATAACTTAGATACTTGAGTGATAACTTAGATACTTGAGTGATAACTTAGATACTTGAGTGATAACTTAGATACTTGAGTGATAACTTAGATACTTGAGTGATAACTTAGATTACTTGAGTGATAACTTAGATACTTGAGTGATAACTTAGATACTTGATGATAACTTAGATACTTGAGTGATAACTTAGATACTTGAGTGATAACTTAGATACTTGGTGATAACTTAGATACTTGAGTGATAACTTAGATACTTGAGTGATAACTTAGATACTTGAGTGATAACTTAGATACTTGAGTGAATAACTTAGATACTTGGTGATAACTTAGATACTTGAGTGATAACTTAGATACTTGAGTGATAACTTAGATACTTGAGTGATAACTTAGATACTTGAGTGATAACTTAGATACTTGAGTGATAACTTAGATACTTGAGTGAAAATTAGATACTTGAGTGATAACTTAGATACTTGAGTGATAACTTAGATACTTGAGTGATAACTTAGATACTTGAGTGATAACTTAGATACTTGAGTGATAACTTAGATACTTAGGTAATAACTTAGATACTTGGGTGATAACTTAGATACTTGGGTGATAACTTAGATACTTGGGTGATAACTTAGATACTTGAGTGATAACTTAGATACTTGAGTGATAACTTAGATACTTAGGTAATAACTTAGATACTTGGGTGATAACTTAGATACTTGAGTGATAACTTAGATACTTGGGTGATAACTTAGATACTTGAGTGATAACTTAGATACTTGAGTGATAACTTAGATACTTGAGTGATAACTTAGATACTTGAGTGATAACTTAGATACTTGAGTGATAACTTAGATATTTGAGTGATAACTTAGATACTTGAGTGATAACTTAGATACTTGAGTGATAACTTAGATACTTAGGTAATAACTTAGATACTTGGGTAATAACTTAGATACTTGGGTAATAACTTAGATACTTGGGTGATAACTTAGAACTTGGGTGATAACTTAGATACTTGAGTGATAACTTAGATACTTGAGTGTTTAACTTAGATACTTAGTAATAACTTAGATCTTGGGTATCACTTAGATCTTGATGGGATAACTTAGATCCTTGAGTATGACTTAGATATTGATGATAACTTAGATACTTGAGTGATAACTTAGGATACTTAGTATGACTTAGTACTTGGGTTATAACCTTAGATATTGATAACTTAGATACTTGATTTGATCAATTGATACTTAGGTAATAACTTAGATACTTGGGAAATAACTTGATACTTGGTAAAACTTAGTACTTGGTGATAACTTAGATCTTGAGTGATAACTTAGTATTAGGTAATAACTTAATACTTAGGTAATAACTTAGATCCCTTGGGTATTAACTTAGATACTTGAGTGATAACTTAGATACTTGGGTAATAACTTAGATACTGGAGATAATTAGATACTTGGTGAAAACCTTAAATACTTGATGATAACTTAGATACTTGAGTGATAACTTAGATACTTGAGTGATAACTTAGATACTTGGTAATAACTTAGATACTTGAGTGATAACTTAGATACTTAGTAATAACTTAGATACTTGGGTGATAACTTAGATACTTGAGTGATAACTTAGATACTTAGTGATAACTTAGATACTTGGGTGATAACTTAGATACTTGGTGATAACTTAGATACTTAGGTGATAACTTAGATACTTGGGTGATAACTTAGATACTTGGGTATAACTTAGATACTTGGGTGATAACTTAGATACTTGGTGATAATTTAAAGATACTTGAGTGATAACTTAGATACTTGAGTGATAACTTAGATACTTGAGTGATAACTTAGATACTTGGGTAATAACTTAGATACTTGAGTGATAACTAGATACTTAGGTAAATAACTTAGATACTTGGTGATAACTTAGATACTTGAGTGATAACTTAGATACTTAGGTAAATAACTTAGATACTTGGTGATAACTTAGATACTTGAGTGATAACTTAGATACTTGGGGTAATAACTTAGATACTTGGGTGATAACTTAGATACTTGGTATAACTTAGATACTTGGTGATAACTTAGATACTTGGGTGATAACTTAATACTTGAGTGATAACTTAGATACTTGAGTGATAACTTAGATACTTGAGTGATAACTTAGATACTTGGTATAACTTAGATACTTGAGTGATAACTTAGATACTTAGGTAATAACTTAGATACTTGGTGATAACTTAGATACTTGAGTGATAACTTAGATACTTGGTATAACTTAGATACTTGAGTGATAACTTAGATACTTGGTGATAATTAGATACTTGGTGATACTTAGATACTTGAGTGATAACTTAGATACTTGAGTGATAACTTAGATACTTGAGTGATAACTTAGATACTTGGTATAACTTAGATACTTGGGATAACTTAGATACTTGGGTGATAACTTAGATACTTGAGTGATAACTTAGATACTTGAGTGATAACTTAGATACTTGAGTGATAACTTAGATACTTGAGTGATAACTTAGATACTTGAGTATAAACTTGATACTTAGGTAATAACTTAGATACTTGGGTGATAACTTAGATACTTGGGTGATAACTTAGATACTTGGGTATAACTTAGATACTGGTAATAACTTAGATACTTGAGTGATAACTTAGATACTTAGGATACTTAGATACTTGGTGATAACTTAGATACTTGAGTGATACTTAGATACTTGGGTAATAACTTAGATACTTGAGTGATAACTTAGATACTTGAGTGATAACTTAGATACTTGAGTGATAACTTAGATACTTGAGTGATAACTTAGATACTTGAGTGATAACTTAGATTTTGAGTGATGACTTAGATACTTGGTGATAACTTAGATACTTGGTAATAACTTAGATACTTGGGTAATAACTTAGATACTTGGTATAACTTAGATACTTGGGTATACTTAGATACTTGGGTAATAACTTAGATACTTGGGTGATAACTTAGATACTTGGGTAATAACTTAGATACTTGAGTGATAACTTAGATACTTAGGTAATAACTTAGATACTTGGGTAATAACTTAGATACTTGAGTGATAACTTAGATACTTGAGTGATGACTTAGATACTTGAGTGATAACTTAGATACTTGAGTGATAACTTAGATACTTAGTATAACTTAGATACTTGGGATAACTTAGATACTTGAGTGATAACTTAGATACTTGAGTGATAACTTAGATACTTAGTGATAACTTAGATACTTGGGTAATAACTTAGATACTTGGGTAAAACTTAGATACTTGGGTGATAACTTAGATACTTGAGTGATACTTAGATACTTAGGTATAACTTAGATACTTGGTGATACTTAGATACTTGGTATAACTTAGATACTTGGGTGATACTTAGATACTTGGTATACTTAGATACTTGGGTGATAACTTAGATACTTGGGTGATACTTAATACTTGAGTGATAACTTAGATACTTGAGTGATACTTAGATACTTGAGTGATAACTTAGATACTTAGGTAATACTTAGATACTTGAGTGATAACTTAGATATTAGGATGACTTAGATACTTGGGTGATAACTTAGATACTTGAGTGATGACTTAGATACTTGGTAATAACTTAGATACTTGGGTATAACTTAGATACTTGGGTATAACTTAGATACTTAGTGAATAACTTAGATACTTGGTGATACTTAGATACTTGGGTAATAACTTAGATACTTGGGTGATAACTTAGATACTTGGGTAATAACTTAATACTTGAGTGATGACTTAGATACTTAGTGAATAACTTAGATACTTGAGTGATACTTAGATACTTGGGTAATAACTTAGATACTTGGGTGATAACTTAGATTACTTGGTATAACTTAGATACTTGAGTGATAACTAGATACTTAGGTAATAACTTAGATACTTGGGTATAACTTAGATACTTGAGTGATAACTTAGATACTTGGGTAATAACTTAGATACTTGGGTAATTTTATAACTTAGATACTTGGGTGATAACTTAGATACTTGGGTATAACTTAATACTTAGGATAACTTAGATACTTGGGTATAACTTAGATACTTGAGTGATAACTTAGATACTTGGTAATAACTTAGTACTTGGTATAACTTAGATACTTGGGTATAACTTAGATACTTGGGTAATAACTTAGTACTTGGTATAACTTAGATACTTGGGTAATAACTTAGATACTTGAGTGATAACTTAGATACTTGGTAATAACTTAGATACTGGTAATACTTAGATACTTGAGTATAACTTAGATACTTGAGTGATAACTTAGATACTTGGGTATAACTTAGATACTTGGGTAATAACTTAGATACTTGGGGTATACTTAGATACTTGGGTGATAACTTAGATACTTGGAGTGATAACTTAGATACTTGAGTGATAACTTAGATACTTGAGTGATAACTTAGATACTTGGGTATAACTTAGATACTTGGGTGATAACTTAGATACTTGGGTAATAACTTAGATACTTGGGTGATAACTTAGATACTTGGGTGATAACTTAGAATTACTTGGGTATAACTTAGATACTTGAGTGATAACTTAGATACTTGAGTGATACTTAGATACTTGAGTGATAACTTAGATACTTGAGTGATACTTAGATACTTGGTATAACTTAGATACTTGGGTATACTTAGATACTTGAGTGATAACTAATTAGATACTTGAAGAGTGACTTAGATACTTGAGTGATAACTTAGATATTGAGTGAGTGACTTAGATACTTGGTATACTTAGTACTTAGATAACTTGAATTGGAATAACTTAGATACTTGAGTGATAACTTAGATACTTGAGTGATAACTTAGATACTTGGGTAATAACTTAGATACTTGGGTGATAACTTAGATACTTGGGTGATAACTTAGATACTTGGGTGATAACTTAGATACTTAGGTAATAACTTAGATACTTGGGTAATAACTTAGATACTTGAGTGATAACTTAGATACTTGAGTGATAACTTAGATACTTGAGTGATAACTTAGATACTTAGTGATAACTTAGATACTTGGTGTATAACTTAGATACTTGAGTGATATTGATACTTGAGTGATAACTTAGATACTTGAGTGATAACTTAGATACTTGAGTGATAACTTAGATACTTGATAATAGATACTTAATACTTGATACTTGAGTGATAACTTAGATACTTGAGTGATGACTTAGATACTTGAGTGATAACTTAGATACTTGAGTGATGACTTAGATACTTGAGTGATAACTTAGATACTTGAGTGATGACTTAGGTTATAGTGATACTTAGATACTTGAGTGATAACTTAGATACTTGAGTGATGACTTAGATACTTGAGTGATAACTTAGATACTTGAGTGATAACTTAGATACTTGAGTGATAACTAGATACTTGATATGACTTGATACTTGAGTGATAACTTAGATACTTGAGTATGACTTAGATACTTGGGTGATAACTTAGATACTTGGTGATACTTAGATACTTGGGTAATAACTTAGATACTTGGTGAATAACTTAGATACTTGGGTAATAACTTAGATACTTGAGTGATAACTTAGATACTTGGGTGATAACTTAGATACTTGGGTAATAACTTAGATACTTGGGTGATAACTTAGATACTTGGGTAATAACTTAGATACTTGAGTGATAACTTAGATACTTAGGTAATAACTTAGATACTTGAGTGATGACTTAGATACTTGGGTAATAACTTAGATACTTGGGTGATAACTTAGATTACTTGAGGAATAACTTAGATACTTGAGGTATAACTTAGATACTTAGGTATAACTTAGATACTTGGTAATAACTTAGATACTTGAGTGATAACTTAGATACTTGGGTAATAACTTAGATACTTAGGTAATAACTTAGATACTTGAGTGATAACTTAGATACTTGGGTAATAACTTAGATACTTGGGTGATAACTTAGATACTTGAGTGATAACTTAGATACTTGAGTGATACTTAGGGTAATAACTTAGATACTTGGGTAATAACTTAGATACTTGGGTGATAACTTAGATACTTGGGTAATAACTTAGATACTTAGGTAATAACTTAGATACTTGGGTAATAACTTAGATACTTGAGTGATAACTTAGATACTTAGGTAATAACTTAGATACTTAGGTAATAACTTAGATACTTGGGTAATAACTTAGATACTTGAGTGATGACTTAGATACTTGGGTAATAACTTAGATACTTGGGTAATAACTTAGATACTTGGGTAATAACTTAGATACTTGGGTGATAGCTTAGATACTTGGGTGATAGCTTAGATACTTGGGTGATAACTTAGATACATGGGTAATAACTTAGATACTTGGGTGATAACTTAGATACATGGGTAATAACTTAGATACTTGGGTGATAACTTAGATACTTGGGGGATAACTTAGATACTTGGGTGATAACTTAGATACATGGGTAATAACTTAGATACTTGGGTGATAACTTAGATACTTGGGTGATAACTTAGATACTTGGGTGATAACTTAGATACTTGGGTGATAACTTAAATACTTGGGTGATAACTTAGATACTTGAGTGATAACTTAGATACTTGAGTGATAACTTAGATACTTGAGTGATAACTTAGATACTTAGGTAATAACTTAGATACTTGGGTAATAACTTAGATACTTGGGTGATAACTTAGATACTTGGGTGATAACTTAGATACTTGAGTGATAACTTAGATACTTGAGTGATAACTTAGATACTTGAGTGATAACTTAGATACTTAGGTAATAACTTAGATACTTGGGTAATAACTTAGATACTTGGGTGATAACTTAGATACTTGAGTGATAACTTAGATACTTAGGTAATAACTTAGATACTTGGGTAATAACTTAGATACTTGGGTGATAACTTAGATACTTGGGTGATAACTTAGATACTTGGATCAATAACACTGCGCTGGTATCAGTAACTGCACTGGGATCAATAACTGCACTGGGATCAATAACTGCACTGGGATCAATAACTGCACTGGGATCAATAACTGCACTGGGATCAATAACTGCACTGGGATCAATAACTGCACTGGGATCTATAACTGCACTGGGATCAATAACACAGCACTGCGATCAATAAGACTACACTGGGATCAATAACTGCACTGGGATCAATAACACTACACTGGGATCAATAACAGTGCACTGAGATCAATAATACTGTACTGGGATCAATAAAACTGCACTGGGATAAATAACACTGCACTGGCATCAATAACACTTCACTGGGATCAGTAACACTGCACTGGGATCAACAACACTGCACAGGGATCAATAACTGCACTGGGATAAATAACACTGCACTGGGATCAATAACACTGCACTGGGATCAATAACACTGCACTTGGACCAATAACACTGCACTGGAATCAATAACTACACTGGGATCAATAACAATGCACTGGGATTAATAAGACTACACTGGGACCAATAACACTGCACTGGGATCAATAACACTACACCGGGATCCATAACACTGCACTGGGATCAATAATACTGCGCTGGGATAAAAAACTGCACTGGGATAAATGACACTGCACTGTGATCAATAACACTGCACTGGGATCAATAACACTGCACTGGGATCAATAACACTGCAGTGGGATCAATAACAGTGAACTGGGATCAATAACACTTCTCTGGGATCAATAACACTGCACTGGGATCAATAACAATGCACTGGTATCAATAACACTGCACTTTGATCAATAACACTACACTGGGATCAATAACACTGCACTGGGATCAATAACACTGCATTGGGATCAATAACACTGCACTGCGATCAATAACACTGCACTGGGATCAACAACACTGCACAGCGATCAATAACACTGCATTGGGATCAACAACACTGCACTGGGATCATTAACACTGCAGTGGGATCAATAACACTGAACTGGGATCAATAACACTACAATGGGATCAATAACACTGATCTGGGATCAATAACACTGAACTGGGATCAATAACACTGCACTGGGATCAGTAACACTGCATTGGGATCAATAACACTGCACTGGGATCAATAACACCGCACTGGGATCAGTAACACTGCACTGCGATCAATAACTGCACTGAGATCAATAACTGCATTTGGATCAATAACTGCACTGGGATCAATAACTGCACTTGGATCAGTATCTGCACTGGGATCAATAACTGCACTGGGATCAGTAACACTGCACTGGGATCAATAACTGCACTGGGATCAATAACTGCACTGTGATCAATAACTGCACTGGGATCAATAACAATGCACTGGGATCATTAACACTACACTGGGAACAATAACACTGCATTCGGATCAATAACACTACACTGGGATCAATAACACTGCACTGGGATCAATAACACTGCACCGGAATCAGTAACACTGCACTGGGATCAATAACACAACTGGGATCAATAACACTACACTGGGATCAATAACACTGCACTGGGATCAAAAACACTGCACTGGGATCAATAACTACACTAGGATCAATAACAGCACTGGGATCAATAAGACTACACTGGGATCAATGACACTGCAGTGGGATCAATAATACTGCATTGGGATCAATAAAACTGCATTAGGATAAAGAGCACTGCACTGGGATCAGAACTGCACTGGGATCAATAACTCTGCAAAGGGATCAATAACACTGCACTGGGATCCATAACACTGCACTGGGATCAATAACACTGCACTGGGATCAATAACACTGCACTGCGATCAATAACACTGCACCGGGATCAATAACACTACACCGGGATCCATAACACTGCACCGGGATCAATAATACTGCACTGGGATAAAAAAACTGCACTGGGATAAATAACATTACACTGGGATCAATAACACTACACTGGGATCAATAACACTGCACAGGGATCAATAACACTGCAATGGGATCAATAACACTGAACTGGGATCAATAACGCTACTTTGGGATCAATAACACTGCACTGGGATCAATAACAATGCACTTGTATCAATAACACTGCACTGGGATCAATAACACTACACTGGGATCAATAACACTGCACTGGGATCAATAACACTGCATTGGGATCAATAACACTGCACTGGGATCAATAACACTACAATGGGATCAATAACACTGATCTGGGGTTAATAACACTGAACTGGGATCAATAACACTGCACTGGGATCAATAACACTGCACTGGGATCAATAACACTGCACTGGGATCAATAACACCGCCCTGGGTTCAGTAACACTGCACTGCGATCAAGAACACTGCATTGGGATCAATAACACTGCACTGGGATCAATAACACTACAATGGGATCAATAACACTGATCTGGGGTTAATAACACTGAACTGGGATCAATAACACTGCACTGAGATCAATAACACTGCACAGGAATAAATAACACTTCACTGGGATCAATAACACTGCAATGGGATCAATAACTACAATGGGATCAATAACACTGATCTAGGATCAATAACACTGATCTGCGATCAATAACACTGCATTGGGATCAATAACACTGCACTGGGATCAATACCACTGCAGTGGTATCAATAACACCTCTGGGATCAATAACTGCACTGGGATTAATAACCACTGAGGTCAGTAACTGCACCGGGATCAATAACACTGCAGTGAGATCAATAACACTGCAGTGGGATCAATAATACTGCACCGGCATCATTAATACTGCACTGGTATCAATAACACTGCACTGGGATTAATAACACTTCAATTGGATCAATAACACTGCACTGGGATCAATAACACTGCACTGGGATCAATAACACCGCACTTGGATCAGTAACACTGCACTGGGGTCAGTAACCACTGGGATCAATAACACTTCACAGGGATCAGTAACACTTCACTGGGATCAATAACACTGCACTGGGATCAATAGCACTGCACTGGTATCAATAACACTGCATTTGGATCGATAGCTGCACTGGGATCAATAACTGCACTGGGATCAGTATCTGCACTGGGATCAATAACTGCACTGGGATCAATAACACTGCACGGGGATCAATAACTGCACTGGTATCAATAACTGCACTGTGAACAGTAACTACACTGGGATCAATAACACTGCACTGGGATCAATAACACTGCAGTGGGATCAATAACACTACAATGGGATCAATAACACTACACTGGGATCAATAACACTGCACTGGGATCAATAACACTGCTCCGGGATCAGTAACACTGCACTGGGATCAATAACACCACTGGGGTCAATAACACTACACTGGGATCAATAACACTAAACTGGGATCAAAAAAACTACACTGAGATCAATAACTACACTGGGATCAATAACACAGCACTGGGATCAATAAGACTACACTAGGATCAATAACTGCACTGGGATCAATAACACTACACTGGGATCAATAACACTGCACTGGGATCAATAATACTGCAATGGGATCAACAAAACTGCACTGGGATAAATAACACAACTGGGATCAATAACACTGCACTGGGATCAATAACACTGTACTGGGATCAATAACACTACACTAGGATCAATAACACTGCACTGGGATCAGTAACACTACACTGTGATCAATAACACTAAACTGGGATCAATAACACTGTACTTTTATCAATAACACTGCACTGGGATCAATAACACTGCACTGGGATCAATAACACTGCACTGGGATCAATAACACTGCACTGGGTTCAATAACACTACACTGGGATCAACAACACTACACTGGAATCAATAACACTTCTCTGGGATAAATAAAACTACACTGGGATCAATAAAACTACACTGGGATCAATAAACTATACTGGGATCAATAACACTACACTGGGATCAATAAAACTGCACTGGGATCAATAACACTACACAGGGATAAATAACACTATACGGGGATAATAGCACTGCACTGGATCAATAACACTGCACGGGGATCAATAACACAACACGGGGATCAATAACAACACTGGGATCAATAACACTACATGGGATCGATAAAATTACACTGGGATCAATAACACTACACTGGGATCAATAAAACTACACTGTGATCAATAACACTACACTTGGATCAATAGCACTACACTGGGATCAATAACACTGCACTGGGATCAATAACACTACACTGGGATCAATAACACTACACTGGGA
>NC_069441.1:29671388-29697041 GCF_026875155.1 Cherax quadricarinatus
ACTTGTAAGTTAGTCTAACATTTATAAGTTGATCCACACTTGTAAGTTGAGTCAACACTTATAAGTTGATCCATACTTATAATTGAGTCTAACACTTAGTAATTAAATAAAACACTTAGTAAGTTGATCAACACTATAATTGAGTCAAACACTTAGTAATTAGCCTCACTTGTAAGTTTGATCAAACACTAAATTTTAGTCCTCACTTAGTAAGTTGAGTCCCCTTAAAAAAAACATTAGTAATTTGAGCCCACATTAGTAAGTTAGTCTAACACTTAGTAAGTTACCCCAACACTTAGTAAGTTGAGTCTAACCCTTTATAAGTTTGAGTCTAACACTTAGAATTTTGACCCAAACACTTAGTAATTTGAGAAAAAATTCAACACTTAGTAAGTTTAGTCAAAACCTTAGTAATTAGCCCAAAAGGGGGGGGGGGGGGGGGGGGGGGGATCCATCACTTAAAAGTTTTAGTCCATCACTTAAGAAGTTGAGTCCACACTTAGTAAGTTGAGTCTAACATTTAAATAATTGGTCAAAACATTAGTAATTGAGTCAACACTTAGTAAGTTATCTAACACTTAAAATTGATCTAACACTTGTAATTGAGTCTAACACTTAAAATTTTTGAGCCCATCACTTTAGAAATTGAGCCCCTCATTTAGAAAAGTTGAGTCAACACTATAATTGATCAAACACTTAGAATTTGATCCATCACTTAGTAAGTTGTCTAACACTTAGTAATTGAGCCCAAAATCACTTTAAAGTTGAGTCCATCATTTAGAAAGGGTTGACCATCACTTAGTAAGTTGAGTCAACACTTAGTAAGTTAGCCCATCACTTAGAATTTGAGTCCATCATTTAGTAAGTTGATTAACACTAGAAAGTTGGTCTAACACTTAGTAAGTTGAGCCCCTCCTTAGTAATTATCAACCTTATAAGTTGAGTCCATCACTTAGTAAGTTGACCCAAACCTTTAAAAAGTTGAGCCCATCCTTAGTAATTGAGTCCATCACTTTAGTAATTGACCCATCATTAGAAATTGGTCCATACTAGAATTTAAATCTAACACTTAGTAAGTTGAGTCTAAACACTTGTAAGTTGATCCACATTAGAAGTTGATCAAAACACTTAGTAATTAAATCCATCACTAGAAAGTGAGCCCATCACTTATAAGTTGATCCATCACTTAGTTTTTTGATCAACACTTAGTAAGTTGAGCCCATCACTTATAAGTTGGCCCTCACTTAGAAGGATCAACACTTAGTAAGTTGATCTAAACACTTATAAGTTGAATCCATCACTTAGTAAGTTTAGCCCTAAACTTATAAGTGAGCCCACCTTTAGAAAGTTTGGTCATCACTTAGTAATTGATCCATCACTAGTAATTAAAGTCCATCACTTAGTAATTTTAGTCCAACACTTAGTAAGTTAGCCCACACTAGTAAGTTTTCAAACACTTAGTAATTAGTCTAACACTTATAAGTTGAGCCCATCACGTAAGTTGAGTATTCACTTAGTAAGTTGGTCCATCACTTATAATTGATCCATCACTTAGTAAATTGAGTCCATCACTTAGAAAAGTTGAGTCAACACTTAAAAGTTGGTCCATCACTTAGTAATTGATTCTAACACTTAGAAAGTTGGTCCTCACTAGTAATTGAGCCCATCACTTAGAAAGTTGAGCCCCTCACTTAAAATTTTGAGTCCATCACTTTAGTAAGTTGAGTCAACACTTAGTAATTGACAACACTAGTAATTTTAGCCCATCACTTATAAGTGAGTCCACACTTAGTAAGTAGTCCCTCATTTATAATTGAGTCCATCACTTATAATTGAGTCCTACTTATAAGTTGAGTCTAACACTTGTAAGTTATCCACACTTAGTAATTAGTCTAACACTTAGAAAAGTTGAGTCCACCCCTTAGAATTGGTCTAACACTTAGTAATTTGATCCATCATTTAGTAATTTGAGTCTAACACTTAGTAAGTTAGTCTAACACTTAGTAATTATCTAACATTTAGTTTTTTGAGCCCAAACCTTATAATTTTGAGTCCATCCCCTTGTAAGGGGAGTCCTCCCCAGAAATTATAAAACACTTAGAATTGATCTAACACTTTATAATTGATCCTAACACTTGGGAAGTTGATCTAACACTTAGTAATTTGATTCAACACTTAGTAAGTTGATCAAACACTATAATTGACCCCACACTTATAAGTTGAGTCCATCATTTTAAAATTTGACCCATCACTTAGTAAGTTGAGTCTAACACTTAGTAAGTTGAGTCCATCACTTAGTAAGTTGAGTCCATCACTTAGTAAGTTGAGTCCATCACTTAGTAAGTTGAGTCCATCACTTAGTAAGTTGAGTTTAACACTTAGTAGTTGAGTCTAACACTTAGTAAGTTGAGTCCATCACTTAGTAAGTGAGTCTAACACTTAGTAAGTTGAGTCCATCACTTAGTAAGTTGAGTCCATCACTTAGTAAGTTGAGTCCATCACTTAGTAAGTTGAGTCCATCACTTAGTAAGTTGAGTCCATCACTTAGTAAGTTGAGTCCATCACTAGTAAGTTGAGCCCATCACTTAGTAAGTTGAGTCCATCACTTAGTAAGTTGAGTCCATCACTTAGTAAGTGAGTCACACTTAGTAAGTTGAGTCCATCACATTAGTAAGTTGAGTCCATCACTTAGAAAGTTGAGTCCATCACTTAGTAAGTTGAGTCCATCACTTAGTAAGTTGAGTCCATCACTTAGTAAGTTGAGTCCATCACTTAGTAAGTTGAGTCCATCACTTAGTAAGTTGATCATCACTTAGTAAGTTGAGTCTAACACTTAGTAAGTGAGTCCATCACTTAGTAAGTTGAGTCCATCACTTAGTAAGTTGAGTCCATCACTTAGTAAGTTGAGTCCATCACTTAGTAAGTTGAGTCCATCACTTAGTAAGTTGAGTCCATCACTTAGTAAGTTGAGTCCATCACTTAGTAAGTTGAGTCCATCACTTAGTAAGTTGAGTCCATCACTTAGTAAGTTGAGTCCATCACTTAGTAAGTTGAGTCCATCACTTAGTAAGTTGAGTCCATCACTTAGTAAGTTGAGTCCATCACTTAGTAAGTTGAGTCCATCACTTAGTAAGTTGAGTCCATCACTTAGTAAGTTGAGTCTAACACTTAGTAAGTTGAGTCCATCACTTAGTAAGTTGAGTCCATCACTTAGTAAGTTGAGTCCATCACTTAGTAAGTTGAGTCTAACACTTAGTAAGTTGAGTCTAACAGTTAGTAAGTTGAGTCTAACACTTAGTAAGTTGAGTCCATCACTTAGTAAGTTGAGTCTAACACTTAGTAAGTTGAGTCTAACACATTAGTAAGTTGAGTCCATCACTTAGTAAGTTGAGTCCATCACTTAGTAAGTTGAGTCTAACACTTAGTAAGTTGAGTCCATCACTTAGTAAGTTGAGTCTAACACTTAGTAAGTTGAGTCCATCACTTAGTAAGTTGAGTCTAACACTTAGTAAGTTGAGTCCATCACTTAGTAAGTTGAGTCCATCACTTAGTAAGTTGAGTCTAACACTTAGTAAGTTGAGTCCATCACTTAGTAAGTTGAGTCCTAACACTTAGTAAGTTGAGTCCATCACTTAGTAAGTTGAGTCCATCACTTAGTAAGTTGAGTCCATCACTTAGTAAGTTGAGTCCATCACTTAGTAAGTTGAGTCCATCACTTAGTAAGTTGAGTCCATCACTTAGTAAGTTGAGTCCATCACTTAGTAAGTTGAGTCCATCACTTAGTAAGTTGAGTCCATCACTTAGTAAGTTGAGTCCATCACTTAGTAAGTTGAGTCCATCACTTAGTAAGTTGAGTCCATCACTTAGTAAGTTGAGTCCATCACTTAGTAAGTTGAGTCCATCACTTAGTAAGTTGAGTCCATCACTTAGTAAGTTGAGTCCATCACTTAGTAAGTTGAGTCCATCACTTAGTAAGTTGAGTCTAACACTTAGTAAGTTGAGTCCATCACTTAGTAAGTTGAGTCCATCACTTAGTAAGTTGAGTCCATCACTTAGTAAGTTGAGTCTAACACTTAGTAAGTTGAGTCTAACACTTAGTAAGTTGAGTCCATCACTTAGTAAGTTGAGTCCATCACTTAGTAAGTTGAGTCTAACACTTAGTAAGTTGAGTCTAACACTTAGTAAGTTGAGTCCATCACTTAGTAAGTTGAGTCCATCACTTAGTAAGTTGAGTCTAACACTTAGTAAGTTGAGTCCATCACTTAGTAAGTTGAGTCCATCACTTAGTAAGTTGAGTCTAACACTTAGTAAGTTGAGTCCATCACTTAGTAAGTTGAGTCTAACACTTAGTAAGTTGAGTCCATCACTTAGTAAGTTGAGTCTAACACTTAGTAAGTTGAGTCCATCACTTAGTAAGTTGAGTCTAACACTTAGTAAGTTGAGTCCATCACTTAGTAAGTTGAGTCCATCACTTAGTAAGTTGAGTCCATCACTTAGTAAGTTGAGTCTAACACTTAGTAAGTTGAGTCCATCACTTAGTAAGTTGAGTCTAACACTTAGTAAGTTGAGTCCATCACTTAGTAAGTTGAGTCCATCACTTAGTAAGTTGAGTCCATCACTTAGTAAGTTGAGTCCATCACTTAGTAAGTTGAGTCCATCACTTAGTAAGTTGAGTCCATCACTTAGTAAGTTGAGTCTAACACTTAGTAAGTTGAGTCCATCACTTAGTAAGTTGAGTCTAACACTTAGTAAGTTGAGTCTAACACTTAGTAAGTTGAGTCCATCACTTAGTAAGTTGAGTCCATCACTTAGTAGTTGAGTCCATCACTTAGTAAGTTGAGTCCACACTTAGTAAGTTGAGTCCATCACTTGGTAAGTTGAGTCCATCACTTAGTAAGTTGAGTCCATCACTTAGTAAGTTGAGTTAACACTTAGTAAGTTGAGTCCATCACTTAGTAAGTTGAGTCCATCACTTAGTAAGTTGAGTCCATCACTTAGTAAGTTGAGTCTAACACTTAGTAAGTGAGTCCATCACTTAGTAAGTTAGGTCTAACACTTAGTAAGTTGAGTCCATCACTTAGTAAGTTGAGTCCATCACTTAGTAAGTTGAGTCTAACACTTAGTAAGTTGAGTCCATCACTTAGTAAGTTGAGTCTAACACTTAGTAAGTTGAGTCCATCACTTAGTAAGTTGAGTCCATCACTTAGTAAGTTGAGTCCATCACTTAGTAAGTTGAGTCCATCACTTAGTAAGTTGAGTCTAACACTTAGTAAGTTGAGTCCATCACTTAGTAAGTTGAGTCCATCACTTAGTAAGTTGAGTCCATCACTTAGTAAGTTGAGTCTAACACTTAGTAAGTTGAGTCCATCACTTAGTAAGTTGAGTCCATCACTTAGTAAGTTGAGTCCATCACTTAGTAAGTTGAGTCTAACACTTAGTAAGTTGAGTCCATCACTTAGTAAGTTGAGTCCATCACTTAGTAAGTTGAGTCCATCACTTAGTAAGTTGAGTCCATCACTTAGTAAGTTGAGTCCATCACTTAGTAAGTTGAGTCCATCACTTAGTAAGTTGAGTCCATCACTTAGTAAGTTGAGTCCATCACTTAGTAAGTTGAGTCCATCACTTAGTAAGTTGAGTCCATCACTTAGTAAGTTGAGTCCATCACTTAGTAAGTTGAGTCCATCACTTAGTAAGTTGAGTCCATCACTTAGTAAGTTGAGTCTAACACTTAGTAAGTTGAGTCCATCACTTAGTAAGTTGAGTCCATCACTTAGTAAGTTGAGTCCATCACTTAGTAAGTTGAGTCCATCACTTAGTAAGTTGAGTCCATCACCTTAGTAAGTTGAGTCCATCACTTAGTAAGTTGAGTCCATCACTTAGTAAGTTGAGTCCATCACTTAGTAAGTTGAGTCCATCACTTAGTAAGTTGAGTCCATCACTTAGTAAGTTGAGTCCATCACTTAGTAAGTTGAGTCCATCACTTAGTAAGTTGAGTCCATCACTTAGTAAGTTGAGTCCATCACTTAGTAAGTTGAGTCCATCACTTAGTAAGTTGAGTCCATCACTTAGTAAGTTGAGTCTAAACACTTAGTAAGTTGAGTCCATCACTTAGTAAGTTGAGTCCATCACTTAGTAAGTTGAGTCCATCACTTAGTAAGTTGAGTCTAACACTTAGTAAGTTGAGTCTAACACTTAGTAAGTTGAGTCTAACACTTAGTAAGTTGAGTCCATCACTTAGTAAGTTGAGTCTAACACTTAGTAAGTTGAGTCTAACACTTAGTAAGTTGAGTCCATCACTTAGTAAGTTGAGTCCATCACTTAGTAAGTTGAGTCTAACACTTAGTAAGTTGAGTCCATCACTTAGTAAGTTGAGTCTAACACTTAGTAAGTTGAGTCCATCACTTAGTAAGTTGAGTCTAGACACTTAGTAAGTTGAGTCCATCACTTAGTAAGTTGAGTCCATCACTTAGTAAGTTGAGTCTAACACTTAGTAAGTTGAGTCCATCACTTAGTAAGTTGAGTCTAACACTTAGTAAGTTGAGTCCATCACTTAGTAAGTTGAGTCCATCACTTAGTAAGTTGAGTCCATCACTTAGTAAGTTGAGTCCCATCACTTAGTAAGTTGAGTCCATCACTTAGTAAGTTGAGTCCATCACTTAGTAAGTTGAGTCCATCACTTAGTAAGTTGAGTCCATCACTTAGTAAGTTGAGTCCATCACTTAGTAAGTTGAGTCCATCACTTAGTAAGTTGAGTCCATCACTTAGTAAGTTGAGTCCATCACTTAGTAAGTTGAGTCCATCACTTATTAAGTTGAGTCCATCACTTAGTAAGTTGAGTCCATCACTTAGTAAGTTGAGTCCATCACTTAGTAAGTTGAGTCCATCACTTAGTAAGTTGAGTCTAACACTTAGTAAGTTGAGTCCATCACTTAGTAAGTTGAGTCCATCACTTAGTAAGTTGAGTCCATCACTTAGTAAGTTGAGTCTAACACTTAGTAAGTTGAGTCTAACACTTAGTAAGTTGAGTCCATCACTTAGTAAGTTGAGTCCATCACTTAGTAAGTTGAGTCTAACACTTAGTAAGTTGAGTCTAACACTTAGTAAGTTGAGTCCATCACTTAGTAAGTTGAGTCCATCACTTAGTAAGTTGAGTCTAACACTTAGTAAGTTGAGTCCATCACTTAGTAAGTTGAGTCCATCACTTAGTAAGTTGAGTCTAACACTTAGTAAGTTGAGTCCATCACTTAGTAAGTTGAGTCTAACACTTAGTAAGTTGAGTCCATCACTTAGTAAGTTGAGTCTAACACTTAGTAAGTTGAGTCCATCACTTAGTAAGTTGAGTCTAACACTTAGTAAGTTGAGTCCATCACTTAGTAAGTTGAGTCCATCACTTAGTAAGTTGAGTCCATCACTTAGTAAGTTGAGTCTAACACTTAGTAAGTTGAGTCCATCACTTAGTAAGTTGAGTCTAACACTTAGTAAGTTGAGTCCATCACTTAGTAAGTTGAGTCCATCACTTAGTAAGTTGAGTCCATCACTTAGTAAGTTGAGTCCATCACTTAGTAAGTTGAGTCCATCACTTAGTAAGTTGAGTCCATCACTTAGTAAGTTGAGTCTAACACTTAGTAAGTTGAGTCCATCACTTAGTAAGTTGAGTCTAACACTTAGTAAGTTGAGTCTAACACTTAGTAAGTTGAGTCCATCACTTAGTAAGTTGAGTCCATCACTTAGTAAGTTGAGTCCATCACTTAGTAAGTTGAGTCCATCACTTAGTAAGTTGAGTCCATCACTTAGTAAGTTGAGTCCATCACTTAGTAAGTTGAGTCCATCACTTAGTAAGTTGAGTCTAACACTTAGTAAGTTGAGTCCATCACTTAGTAAGTTGAGTCCATCACTTAGTAAGTTGAGTCCATCACTTAGTAAGTTGAGTCTAACACTTAGTAAGTTGAGTCCATCACTTAGTAAGTTGAGTCTAACACTTAGTAAGTTGAGTCCATCACTTAGTAAGTTGAGTCCATCACTTAGTAAGTTGAGTCTAACACTTAGTAAGTTGAGTCCATCACTTAGTAAGTTGAGTCTAACACTTAGTAAGTTGAGTCCATCACTTAGTAAGTTGAGTCCATCACTTAGTAAGTTGAGTCCATCACTTAGTAAGTTGAGTCCATCACTTAGTAAGTTGAGTCTAACACTTAGTAAGTTGAGTCCATCACTTAGTAAGTTGAGTCCATCACTTAGTAAGTTGAGTCCATCACTTAGTAAGTTGAGTCTAACACTTAGTAAGTTGAGTCCATCACTTAGTAAGTTGAGTCCATCACTTAGTAAGTTGAGTCCATCACTTAGTAAGTTGAGTCTAACACTTAGTAAGTTGAGTCCATCACTTAGTAAGTTGAGTCCATCACTTAGTAAGTTGAGTCCATCACTTAGTAAGTTGAGTCCATCACTTAGTAAGTTGAGTCTAACACTTAGTAAGTTGAGTCTAACACTTAGTAAGTTGAGTCCATCACTTAGTAAGTTGAGTCCATCACTTAGTAAGTTGAGTCTAACACTTAGTAAGTTGAGTCTAACACTTAGTAAGTTGAGTCTAACACTTAGTAAGTTGAGTCCATCACTTAGTAAGTTGAGTCCATCACTTAGTAAGTTGAGTCCATCACTTAGTAAGTTGAGTCCATCACTTAGTAAGTTGAGTCCATCACTTAGTAAGTTGAGTCCATCACTTAGTAAGTTGAGTCCTCACTTAGTAAGTTGAGTCTAACACTTAGTAAGTGAGTCCATCACTTAGTAAGTTGAGTCCATCACTTAGTAAGTTGAGTCCATCACTTAGTAAGTTGAGTCCATCACTTAGTAAGTTGAGTCTAACACTTAGTAAGTTGAGTCCATCACTTAGTAAGTTGAGTCCATCACTTAGTAAGTTGAGTCTAACACTTAGTAAGTTGAGTCCATCACTTAGTAAGTTGAGTCCATCACTTAGTAAGTTGAGTCCATCACTTAGTAAGTTGAGTCCATCACTTAGTAAGTTGAGTCCATCACTTAGTAAGTTGAGTCTAACACTTAGTAAGTTGAGTCTATCACTTAAGTGTAAGTTTGACATATCTGACACTTGAGCTTGAGTTGTGTCTGTCTGAGAGACATATGTGTCTGAGAGTTAGCTCAATAAAGATGTGTCTGTGAGTTAGCTCAATAAAGATGTGTCTGAGAGTTAGCACAATAAAGATGTGTCTGTGAGTTAGCTCAATAAAGATGTGTCTGTGAGTTAGCTCAATAAAGATGTGTCTGAGAGTTAGCACAATAAAGATGTGTCTGTGAGTTAGCTCAATAAAGATGTGTCTGAGAGTTAGCACAATAAAGATGTGTCTGTGAGTTAGCACAATAAAGATGTGTCTGAGAGTTAGCACAATAAAGATGTGTCTGTGAGTTAGCTCAATAAAGATGTGTCTGTGAGTTAGCTCAATAAAGATGTGTCTGTGAGTTAGCTCAATAAAGATGTGTCTGAGAGTTAGCACAATAAAGATGTGTCTGTGAGTTAGCACAATAAAGATGTGTCTGAGAGTTAGCTCAATAAAGATGTGTCTGTGAGTTAGCTCAATAAAGATGTGCCCTGTGAGTTTAGCTCAATAAAGATGTGTCTGAGAGTTAGCTCAATAAAGATGTGTCTGAGAGTTAGCACAATAAAGATGTGTCTGAGAGTTAGCTCAATAAAGATGTGTCTGTGAGTTAGCACAATAAAGATTGTCTGTGAGAGTTAGTACAATAAAGATGTGTCTGAGAGTTAGCTCAATAAAGATGTGTCTGAGAGTTAGCTCAATAAAGATGTGTCTGAGAGTTAGCTCAATAAAGATGTGTCTGAGAGTTAGTACAATAAAGATGTGTCTGAGAGTTAGCTCAATAAAGATGTGTCTGAGAGTTAGCTCAATAAAGATGTGTCTGAGAGTTAGCTCAATAAAGATGTGTCTGAGAGTTAGTACAATAAAGATGTGTCTGAGAGTTAGCTCAATAAAGATGTGTCTGAGAGTTAGCTCAATAAAGATGTGTCTGAGAGTTAGTACAATAAAGATGTGTCTGAGAGTTAGCTCAATAAAGATGTGTCTGAGAGTTAGCTCAATAAAGATGTGTCTGAGAGTTAGCACAATAAAGATGTGTCTGAGAGTTAGCTCAATAAAGATGTGTCTGAGAGTTAGCACAATAAAGATGTGTCTGAGAGTTAGCACAATAAAGATGTGTCTGAGAGTTAGTACAATAAAGATGTGTCTGAGAGTTAATACAATAAAGATGTGTCTGAGAGTTAGTACAATAAAGATGTGTCTGAGAGTTAGCTCAATAAAGAGTGTCTGAGAGTTAGCACAAAAAGATGTGTTCTGAGAGTTAGCACAATAAAGATGTGTCTGAGAGTTAGCACAATAAAGATGTGTCTGAGAGTTAGCACAATAAAGATGTGTCTGAGAGTTAGCTCAATAAAGATGTGTCTGAGAGTTAGCACAATAAAGATGTGTCTGAGAGTTAGCACAATAAAGATGTGTCTGAGAGTTAGCTCAATAAAGATGTGTCTGAGAGTTAGCACAATAAAGATGTGTCTGAGAGTTAGCACAGTTGTCACTGCTCTAACTCTCTTCTCTCTCAACATTCGCTATCAAGGCTCACAACCGAAACAGTCCGGGTTCAGTTGCCGGGCGGGGCGAGATGTACTCACCTAATTGTGGTTGCAGTGGTTGAGACTCAGTTCCTGGCCCCGCCTCTTCACTGATCACTACTAGGTTCTCTCTCTGCTTCCTGAGCTTTCTCATACCTCGTCTTAAAGCTATGTTTGGTTCCTGCCTCCACTACGTCACTCGCCAGACACTTCCACTTCCTGACGACTCTGTGACTGAAGAAATACTTCCTAACGTCCCTGTGATTCGTCTGAGTCTTCAACTTCCAATTGTGACTCCTTGTTTCAGTGTCCCCTCTCTGGAACATCCTGTCTCTGTCTACCTTGTCTATTCCACGCAGTATTTTGTATGTCGTTATCATGTCTCCTCTAACCCTCCTGTCCTACAGTGTCGTCAGTTCGATTTCACCTTTCTACTAACACTTGCTATTCTCACACTGGTAATGACGTCACTCTACTCACACTGGTAATGACATCATTCTACTCACACTGGTAATGACATCACTCTACTCACACTGGTAATGACATCACTCTACTTACACTTGTAATGACATCACTCTACTCACACTTGTAATGACATCACTCTACTTACACTGGTAATGACATCACCCTACTTACACTTGTAATGACATCACTCTACTCACAATGGTAATGACATCACTCTACTTACACTGGTAATGACATCATTCTACTCACACTGGTAATTACATCACTCTACTCACACTGGCAATGACCTCACTCTACTTACACTGGTAATGACATCACTCTACTTACACTGGTAATGACATCACTCTACTCAGACTGGTAATCACATCACTTTACTCACACTGGTAATAACATCACTCTACTTACACTGGTAATGACATCACTCTACTTACACTGGTAATGACATCACTCTACTTACACTGGTAATGACATCACTCTACTTACACTGGTAATGACATCACTCTACTTTCACTGGTAATGACATCACTCTACTTACACTGGTAATGACATCACTGTACTCACACTGGTAATGACATCACTCTACTCACACTAGTAATGACATCACTCTACTTACACTGGTAATGACATCACTCTACTCACACTAGTAATGACATCACTCTACTTACACTGGTAATGACATCACTCTACTCACACTGGTAATGACATCACTCTACTCACACTGGTAATGACATCACTTTACTCACACTGGTAATGACATCACTCTACTCACACTGGTAATGACATCACTCTACTCACACTGGTAATGACATCACTCTACTTACACTGGTAATGACATCACTCTACTCACACTGGTAATGACATCACTCTACTCACACTGGTAATTACATCACTCTACTCGCACTAGTAATGACATCATTCTACTTACACTGGTAATGACATCACTCTACTCACACTGGTAATGACATCACTCTACTTACACTGGCAATTACATCACTCTAACTCACACTGTAATGAACATCACTCTACTCACACTGGTAATAACATCACTCTACTCACACTGGTAATGACATCACTCTACTTACACTGGCAATGACATCACTCTATTTACACTGGTAATAACATCACTCTATTCACACTGGTAATGACATTACTCTACTTACACTGGTAATGATATCACTCTACTTACACTGGTAATGACATCACTCTATTCACATTGGTAATTACATCACTCTACTTACACTGGTAATGACATCACTCTACTTACACTGGCAATGACATCACTCTACTTACACTGGTAATGACATCACTCTATTCACACTGGTAATGACATCACTCTACTTACACTGGTAATGCCATCACTGTCTACTTACACTGCAATGAATCACTCTACTTACACTGGTAAAGACACACTCTATTCACATGGTAATGACATCGCTCTACTTACACTGGTAAAGACATCATTCTACTCACACTGGTAATGACATCACTCTACTTACACTGGTAATGACATCATTCTACTCACACTGTTAATGACATCATTCTACTCACTGGTAATGACATCATTCTACTGACACTGGTAATGACATCACTCTACTCACACTGGTAATGACATCACTCTACTTACACTGGTAATGACATCACTCTACTCACACTGTTAATTACATCACTCTTCTCGCACTAGTAATGACATCACTCTACTTACACTGGTAATGACATCACTCTACTCACACTGGTAATGACATCACTAATCACACTGGTAATTACATCACTCTACTCACACTGGTAATGACATCACTCTACTCACACTGGTAATCACATCATTACTCACACTGGTAATGACATCACTCTAACTTTACAAACGGTAATGACATCACTCTACTCACACTAGTAATGACATCACTCTAACTCACACTGGTAATGACAATCACTCTACTTACCACTTGGTAATGACATCACTCTACCAACTGGCAATGACATCACTCTACTCACACTGGTAATGACCATCACTCTACTTTACACTGTAAGCATCACTGCCTGACTTTACTGGTAATGACATCACACTACTTACACTGTAATGACTCACTCTACTCAACACTGTAATGACCTCACTACTCACACTGATATTTGACATCACCTACTCACACTGGTAATGACATCATCTACTTACACTCTTAAGTGAACCACTCTACTCACACAGGTAATGACATCACACTAACTTACACTGGTAATGACATCACTCTACTCACACTGGTAATGACACTGGTAATGACATCACTCTACTTTATCACTGGTAATGACATCACTCTCTACTCAACACTGTAATGACATCACTCTACGCAACACTGGTAATCACATCATTACTCACACTGGTAATGACATCACTCTACTTACATCTGGTAATGACATCACTCTACTCACACTAGTAAGACCACCACTCTACTCACATAAGCTGGTTAATGACATCACTCTACTTACACTGGTAATGACATCACTCTACTCACACTGGCAATGACATCACTCTACTCACACTGATAATGACATCCACTCTACTTACACTTGGTAATGATCATCACTCTACTTACACTGTAAGACATCACTCTAACTTACACTGGTAAGACGTCACTCTACTCCACACTGGTAAATGAAATCAACTACTACTCACTGTAATGACATCCTCTACTCACACTGGTTAATGACATCACTCTAACATACACTCTTAATACATCACTCTACTCACTAGACAGGTAATGACATCACTCTACTTACACTGTAATGACATCACTCTACTCACACTGGTAATGACATCACACTACTCAGCAACTGGGTAATGACATCGCTTCTACTCACACGGTAATGACATCACTCTACTCCACACTGGTAATGACATCACTCTACTCACACTGGACAATTGACATCACTCTACTTACACTGTAATGTAGACTTCGTCACTTGTGAGGTACCTACCCACACTGTAATGACATCACTTTAACTCACACTGGTAGATGACATCACTCCTACCTCACACTGGTAATGAACATCACTCTACTCACACTGGTAATGACATCACCTATTCAACACTGTAATACATCACTCTACTCACACTGGTAATGACATCACTCTACTTACACTGGTAATGACATCACTCTAACCACACTGGTAATGACTCATTCGTACTCACACTGGAAATGACATCACTCTACTTACACTTGAATGACATCACCTACTCACACTTGGTAAGTGACATCACTCCTACTTACACTGGTAATGACATCACTCTACTCACAATGGTAATGACAATCACTCTACTCACACTTGGTAATGACATAACTCTACTCACCTATCTGGTAATGACATCACTCCCCCCCCCCCTCCCCATCTTCCTAAACCTTTTTTTTACACCTCTTAATGGACATCACTCTACACACACAGGTATACCATCACGTCTACTTACACTGGTATGACATCACTCTACTCCACTGGTAATGACATCACTCTACTCACCACTGGTAAATGACATTCGCTCTAGTCTCACACTGTAATGACATCATCACTCTATACCATCACGGTAATGACATCACTCTACTCACTACTGTAATGACATCACTCTACTTACACTGGTAAGACATCACTCTACTCACACTGGTAAATGACATCACTTTACTTTACTCACACTGGTAATGGACATCACTCTACTCACACTGGTATGACCATCACTCTACTCACACTGTAAAGCAATCACACTACTCACACTGGTAATGACATCACTCTACTCACACTGTAATGACATCACTCTACTTACACTGGTAATGACATCACTCTACCTCACGAACTGGTAAAGACATCATTCTACTCACACTGGACATGACAACACTCACTTACACTTGTAATGACTCACACTACTTCATCAACTGTAATGACATCACTCTACTTACACTGGTAATGACTTCACTCTACTCACACTGGTATGACACACTCTACTCACACTGGGAATGAACATCACTCGACTCACACTGGTAAATTGACATCACTCACTTTACTCTTGGTAATGTTCCAACTCTACTCACAACTGGTAATGACATCACTTTCCTCACACTGGTAATGAACATCACTCTACCTCCACACTGGTTATGACATCACTCTACTCACGACAGGTAGTGACATCACTCTACTCACACTGGTCTGACGTCACTCTACTCACGAGCAACTGGTAATTACATCACTCTACTCACACTGTATGACATCATTCTACTCACACTTGTAATGACATCACTCTACTTATACTTGTAAATACATCACTCACTCTACTTACACTGTAATGCATCACTCTACTTACACTGGTAATGACACACTCGACTCACACTGTAATGACATCACTCTACTTATTACTTGGTAAGTGACATCACTCTACTCACATCAGGCTAATGACATCACTTTACTTCAACATGGTTAATGACATCACTCTACTCACACTGGTTAATGACATCACTACTCCTCACACTGGGTAATGACATCACCTACTTACGCTGGTAAATGGCATCACCCTACTCACACAGGTAATGACATCACTCTACTGCACACTGGTAATGACATCACTCCTACTTACACGAGGTAATGACACACTATTTACGCTGGTAATGACATCACTCTACTCACACTGGTAATAACACACTCTACTACTCCTGGTAAAGATATCACCTCTACTCCACTGGTAATGACATCACTTTTCTCACACTGGTAAGGACATCACTCTACCACCACTGTAATGGACATCACTCCTACTCACACTGGTAGGACATCACTCTACTCACACTGGTTGAATGACATCACTCTATCTCACACTGGTAATGAAGTCACTCTACTCACACTGGTAAATGACATCACTACTCACACGTTGTAATGACATCAATCTACTTACAACTTGTAATGAATCACTCTACTTACACTGGTAATGACATCACTCTACTTACACTGTAATGAACATCACTCCGACTTCACACTGGTAATGACATCACTCTACTACACTGTAAATGACATCACTCTACTCACACTGGTAATGACATCACTTTTACTCACACAGGTAATGACATCACTCTACTACTCCACAGTAATGACATCACTACTCCACACTGGTAATGACATCACTCCTACTTACGCTGGGTATGACATCATACTCTACTCACACAGTAATAGACAATCACTCTACTCACACTTGTAATGACATCACCTACATACACTGGTAATGACATCACTCTACTCACACTGGTAATGACATCCTCTAGCTCACACTGGAAATGACAACACCTACTCACACGGTAATGACATCACTCTACTTACTCTGTAATGATATCACTCTATCTACTCCACACTGGTAATGCATCACATTACTCACATCTGGTAATGACATCACTCTACTCACACTGGGTAATGACATCACTCTACCCCCTCACACTGGTAGTGACAAAACTCTACTTCACAGCTGGTAATGACGTCACTCCTACCACACTAGTAATTACAATCACTCTACTCACACTGGTAATACATCACTCGACTCAACCTGGTAATACATCACTCTACTACCTGTAATGACATCACTCTACTCACACTGGTAATGACATCACTTGATCTGCCTCACACTGGTAATGACATCACTGGTACTCACACTGAAAATGACATCAACTCTACTCACACTAGTAATGACATCACCTACTTACACAGGTAATGACATCACTCTACTCACACTATTAATGGACATCACTCTACTTACACTGTAATGACATCACTCTACTCACACTATAAATAACATCACTCTACTTAACACGAATGACATCACTCTACTCACACTTGTAATGACATCACTCTACTCACCACTGGTAAACATCACTCTACATTACCACAGGTAATTGACATCACTCTACTCAAACTCTGGTAAAAACATCACTCGGCTACTTGCACTGGTAATGACATCACTCTTACTCTGTTAATTACATCACTCTACTCGCACTATTCAATGACATCATTCTACTTACACTGTAATTGACATCACTCTAACTCACACGTGGTAATGACATCACTCTACTTACACTGCAATTACATCACTCTACTTCTACTCACACTGGTAATGACATCAATCCTTCTCATACACTGGTAATAACATCACTCTAACTCACACTGGTAATGACATCACTCTACTTTACACTGGCAATGACATCACTCTATTTGACACTGTAATAACATCATTCTATTAACACTGGTAAGACATTACTCTACTTACACTGTAATGATAACACTCACTTACACTGGTAATGACATCACTCTATCCACATTGGTAATTAACATCACTATACTTACACTGTAATGACATCACTCTACTTACGCTGGCAATGACACACTCTACCACACTGGTAATGGACATCACACTATTTCACACTGGTAATGACATCACTCTACTTACACTGTAAATAATGACTCACTCTACTTACACTGGCAATGATATCACTCTACTTTACACTGGTAAATGACATCACACTATTCACATTGGGTAATGACATCGCTCTACTTAACACTGGTATAGACATCATTCCTACTCACACATGGTAATGACATCACTCTACTTACACTGAATGACATGCATTCTACTCCCACTGTTAATGACATCATTCTACTCACTGGTAATGACATCATTCTACTGACACTGTAAAGACATCACTCTACTACATCAACACTGGTAATGACATCACCATACTTACACAGGTAAATAGACATCACTCACTCACTCTACTCACACTGTTAATTACATCACACTTCTCGCACTAGTAATGACATCCACTCTACTTACATCTGGTAATGACATCACTCTACTCACGACTGGTAATGACATCACTAATCACACTGGTAATTACATCACTCTACTCACACTGGTAAGACATCAACTCTACTCACACTGGTAATCACATCATACTCACACTGGTATGACATCCACTCTACTTACACTGGTAAAGACGATCACTGCTACTCACACTAGTAATGACATCACTCTACTCACACTGGTAATTGACATTCACGTCTACTTACACTGGTAATGACATCACTCTACTCCCTCTGGCAATGGACGATCACTCTAACTTGGGCACACTTGGTGAGTCATGACATCATGCTCATAGTCTTTACACTGTAGGTATAGAGACAACTCGTGGTGACAATATCTGTAGGGCGATGGGGGGGTTACAGATAGTGGGGTCATCACTCAGAGTCGTTAGTACACTTGGTGGTAATGACATCGATGCGATCGGGTCGGACTCACACTGAGTAATGAACGACTGGCTATCACTACTCACACTGTTAATGACATCACTCTACTCACAACTGGTAATGACATCACTCTACTTACACTCTTAATGACATCATCCTACTCAACCACAGGTAATACATCACCTCTACTTACAGCTGTTAGTTATAATGACATCAGCGTTCATTACTCTAGGGCTGTGCAACAGGAAATGACACTTGTAATGACATCACTCTACTTACACTGGTAATGACATCACTCTACACACATGTAATGACATCACTCTACTCACACGGGTAAATCACATCATTACTCACACTTGGTAATGACATCACTCTACTTACACTGGTAATGACATCACTCTACTCACACATAGTAAATGACATCACTCTACTCCACACTGGTAATGACATCACTACTACTTACACTGGGTAATGACAATCACTCTACTCACACTGGGCAATGACATCAACTCTACTCACTCTGGTAATACATCACTCTACTTAACTCTGGTAATGACATCACTCTACTTACACTGGGTAATGACATCACATCTACTTACACTGGTAATGGACGGTCCACTCTACCACACTGTATAATGAAATCACTACTCTCTCACTGGTAATGACATCACTCTACTCACACTGGTAATGACATCGACTCTACTTACACTCTAATGACAACCTCTACTCACACAGGTAATGACATCACTCTAACTTTACACTGGTATTGACATCACTCTACTCACACTGGTAATGACATCACTCCTACTCACACGGTAATGACATCGCCACTCACACTGATAATGACATCACTTACCGCACACTGGTAAGACATCACTCTACTCACACTGGTAATGACAACACTCTACTTACACTGGGTAAGGACATCACATCTACTCACACGGTAATGACATCACTTTACTCATCACTGGTAATGACATCACTCTAACTCACACTGGTAATGACATTCACTCTACTCACAAGGTAATGAAACCTCTATCAACACTGTAATTACATCACTCTATCACACTGGTAATGACTCACTCTACTTACACTGGTAATGACATCACTCTACTCCCACTGGGTAATGACATATCATTCCCTTAAAAGAACCCCTCCTACACACTGGAAATGACATCATCTACTTACCCTTTAATGACATCACTCTACTCACACTGGTAAAGACATCACTCTACTTACACTGTAAGACAACACTCTACTCACAACTGGTAATGACATCACTCTACTCCACTGGTAATGACATAACTCTACTCACACTGGTAATGAAAATCGACCTAATTACACTCTTAATGACATCACCCTACTCACACAGGTAATGACATCACTCTAACTTACACTGGTAATGACATCACCTACTCCACACTGGTAATGACATCACTCTACTCACATCTGGTAATTACATCGCTCTACTCACACTGGTAAGACATCACTCTACGCACACTGGTAATGACATCGACTCTAACTCACACTGGTAATGACCATCACTCTACTTACACTGGGTAATGACAGATCACTCTACTCACACAGGTAATACATCACTTTACTCACACTGGTAATGAACATCACTCTACTCACACGGTAATGACATCAACTCCTACTCACACTGGTAATGACATCACTCTACTCACACTTGGGTAATGACATCAATCCTACTCACACTGTTAATGACATCACTCTACTTACACTGGTAATGACATCACTCTACTCACAACTGGTAATGGACATCATTTCTACTCACACTGGAAATGACAACACTCTCTACTTACACTTGTAATGCCATCACTTCTACTCACAATGTAATTGACATCACTCTACTTATCACTGGTAATGACATCACCTACTCACACTGTAATGACTCTCACTCTACTCACACTGGTAATACATCACTCACTCACACTGTAATGACATCAAAACCTCCCCTAAAAAAACATACTCTGGTAATGATATCACTGCACTCTACTCACACTGGTATGACATCACTTTACTCACACTGGTACTGACATCACTCTACTCACACTGGTAATGACATCACCTACTCACAACTTGTAGTGACATCACTCTACTCACACTGTTAATGACCGTCCACTCTACTCACACTGGTAATTACATCACTCTACACACACTGTAAGTACATCACTACTCACACTTGTAATGACATCACTCTACTTACACTTTGTAATGACATCACTCAACTACACCTGGTAATGACATCCTCTACTTACACTGGTAATGACATCACGCGTCGCACACTGGTATTGACTCACTCTACTTTATACTGGTAATGACATCACTCTACGCACACTGCTAATGACATCACTTTACCTCACACTGGTAATGACATCACTCTACTCACGACTGGGTAATGACATCACTACTCAACACTGGTAATGACATCACTCACTTACGCTGGTAATGGCATCACTCTCTAACTCACACAGGTAATGACATCACTCTAACTCACACCGTAATGAACATCACTCTACTTACACTGGTATTGACATCGACTATTTACGCTGTAATGACATCACTCCTACTCACAACTGGTAAAACACCACTCTACTTACTCGGTAATGATACACTCTACTCACAATGGTAATGACATCACTTTACTCACACTGGTAATTGACTTCAGCTCTACCACACTGGTAATGACATCACTCTACTTCACACTGGTAGTGACATCGACTCTACTCACACTGGTAATGACGTCACTCTACTCACACTGGTAATTACATCACTCTACTCACACTGGTAATGACATCACTACTCACACTTTAATGACATCACTCTACTCTTACACTTGTAAATGACATGCACTCTACTTACACTGGTAATGACATCACTCTACTTACACTGGTAATGACATCACTCGACTCACACTGGTAATGACATCACTCTACTTATACTGGTAATGACATCACTCTACTCACACTGGGTAATGACATGCACTTTACTCACACTGGGTAATGACATCAAACTCTACTCACACTGGTAATGACATCACTACTCACACTGGTAATGACATCACTCTACTTACGCTGTAATGACACACTCTACTCCACCAGGTAATGACATCACTCTACTCACAAAACTGGTAACGACATCACTCTACTACACTGGTAATGACCATCACATTTTACGCTGTAAGACATCACTCTACTGCACACTGTAAGGACATCATCTACTTACAATGGTAAGACATCACTCTACTTACACTTGGTAATGAACCATCACTCTACTCACACTGGTAATGACCTCACTCTACTCACACTGTTATGACCTCACTCAACTCACACTGGTAATGAACATCCTCTACTCGCACTGGTAAATGACATCACTCTACTCAACCCTGTATTCAATTCATTCAATTCAAAGTTTATTATTCTCTATAAAGATTACATGTTGAATTTACAGAATTTGTTGGTTGTGTGGTTTCCATGTAGTTAAATAATGATTACAGAGTGATACCACTAGAACCCTACATGGAAGGCATTTCGTGGCAGACTAGTTTTAATTCTTTATTTTTAAAATATTAAAAATTGTGAGGTAAGGTTGGTATTATGCTATGTGACTAAATAGCTAGTTTTGTGAGTTTAGCAATGTGAATGCATTTGTTTTGGCACAGTACATAGTTTCAGTATTGAGTAATCACAGGATCATATTTTTAAATTGAGATTAATATTTCTGTTTATGTCCAAATGGTGAGTGAGTGAGTCATATACTGAACCACCAGTGGTATTCGTGTAGTTAGTTGATGGGGTTAATCAGGAGATAAGATGTTTCTAATGGTAGTTTTTGAAGGTGATGATGTGTCTGCAGTTCTAGAGTTTCTCATGTAGGGTGTTCCAGATTTTAGGGCCCTTTGACATACATTGAATTTTTGTAAAGGTTTAGTCGGACACCGGGGAATTCCGTAAATGTTGTGTGTCTGGTGTTTATGCCCTGTGGGTTCTGTTTTACAACTATCAAGAAAGCGTTTTAAAGATCAAGGTTGATATTGGAGTTTAAGTCCTGTAGATGAGATTGCACAGTAGTAAAAGTGTGGATGTACTGACAGGGAGTCAGTTTAGATCTATGAAAAAGTGGGGGGGGGGTGTTTTGCCGAGGTGATTGGATTTAGTGATTATTCTTACTGCAAGCTGTTTTTGTTGGGTTATTATTGGCTTTAGGTGTGTTGATGCAGTTGATCCCCAAGCACAAAATAGCATGGGGGGAGGGAGGTAGGATAAATAAGTGAGTGGTATAGTGTGAGAAGGGCATTTTTGCGGCACGTAGTATCGATCTTGGAGAGGATCCAACCGTTTTGGATACTTTTTTTGGTTATGTGTTGATAAGGTGCTGAAATTCATGTTGTTGTCAAGGTATAGGCCTAGGAATTTGCCCTCATTATGCCTGGTAATTAGAGTGTTTGTCGTTCTTAATGTTAATTTGTGCCATCTCCTGCTCTGCTACCAAACATAATATAGTTAGGTTTTGTCAGTGTTAAGCGTAAGTTTATTGGCTGTCATCCAAGTCGATATTTTGATCATGCTCCTCGTTAACAAGGGTTTGAGGGTGGCAAGATTAGGGGGGGGATGACATAAGCGTGCGTCGCAAAGAAGGGGTTTCAGGTGGGGGGATCGTTTGGAAGATCATTGAGTATATGAGAAAGCAGGGACCAAGGAAAACCCCTGCGGAACTCCAGAAAGTGGCCAGTTTTGATGCTTTGTCTTTTGGTGACATACTGATACCTTTAGTAAGGAAGATTTGAAATAAGAACGCGGGGCCCTTATACCAAAATGGCAAGTTTGTGGAGTGGGAGTCGTGTCTACTTTGCAAAAGTTTTTCCCTTTTAGGCAATAAAAATTCCAGTGGATATTCCTTTTTTTCCAATCTTTAAAAGCAGACTACTTTTTTGATTGCGTCATTATGCTTTTTTTTTCCTGAACCCAAAATTGGGCAGGGGTTAGTATTTTTTGGTTTTTTAAAAAAAGAATTAGTCTTCTTGCACAAGTTTCTCAAAGTTTTTTTGGAAGCAATGGTAAGTTTCTATTACCATATTTTGTTTTAAGTCTGTGGGGTCACCACCTTTATGTATTTGAAACCCCTTCCATCTTGAAGTTTTCAGGAAGGTGCTGTTTCTAGTGACTTTTTTAAAAAGTAATAATTAGCTGCGAAAGATAGGGCCGCTCGCTGTACAGAAGGGGTGGGACATTAGAAGTTTCCCTAGTTGTTTTTAATGACTTTAAAATCTGGGGACTTCCGGGGGCCAGTTGGTGCAAGATAAAAGGAATTTTGGGGAAAAATTCCCATCGGGTAGTCCCCGAAAAGGCAGGTATGTGGGTTTTTTATTGGCAAATTTAGATCCAAGGTTGAGAAAAAGTCGTTTATCTTTTTACTGTGTCAGGGGGATTATGGGTTTCATTAGGTTTAGTTGGGCAAATTTTTGGTTTTTTTCAGTTTTGGGTCCCTAGAATCTAGGATTTTTTCCCCGGGTCTTTTATATCCCCTCAGTGTCGTGAATCTACGGAGTAGTTATTTTTTTTTTGGTTTTCCCCTTATTACTTTGGGAGAACTGATGAATAGTTTTAAAATATTTTGTGTATTAAGCCCTGTCTATAGCTTTTCTATTGGTGTTTTTTGTCAATGTTTTCAAATGGTGCGGTTAGCCATGGGCAACCAAGCCATTTGTTTGTGATCTGTTTCGTTTTTATAGACAATGTTTTTTTATAGTCTAAATAATTTGTTAAAAAAATGTCTGTCCCGTCATCATACCATTGGCCTTGGGGAATTCTGTAGGGCCCTCAGCATTCTAGGGCACTGTGAACTCCCTTTTTGAGGGCCCCGTCAGATCTAAATGAGACTTTGTTTTATTCAAATGGTTTGGGTTTTCTAAAAGTTTGTTAAAGGAAGGGTTGGGAGTGGCTGTAGGCATCTGTGATTAACCCTGATTAAGGGGGCTAGTATATTTGGGCCCCCTATGTGGGCTATTATGGTTGCACTTTTTTGACCTGGTTGGTTTTGTTATTTTTGTATGAGAATGTTTGTTCTATTGTTGATGAAATCAGTTTTCGGCGGTCATCTAGTAAGCCCAAGGGTTTATGTTGAAGTCCCAGCTAAAGAAAGGGGGTGCTTTTTCATTTTTCTGTTTTTTATTATGACTTTTTTTTTTCCCCTGAAATTTTGGGTGTTTTTTGTGAGGTATCCGGGAAATGGGACCGATTGTTATAGGGGTCTTAAAAGGTTTTTTTTCAGTAAAATTAAAAAAATGTATTCCCCCAAATTTATCACTAAAGCAAGTGGTGCTAATACAAGATAATTTTTTAGATAATAGTTGCAATACCAAACCCCCCAAATTTGGTTTTGGGCTGCAGTTGTAATTGCTGTGTATCCTTAAGGGAGATATCTATTGGTCCTGCTTTTAAACCCGGTCCAGTAAGAATAATGCAGGGGAAAAGGGGGTCTTTTTGATTCAAGGGGTGCCGGAGGGCATCATAGTGTTTCTTAAGGCCTTGTTGAGTTAAGTACTATAGACTTTTTGCATTTTTTAGGATGTGTTTGGGTTGTGATGCTGGTAATAAAGGGGTTACTTTCCAATGGTTTTTTATTGGGGGCCCGATTATGGGGGTTTAGATCAGGCAACATCAATCATCTTCTAGTTTTAAAATTTTGGGTTTTTTAATCCGATTGTGTGTTGAGTTCTAGTATGATTCTGTATGGTAGGGAATTTGACAAGTAATACAGAGTATTTTGGGCATATAGAGTATAGTCACTACTACACATAATGAAGTTGAGTTAAATTTGGGGTAGCGCACCAGTTTTTGGGAAACCCACACCTAGCCAACACGTAAAAAAAACTAGAGAAAGGCAAAGGTTTGCAAGAAGACTATCCCAGAGCTAAAGGGGATGTCCTACGAGGGAAGGTTTAAGGGGAAAACGACCTGACGACACTGGAGGGCAGAGAGATAGGGGGGACTGATAACGACATACAAAAAACTGAAGGAAAAAGACAAGGGGAGAAAAACAGATGTTCCAGAGATTGGACACACAACAAGGGGACACAGTTGGAATTGAAGCACAGGAATCCAGGTGTTAGGAAGTATTTCTTCAGCCCCCAAAGCCAGGGAATGGAATAGTTTGGGGAAACGATGTAGTGGAGGGAGGATCCTACAACTTATGCAGAGGTATAAAAGCCACAATCAGGGAGAGTGATCTTAGCGCCATGAAAGGCGGGCCAGGGGCTTTGGGCCAACCCCCCCAACCTCAACTAGGTGAGT
>NC_069441.1:29697541-29717206 GCF_026875155.1 Cherax quadricarinatus
TTTTTGGCTGTCTTCAAGGGGGAGCTGGACAGGTACCTGAAATCAGTACCTGCCAGCAGGCTGTGGTTCATATGCTGGAATGCATGTCGCCGGCAGTAGCCGCCTATTTGATCAGCCTTGATCCACCATTAGGCCGATCATTGACCGAGCCGTGGGGGCGTTGGCCCCAGGAACGCCCTTCAGGTAGACTCCAGGTAGATCTTCAGATGCAACCCTTCTCACGATTAAGAAAATAAATGCCAGTCAGTCGATTTAGCAAAGCAGATGTGTATCAGGATATTATGATGCCAAGTTTCTGCACCTTCATTGTCTAGTTACTTACTGGTATGCTTTTATATTCTTATATGGGGGAAGAGTTGAATTTCATGGGCCAGCAGATTGCTAGTGGGCCTCGCCTCCTGTGTAACATCAACCTCTGCACCTCACTTCCGATTCAATATATGTCGTGCCTGCTTCAGTATAATAGCCTTTACTTCAGTATATATTACCTTACTTCAGCATTTATAACCTCTACTTCCGACTCATAACCCAGGAAACACGAAAACAAGGTTTTTAGGTACACCAGCTTAATCAGTCAGTTAAGCACCTACAGTCGGGTGTGTTAGAGGTCTGTTACCTCTTACTGTGAACCCATGTTAGCCGTCAACATTCTTGGGGGAGGCGGAACACAGGTTTCTCACTTCTCACAATTCCACTGGTTAACACACACACACCTGCTCTGCCTCACTTTGTTAGGGGACAGGTGTGATTATTCTTATTAACACTTGCGCCTTGGGGACGAGTCCGTGGGGGTTATTACCACCTTTGTCTGCTGACATACTGGCTTCTGTTTTAAGTACTCCCTGAGCAGGAGATGGGTGCATTCCTGCAGTACTAGCTCTGTCCTTACACGTTAGTCTAGCTAGTCCGCTCTTATTGATACACTGGCCTCTGTATTTTCCCCACACCATGTTCCTTCTTGTCGTTTGACTCCCTGGCCAGAAAAATATCTGTGTTCTTTTTTTTTTTTCCTTAACTGTGTGAACCATTGCCAGGGACTGTTTTCCCTAAGGCAGAGTTTCTTGTTCAGGTGGAATAGTCTGGCTCAGTCTTGCCTTTCATTACCATCCTAGTCTGACCTACTGCTTTATTCATTAAAGAATGTGTAACAGTCCAAGCATATTTTTCCATATCATTCATTGAAGTTAAGTCTTATATTCCTTTATATTCCTCCTTATTAACTTTGGACACGATAAGAATTACGTTGTAAAAAACGGGAAACAGTGTTACATTAAGATATTACATTTAACAGGACCATCGAATTGCTCCTGACTTTTCAGGTTAATAAAGGTTTATATATAGAGAGATTGAGGTGTTTTAACAGCTTTGTGAAATAGAAAAAAACAGGCAAAAAAAAAAAATTCTCTCCAGGTAAACTCCAGGTAATCAGAGATACCGAGTCCAAATATTGTATTGAGGATCGGCAACACTCGAGTCACAATTCTAAATGTCTTTCTTCCCGTACCAGAGACCGCATGTGGTCCCTGGCTCGCTACACCCACCAAACACACCGCACGTGGGGCCCTGGCTCGCTACACCCTCCAGCAGCACCGCATGTGGTCCCCGGCTCGCTACACCCTCCAGCAGCACCGCACGTGATTCCCTGGCTCGCTACACCCTCCAGCAGCACCGCACGTGATCCCGGCTCGCTACACCCTCCAGCAGCCCCGCACGTGATCCCTGGCTCGCTCCCACCCTCCAGCAGCACCGCACGTGATCCCTGGTTCACCACCCTCAAGCACCACACGTGGTCCTGACTCGCTACACCCCCACCACCACCGCACGTGGTCCCTGGCTCACTCCACCCTAAAGCACCACACGTGGTCCCTGGTTCCTACCCCTTCAGCACCACACGTGGTTCCTGACTCCACCCTCAAGCACCACACTGATCCCTGGTTCACTACACCTCAAGCACCACAAGTGGTTCCTGACTTCACTCTACTCTCAAGCACCACACGTGGCCCCTGGCTTCCTCCACTCTCAAGCACCACACATGGTCCAGGCTTCCTCCACTCTCAAGCACACCTGGTCCCAGGCTTCCTCCACTCTCAAGCACCACACATGTCCCGGTTCCTCCACTCTCAGCACCCACACATGGTCCCAGGCTTCCTCCACTCTCAAGCACCACACAGGGTCCCAGGCTTCCTCCACTCTCAAGCACCACACATGGTCCCTGGCTTCCTCCACTCTCAAGCACCACCATGGTCCCTGGCTTCCTCCACTCTCAAGCACCACACATGGTCCCGGGCTCTCCATCTCAAGCCCACCATGGTCCCAGGCTTCCCCCACTCTCAAGCACCACACATGGTCCCAGGCTTCCTCCACTCTAAAGCACCACACATGGTCCCGGGCTTCCTCCACTCTAAAGCACCACACATGGTTCCCTGGCTTCCTCCACTCTCAAGCACCACACGGGGGTCCCTGGCTTCCTCCACTCTCAAGCCCCACACATGGTCCCTGGCTTCCTCCACTCTCAAGCACCCACGTGGTCCCTGGCTTCCTCCACTCTCAAGCACCACACATGGCCCCAGGCTTTCCTCCACTCTCAGCACCACACATGGTCCCAGGCTTCCTCCACTCTCAAGCACCACACATGGTCCGGCTTCCTCCACTCTCAAGCACCACACATGGTCCCGGGCTTCCTCCACTCTCAAGCACCACACATGGTCCCTGGCTTCCTCACTCTCAAGCACCACACGTGGTCCCTGGCTTCCTCCACTCTCAAGCACCCACACATGGTCCCAGGCTTCCTCCACTCTCAAGCACCAAAACATGGTCCCAGGCTTCCTCCACTCTCAAGCACCACACATGGTCCCAGGTTCCTCCACTCTCAAGCACCACACAATGGTCCCTGGCTTCCCCCACTCTCAAGCACCAAACCACGTGGTCCCTGGCTTCCTCCACTCTCAAGCCCCCACACATGGCCCCTGGCTTCCTCCACTTTTCAAGCACCACACTGGTCCAGGCTTCCTCCACTCTAAAGCACCACACATGGTCCCAGGCTTCCTCCACTCAAGCACCACACATGGTCCCGGCTTCCTCCACTCTCAAGCACCACACATGGTCCCGGCTTCCTCCACTCTCAAGCACCACACATGGTCCCTGGCTTCCTCCACTCTCAAGCACCAAAAATGTCCTGGCTTCCCCACTCTCAAGCACCAACGTGGTCCCTGGCTTCCTCACTCTCAGACCACACATGGTCCCTGGCTTCCCCCTCTCAAGCACCACCGTGGTCCCGGGGCTTCCTCACTTCAAGCACCACAATGGTCCTGGCTTCCTCACTCTCAGCCCCACACTTGGTCCTGGCTTCCCTCCACTTTCAAGACCACAATGGTCCTGGCTTCCTCCACTCTAAACACCACCATGGTCCCAGGTTCTCATCTCAGCACCACCATGTCCCAGGCTTCCTCCACTCTCAAGCACCACACATGGTCCCAGGCTTCCTCCACTCTCAAGCCCACACGTGGTCCAGGCTTCTCCACTCTCAAGCACCACACGTGGTCCCAGGTTTCCCTCCACTCTAAAGCACCACACGTGGGTCCCTGGCTTCCTCCACTCTCAAGCACCACACGTGGTGCCTGGCTTCCTCCATCTCAAGCACCACACGTGGTCCCTGGCTTCCCCCACTCTCAAGCCCCAAACACGTGGTCCCTGGCTTCCTCCACTCTCAAGCACCACACGTGGTCCCGGGCTTCCTCCACTCTCAAGCCCCCACACGTGGTCCCTGGCTTCCTCCACTCTCAGCACCACACGTGGTCCCTGGCTTCCCCCACTCTCAGCACCACACGTGGTCCTGGCTTCTCCACTCTCAAACACCACACGTGGCCCCTGGCTTCCTCCATCTCAAGCACCACACGTGGCCCCTGGCTTCCTCCACTCTAAAGCACCACACATGGCCCCTGGCTTCCTCCACTCTCAAGCACCACACGGGTCCCTGGCTTCCTCCACTCTCAAACACCACACGTGGCCCCTGGCTTCCTCACTCTCAAGCACCACACGTGGTCCCTGGCTTCCTCCACTCCAAGCACCACACGTGGTCCCTGGCTTCCTCCACTCTCAAGCACCACACGTGGTCCCTGGCTTCCTCCACTCTCAAGCACCACACGTGGTCCCTGGCTTCCTCACTCTCAAGCACCACACGTGGTCCCTGGCTTCCTCCACTCTCAAGCACCACACGTGGTCCCTGGCTTCCTCCACTTCAAGCACCACACGTGGTCCCTGGCTTCCTCCACTCTCAAACACCCCCACGTGGTCCCTGGCTTCCTCCACTCTCAAGCACCACACGTGGTCCCTGGCTTCCTCCACTCTCAAACACCACACGGGGTTTCCCTGGCTTCCTCCACTCTCAAGCACCACACGTGGTCCCGGGCTTCCTCCACTCTCAAACACCACACGTGGCCCCTGGCTTCCTCCACTCTCAAACACCACACGTGGTCCCTGGCTTCCTCCACTCTCAAGCACCACACGTGGTCCCTGGCTTCCTCCACTCTCAAGCACCACACGTGGTCCCAGGCTTCCTCCACTCTCAAGCACCACACGTGGTCCCTGGCTTCCTCCACTCTCAACACCACACTGGTCCCTGGTTTCCCTCCACTCTCAAGCACCAAAACGTGGTCCCTGGCTTCCTCCACTCTCAAGCACCACACGTGGTCCCTGGCTTCCTCCCCCTCTCAAGCACCACACGTGGTCCCAGGCTTCCTCCACTCTCAAGCACCACACGTGGTCCCTGCTTCCTCCACTCTCAAACACCACACGGTTGGCCCTGCCCCTTCCCCTCCCTCTCAAGCACCACACGTGGTCCCTGGCTTCTCCACTCTCAAGCACCACACGTGGTCCCTGGCTTACTACCTCAGCATAAAGATAAAAATTAGCCAATCGTATTTCCCGCAGTTTTTGCAGCTGTCGTCATAGAGTTACCGATTTGCTGTTTTTTGTGTTTTTGTAGATACTGGTCTGTGATGGTAACAATGTTGAAGGTCTGTGTGTGTTGTAGATACTGGTCTGTGATGGTACAATGTTGAAGGTTTGTGTGTGTTGTAGATACTGGTTGTGGGTAACAATGTTGTAGATATGGTCTGTGATGGTAACAATGTTGTAGATTGGTCTGTGATGGTAACAATGTTAAAGGTTTGTGTGTGTTGTAGATACTGGTTGTGATGGTAACAATGTTGTAGATACTGGCTGTGATGGTAACAATTTTGAAAGTTTACTGGTCTGTGATGGTAACAATGTTGTAGGATACTGGTCTGTGATGGTAACAATGTTGTAGATACTGGTCTGTGATGGTAACAATGTTGTAGATACGGGTCTGTGATGGTAACAATGTTTTTAGATACTGGTCTGTGATGGTAACAATGTTGTAAAATACTGTCTGTGATGGAAACAATGTTGTAGATACTGGTCTGTGATGGTAACAATGTTGTAGATACTGGTCTGTGATGGTAACAATGTTGTAGATACTGGTCTGTGATGGTAACAATGTTGTAGATACTGGTCTGGGGATGGTAACAATGTTGTAGTACTGGTCTGTGATGGTAACAATGTTGTAGATATGGTCTGTGATGGTAAAAATGTTGTAGATACTGGTCTGTGATGGTAACAATGTTGAAGGTTTTGGGGTGTGTTGTAGATACTGGTCTGTGATGGTAACAATGTTGTAGATACTGGTCTGTGATGGTAACAATGTTGTAGATACTGGTCTGTGATGGAAAACAATGTTAAAAGGTTTGTGTGTGTTGTAGATACTGGTCTGTGATGGTAACAATGTTGTAGATACTGGTCTGTGATGGAAAACAATGTTGTGGGATTACGGGGTCTGTGATGGTAACAATGTTGGAGATATGGTCTGTGATGGTAAACAATGTTGTAGTACTGGTCTGTGATGGTAACAATTTTTGAAGGTTTGTGTGTGTTGTAGATACTGGTCTGTGATGGTAACAATGTTGAAGTTTTCAATATTTTTCTAAGTTTTCAAGAATAGAACGAAAATTTCCCGAGAGATTTTGTTTGATCACATCGGGAATTGTTTTTTACTTTTGTTAGTAACTGAGAACAAAATCTTACGAAAAAGACTAATTTTTTGGGTTCTTTTTTTTAACCACGGGTTATTCTAGTGCGCTGTTGTTTCTTAGATCTTCATTACCACAAATTTACATAATTATTGTTTTATTTTTTTCCCCCCCCCCCCCTTTTATTGTCTGGTTTACAGATGTTCGCAAAAAAAAGGGAGCCGAAAGAAAGAACTTTTTTTTTTTCCTTGAAAAACTTTGCTGCTACAGCCGTCTCCAGTCTTTCAGTCAACTCTGTATTCGACTGAAGAAGCTTGCTGCACCGGGTTATGTCTGAGCAGTTTAAAAATATCCAATGTTGCACATGTCTTATTCACTAATTTCGGAATTGTTTCACCATGAATATAGTTTACTGGTTGTGTGCAGCCCAAACTTGGCTGGTTACGAGTACTTCTGGCAGAGGATCAACTTGGGCTTTGGTTACGAGTACTTCTGCAGAGGATCAAACTTGGGCTTGCAACAAGTAATTCTGGCAGAGGATCAAACTTGGCTTGGCAAAAGTACTTCTGGCAGAGATTTAGCTTGGCTTGGTTACGAGTAAATTCTGCAGAGATCAAGTTGGGCCCCCGGCCAAAATTACTTCTGGCAGAGGAAACAAGCTTTGGTTGGCCAACAAAGTACTTTGGCAGAGGATCAAGCTTGGGCTTGGCAACAAATACTTCTGGCAGAGGATCAAGCTTGGGCTTGGTTACGAGTACTTCTGGCAGAGGATCAAGCTTGGGCTGGCAACAAGTACTTCGGCAGAGGATCAAGCTTGGGCTTTGGGAACAAATACTTCTGGCAGAGGATCAAGCTTGGGCTTGGCAACAAGTACTTCTGGCAGAGGATCAAGCTTGGGCTTGGCAACAAGTACTTCTGGCAGAGGATCAAGCTTGGGCTTGGCAAAAAAGTACTTTGGCAGAGGATCAAGCTTGGGCTTGGCAACAAGTACTTCTGGCAGAGGATCAAGCTTGGGCTTGGCAACAAGTTTCTTCTGGCAGAGGATCAAGCTTGGGCTTGGCAACAATACTTCTGGCAGGGATCAAGCTTGGGCTTTTGGCAACAAGTACTTCTGGCAGAGAATAAGCTTGGGCTTGGCAACAAGTACTTCTGGCAGAGGATCAAGCTTGGCCTTGGCAACAAGTTTCTTCTGGCAGAGGATCAAGCTTGGGGTTGGCAACAAGTACTTCTGGCAAGAGAATAAGCTTGGGCTTGGCAACAAGTACTTTCTGGCAGAGGATCAAGCTTGGGCTTGGCAAAAGTACTTCTGGCAGAGAATAAAGCTTGGGCTTGGCAACAAGTACTTCTGGCAGAGGATCAAGCTTGGGCTTGGCAAACAAGTACTTCTGGCAGAGATAAGCTTGGGGCTTGGCAACAAGTACTTCTGGCAGAGGATCAAGCTTGGGCTTGGCAACAAGTACTTCTGGCAGAGGATCAAGCTTGGGCTTGGCAACAAGTACTTTCGGCAGAGGATCAAGCTTGAGCTTTGGCAAACAAGTACTTCTGGCAGAGGATCAAGCTTGGGCTTGGCAACAAGTACTTCTGGCAGAGGATCAAGCTTGGGCTTGGCAACAAGTCTTTGGCAGAGGATCAAGCTAGGGCTTTGGGAACAAGTACTTCTGGGAGAGGATCAAGCTTGGGCTTGGCAACAAGTACTTCTGGCAGAGGATCAAAGCTTGGGCTTGGCAACAAGTACTTCTGGGGAGAGGATCATGCTTGGGCTTTGGCAACAAGTACTTCTGGCAGAGGATCAAGCTTGGGCTTGGCAACAAGTACTTCTGGCAGAGGAAAAAAGGCTTGGGCTTGGAACAAGTACTTCTGGGAGAGGATCAAGCTGGCCTTGGCAACAAGTACTTCTGGCAGAGGATCAAGCTTGGGCTTGGCAACAAGTACTTCTGGCAGAGAATAAGCTTGGGCCCTTTGGGAACAAGTTTCTTCTGGCAGAGGATCAAGCTTGGGCTTGGCAACAAGTACTTCTGGCAGAGAATAAAGCTTGGGCTTGGCAACAAGTACTTCTGGCAGAGGATCAAGCTTGGGCTTGGCAACAAGTACTTCTGGCAGGGAATCAAGCTTGGGCTTGGCAACAAGTACTTCTGGCAGAGGATCAAGCTTTGGGCTTGGCAACAAGTACTTCTGGCAGAGGATCAAGCTTGGGCTTTGGCAACAAGTACTTCTGGCAGAGGATCAAGCTTGAGCTTGGCAACAAGTACTTCTGGCAGAGGATCAAGCTTTGGGTTTTGGGAACAAGTACTTCTGGCAGAGGGTCAAGCTTGGGCCCTTTGGGAACAAGTACTTCTGGCAGAGGATCAAGCTTGGGCTTGGCAACAAGTACTTCTGGCAGAGGTTTAAGCTTGGGCTTGGCAACAAGTACTTCTGGCAGAGGATCAAGCTTGGGCTTGGCAACAAGTACTTCTGGCAGAGGATCAAGCTTGGGGTTGGCAACAAATACTTCTGGCAGAGGATCAAGCTTGAGCTTGGCAACAAGTACTTCTGGCAGAGGGTCAAGCTTGGGTTTGGGCAACAAGTACTTCTGGCAGAGGATCAAGCTTGGGCTTGGCAACAAGTACTTCTGGCAGAGGATCAAGCTTGGGCTTGGCAACAAGTACTTCTGGCAGAGGATCAAGCTTGGGCTTGGCAACAAGTACTTCTGGCAGAGGATCAAGCTTGGGCTTGGCAACAAGTACTTCTGGCAGAGGATCAAGCTTGGGCTTGGCAACAAGTACTTCTGGCAGAGGATCAAGCTTGGGCTTGGCAACAAAGTACTTCTGGCAGAGGATCAAGCTTGGGCTTGGCAACAAGTACTTCTGGCAGAGGATCAAGCTTGGGCTTGGCAACAAAGTACTTCTGGCAGGGGGATCACACAGACGTGATCACAATAAATACAATATTTATAGTAAAACCTTAGGGCATATTTCATGAAAATTGCGTGACTGTTCACTTATTGACGTATTATTATATAGTAGAGATATACGGTATAATATGGCTTGTATCTTAATGAAATAAGATACCTGACTTATAAGCAGATATCCTAAATTTACGTGCAATGGGTGAAATATAAATGCATATCTAGTGTATTTCTGTTGACTTCTTTAGGGTCTGTTCCTAGGCCTTTTGGGTATCCCTATGTTCTTGCGCTACTGTCCCCAGGATAAATATAACGTTTTACAAATGAACTAGCCACTCTGCGGAAAATCTAATGCCCCTCTGTTCTCAAAGCACCAAAAAATATGTTCTGCCAGTGATAGATCACTTTTTTTAATTTCGGACTTTACAAGTTCCGAAGGATGATATGCTGGACGTAACTGTCAGCGGCGTCACCGCAGTTCGATTCATGGCTGATAGAGCCTCTCACTCCTGATAGTTCTATTCTACAGTCCCATAACAACCTTTGAGAATGATACACAGCTGGAGTGGAACGATCACGTCCCTCTGGCTGATCTCTTCTTTAGTGCTGGGTCAGGAGGGGTGGTGCTGCTGATCAAAAGGGAAAAAACAAAGATTAACAGGTATAAGTATTTGGACTACAAGTCCCACTTCTCTATGGAGGCCATTGACTCCTTGGAGACTAATATAATCACCGGGTTCACTCAAAACAACGGGGAGATCCATGGGCAGCCACCTTAATCTGTCTTTTGAATCTGTTTTCTTGTTACTACAAAACTGTCTTAAGTTTTCTTCCCATTTTCTCAGTGGCCCAGGATGAATCGACACATAGTCTACGGACTCTTCTGAAAAGTGTGATGTTATCTGTGAATTGTTCCAGGACGTTATTCCTCTGATGAGGAAGTTTTTGCTCCAGTTACGTTATTCCTTTGATGAAAATTTATTGTTCCAGCTACGCTATTCTTCTCATAAGGAAGATGTATTGTTCCACTACGTTATTCCTTTGAGGAAGATTTATTGTTCCAGCTACGTTATTCCTTTGAGGAAGATATATTGTTCCAGCTACGTTATTCCTTTGAGGAAGATTTATTGTTCCAGCAACGTTACAGAAAACTCTTATTATTCTGAGAAAAAGCGTCGTTTGGGAAATTTGGGAAATATCTCGACCCATTTTTTCCTCTCCTCTTGCCTTTTTCTTCCTTCCCTTCTTCCCTTTCTGTTAAATTCTTCCCTCTCCTCACTTCCTTCACGTGTTCCATTTACTCTTTCCTTTCTCTGGCTTCCACTCCTTCCCTCCTTCCCCGTTGTGGCATGCAAAGAGTACGTAACCTTTATTGGGCGCATGTACACACCCTCATTTACAGGCTATCTCCCCCAACCAGGAACCAGGTGACTGAGGGTTTGACGAGGGGGGCCCCGTCGTTCAACCAGTACCCAGGTTCCAGCCAATGAGAAGATGGTTTTGGCAATCGCAGAGGTTATGTGGGTACCACTCTCCTGTCTGCCCTTGTCATTTCCATTCTAGAGCTGGTTGAAGCCCGGTCTGCTCTCTAGTGGCTTCTATTCTGCCTTGCCCTTTCCGTGGAGTGCACTAATACCTTATCACTGTACATAGTTATATAGTGTACATACTTCTGTTCTAAATTGGTGAAGAATAATACAAGTCAGAAGTTTTCTGCTGTGTTTATTTTGCTCCCTTTACACCCAGGATAACAGGCCATTTGGACTCCTGGATTGTAATACCCCTCCCTCCCCCCCCCCCCCCCCTTCCCCTCGTCTTAACTCCCGTCTTTAACGAAAATGGCAGAGATCAGAAAATGTTTCCAGTTCCATCCCTCGCTACCCTGCCTATCTTTTCTTCCCCTCACTTCCTATCCCTCCCCTCACTTCCTTTCCCTCCCTTGCTCCATCCCCCCCACTTTTCCATCCCTTCCTACCCGCTCCCACCCATTCAATCCCTAACCTTCGCTCCTTCCCCTCTCGATCCCTCGCCGACCTCCACTCCCTCTCTTTCCATCTCTTTTTCCCTGCACTTGCGTCTCCGTCCCTCCCAGGCATGGTTCTCACCCTCCTCCTCCTCCTCCTCCTCGGTGGCAGCTTGACTAAGAGGTGACGAGGCCACACAAAGCCACAAGAGGTCAGCGTGGAGCGAGTAGTAATGGCTGTGTACACACACACACACACACACACACACACACACACACACACACACACACACACTCCATGGTGTAAAGACTAGCTGCGGGTCTGTGGCCCTTTTTTAGTTAACCGGTAGTTTCTCCCGTTCTATCTTTTTACACTTTTGCTCTGCTCTTCCAAGGGAACATAACAGAAAAAAAAAAACCCTTTTTGTCGGTCCATCACCTCCCCTCCCTTAAAAAAAAGTGATCCTGACGACTCTTGCTTGTACTTGGGGGTGTGGAAGGGACACAGTGACTCAGCTGGGCCCAACTGGTTGCTGTGGATTACGCTAGCCTTTTCTAATTTTGATTCTTTAAAAACATCCATTGGCAGACTGTCTATTGTTTTTAATGTGACTCAAAAATGCTGATGTAACTTTTTTTTTTTGGGGGCGTGTTGGGGGGAAATATTTCCTGCAAGCTTAAACAGGGGGTAAATGTTTGTGGTCTTTTAAATTTATTTAAAAAAGGACTTTACAGATTTGTATTACCTGATTCAGGGGTTTTCGGTGGGGGGGGAGGGGGTACAGAGGGCCCTCTTTGTTGATGTCTTCAGGGCCCACTTAAACCCTATTGGTCCCGGGCCCCAATTGAGCCCCGATTTCAGAAGGGCCACATGTTTTAGTAATCCCTCAACCCGACTCGGGCCCCAGTCTGTAAGCTGAAGTTTGAGGGGGCAGGTTACAGGGCAAATTGTGGGGAGATTAGGGGAATTTAACCCTCCCCCGATGTCAAAAAATTGTCTGGTGACCCCAAACTTCTGGTCCTCGGCAGGCTTGAAAAAAAATGGGCCCCCCAAATTAGTTTTCGAACCAGGGTGTGGCCTTGTTACCCAATGGTTGATTGTGCATAAGTTTAAGGATATTTTCTCAATCCGGGAAAGTGGTTTATTTTTGAAGGTTTTAAAATAGGAAAGGGTGGGGGTTTTTTTATTGAACACAAATTTTTGTTCCTCAAATTCAAACCCAGCCGGCCCGGTACCTCTCCCTGGTCTTGGGGGAGGTATCTGGATGTCCAGCATATTTTCTGTTTCCCCTTTCCCTGTTAAAATGAAAAAAAATTTGAAAACCCAGAAGTCAATGCGTAAAGCAAACCAAAATTGTTTTTTTTATGGACCCAAAATTTTAAAAACAATACTCACTTCTGTACTGGAGTCTTGGGGTTGCCACAGCTAGAGATTTCATAGGGGTTTTGACAGGGTTTGTTGGTGCTGTGGGGAAGCCCCCTGGGTATGTTTCCGCAAAGGAAAAGGGGCTGATAAAAGACAGGGTGAGAGGTAGGGGAATTTTTTTTACTAAAAAGGGCCCAAAATTTTTAAAGACCCCAAACCCCCTCAAACATTGGGGTCATTTTTAAGGAAATTGGTGAATTCAAAAGTTGTTTTCCCTGGGGATGGGGGGAAAACCTCCTTCGGGGAAAAGGGTGCCACTTTTCCCACGGGGTTGCTTTTTCTGGACTTAAATTTCATCCCCCCATCTCTTGGCTAAAGGGTGGGGTATTTCCCCTAAATTTATCGCATTCCTAGCCGATGGAAAAGAATGTTTTATGAAAAAGGATTGCAGAAAGAAAAAAAAAAATAGATTTTGAAGTTTTTACCTTGGTTGGGGTTTTTTGTTTTATGTAATATGGAGTCGACTGTTTCAGGGGACAATACGGGGTTAATTTTGGACATTTGTGAAATTTTGGGAAAAATTTTGTAATGTTCGAAATATGTTTAAGGGGCCTGAAAAATACATGATTTTGGGGGCTTCGTAAGTGCAATAGAACCTCCCCTTCGTTACCCTGTGAAGGGGAAACCCTTCCCAGCTGCCCCCTGCAGGGTCTAGCGGCTCGGGGGACCCCCCTTTTTTGGGGAAATCAAGCTTCAGTTCCCCTCAGAGTTTACTGGGACTCGGGGCCCCAGCGGCCCATAATCGTGGGTTGGGGGGTGCCATAGCTGGGGGTTGCTTCTGTTTTTCTCTGGCCTTGTTAAGCCCCCCCCCAAAAACCCCAACTCAAAGGGTTTCCCCCTCACCCCAAAGGGATGTTTGCTATTTGTTTGGGGAATTTTTTCCTCAAGCTCTATAGATCCCTGATGTGCTCCTGGGGAGTTTTAAATTTCCCCACTTCAACTAGATATTAAAGTTCGGGTTTTTTTTGATATGCGGGAAAAAAATTGACCTTGAAATTTTCTTGCCCCCTAAAGGGGGAAGTTCCCTGATACTGGTGAGGAGTTCTTGATTTTAAAGAGCTGGTTTTTGTGCTTTGTTTCCCCTAAATTTAAAGCCTATTTTCCCAAATCCCCCCCCCCCTCCTGGGACATGCGCTGTTTTAATCCCTAGGGGTTTTAGTGCCCCCAATGAAAAATTTGGGATTTTTTGGGAATTTTTTCGTGGGGCCCTTTCTTGGAAAGTTCAAATTTTTTTCAGGCCCCCTAAGGATATGAAAAGTGTAAAAAAACCCATACGAAAAAATCGGGGAAAGTGTTGTCTCCCCGTTTAGCACTAATGCAGGGGTTTCCCCCTGTCTCGCAAGAGCAGGGGCAGACGTCCCCGAGGGGGAAACCGTCTGAAACCCCCCGGGGAAAATGGACAGACTTGTTGGTTTGGTCCCCTCTATGGACATTACCAGAAAGGCAGCTCGTTAACCCCCTCATTTGGGTCAAAGCATTTTATCCGCAATGGAAAAGTCGAGGCTTAGAACCCCCCTTAAAGACTATGGGACTTTGGTCTCTCATTTTTACCCGTAATTTGCAGGATAGAAAAACTGGGGCAAAACCCGGGATTCTCTCTGGGGTTTTAGGCTTAAATTTTTTAGCGCCTTTGCCTACCCTTTGGGGCTGTTGAAAAAAAAGTGAGGGGTATCTTACCCAAAGCTATTTTTGCATCCCCAGTGTGATTCAACTCTTCTCTTCCCTTGGGAGGTGTGGGGAGTTGGAGGGGCTCCTCCCTCTAGATGGGGGTTATAGACTGTTCTTTTTTGCTACCTTAACCTATGAGGGCCCCCCTGCCCATTCCCCTGGGGTGATCTAAATGTTCCCCCCCCGGCCTATTTAGAAACGTAGGTTGCTCTGTGTCCCGACTGGGGAAAGGGAAAGGGGGTTTTTTTTTATTCTTTGTTGGGCCTCTTTTAGGTATGAGCTTCTGGTTGGGGTCCTGACCTATCATAATGCTCATACAAAAGCTTTTGGAAAAAAAAAACCCCTGTTCCATTTTGTTTTTTTTGGAAATTTTAAATGGTTATTCTCCCCAGAAAACTGTGGAAATTAAAAGCTCTTTTAAGCTCGGCCAAGATCTTTGTGGCCTAGGTTGGGGAAAAACAAAAAGGGGGCGACTTCTAAAATTTTTTTCCCTTTGGAAAAACGGCCCCGCGTTTCCCCAGGTTTTTGGGGGAATTGGATTCTTATCTACCAGTTTTTTGGGGAGTTCCCCGCAATCCCCTCCCCCCTTTTCCCGTTAGCTGGCTTTTAAATGGTTTCTCGGTTCACTGTGTACTAAATCCCAGTGGGTTCTCTCTGCCATAAAACTAAAATTTTAACCGGGCTAACCCGTGATCAGAAAGATTAAGGGGGTGGGTTAAAAAGGGTCTTCCATGCATTGTTACCTTTTTTCCCGGGGTCATGTTGGTGTCCCGGGGTTAAAAAAAGGGAGATGCCCGAGGCAAAGGCTGTTGTAGTGAGGCCACATTTTTTGTAAAATTAATTTTCCCTTGGGGAAAAGAAATTTGGGGGTTTGGGGGGCCCTGTAAAATGGGCAAAAAGTTTCACTATGGTATTGGCCTTTTCCCCCCCAACGGAATTGTCATTTGCATTATATTTTAACCCGTGTGCTATGGGGGTGGGGGCTTTTTTTTTCCCGGTCATGGTTATAAAATATCAGGGGGGTTTCCCCCAGGGACCCCGGGGAACTTTTAAAAACAAACTTTTGACTAAAAATTTTTAAGGGGGCTTTAAATGAGGGTTATTTTTCTTGGTTAACAGGGTTTTTTACTAAGTAAAGATAACCAGCCTAAAAAAGCCCCCTTAAATTATTAGTGGGCAAGAGATGGGTTTTTTTATTTTTTTATTATTTTTATAAATTTTTCCTTGGTTTTTTTTTGTGCAGTGAAAAATGGTCTGTAAAAGTTATACTAATACTACTTTTACTACTAATAATATTACCAATAATATAAAATTACTACTACTACTTTCTACTACTATGCTGCACTATTTTCTACTAATAATACTCTATTATACTACTACTACAATTACTATTAGTATATTACTAATTACAAATTTTACTTTTTACTACTACTTTACCTACTACTATTACTTTTTTTAACTATTTTTAACTAATAACTACTATTTACTCTATTTTTTTTACTACTTTTAACTATACTATTTACAAAACTACTACTATTACTACTATACTATTATACTATTACTATATACACTATTACTATACAAAGGAAAAAGTGTAACGAGTGGGGTTCCACGAGGTCAGTAGGGGGGGACGATACAATTCATGAGAAAGGGGAATGACAGAGAGAATTTTTTTCCCTTGTTCGGGGTGATGTGAAAAAAGGGAGCAGAGTACAAAGGAGCATTCCAAGAAAAGTAAAATAACATGGACAAGCTGCGGGATTAGTCTGACAAGTGGATTAAAAATTTTCCCCCAGCAGTTGCAAAGTTATAAAGTCGAGAGAGCAAGAGACGGAACACAGGTTCGGGGAACAACAGATGCAAAAGGTACATAAACCCGAAAAAACCTTGGGGGCAGCAAACACGCGTCTGAAAATCAAAGATTGCTTTCAGGAACCCGTGAGGAAGTCATTACGAACTAATACCTTTGTATCCCTTTAAAAAATTTCGGAGTATATTACTCTCTGGCCGGCCAGGGGCCCAGGCTCGTCTGGTGCTCCCCTGGTCAACCAGGTTGTTGCGCGGGAGGCCCCTGCCCCCATATCCTCACAGCCTGGTTATCGGACTGGTGAGATACTTGTCAGTTTCCTTTGAAAGGCTTCAACTTTTTTCCCAGCGTTTTTTCTGTTTTTCTTCTGGTAAGATTTTAAAAATTTGGGGCCCCCCGGATGTTGATACAGTGTTCCTTTATTGTCCCCCCCGCACCCTGCTCCTCACTGGGTTTTTTACACTTCCCCCCCATATTTTCCTCCAGTATGTGTTATGGCAGTGTGCACTTTTGGGCCCGGCCCCTCGAGTACCTTCTAGGTATATTTATCATGAAACCTCTTCTCCTCCGCTCCACTGAGTACACGTTAAAGATTGCGGGCTTTCCCCAGTAGTTTGGGTGCTTTACTGGCTCAATGTGAGCGAAAACGATCTCGTATTTTTTTCCAGTCGATATTTCTCCTGCCCTAAACGGGGCGTCGACTGAGCAATATTCTAAGTGGGGGAAGCACTAGCGATTTGAAGAGTGCACCATCGGATTGTTTCCTTTTTAAAAGTTTTCAATACCCCCCCAGTCATTTTCCCTGACTGTCGTGATCTATGTCTTGTTTGGTCTTTAAAAGAAAGGGCCCGCTGCATAATTTTTCCTAGGTCTTTAGTGTTCCTTACGTTTATTTGGTGACCCTTTGGTTTTGTATATAGTGTTTTTTTGAGTTTTCTTTTTTCCCATCCCTAAGCAGCTGGAATTATCCCCATTGAACGTCATGTTGTTTTCCCTCCCCATGGAAAAACCCTGTTTTGTTTTCCCTGTACTTTTTCAGTGTCCTTAGTACTGATTTCTGCTTTTTTTAGTTTTCATCTGCAATTGATGATAAAAAATGTGCGGGTTTTTCTGCTGCTGTATGGGGATGAGAAAACAGCAGAGTCCCCGGGGCAGTGCCATGGGGCATGAGCTTTTCCCTCGTGATGCTGGATCTTGTCGTTTACTGAAACTTTTTTGGTTCTGTTGTTGGAAAACCCGAAAATCCATTGCCTCCCTTTCCCCCGTAATGCCCATGCCTTTTCATTTTGGTTGCTACACTCCCTTTATCGCATTTTTCAAACGCCTTTGCAAAATCTGGTAAATCAACTGCGTTTTGGTCGTCTTCCGTGCCTCCGTAATTTTGTCATAATGGTTCAGCAGCTGGCAGAATGATGTTGCTCTAAAACCATGTGGTTCGGGTTTTTGTTGGTTGTGTGGTCCATGAAATTTGTAACCTGCCCTCTCATCCTCTTTCGAAGTTTTTTTGATGTGAGGGTTAGGGCTACTGGGTTTTAATTTTTTTCAGTGCTCTACTACCTCCCCCGTGCAAAGGAGCTATGTCTGCATCTTTAAGCCTCCTTTTTCACCCAGATCTAAGTTTTTTCTCCAGAGAATAGAGAGCTCGTGCTAGTGGTATTAGCCTTCCTTAAAATGAGTATTCATGAAAATGGTGGGCTAGTAGTGGGGGTTTTTACTTTTCGAAATCTAGGTTTGTACTAATTCAGGTTGGGCTGTCCCCTTTATAAAAAAAACCAAATTTTACCGCTTATTTATTTTGCAACACCACCATACTTTTTTTTAAAATAACCCTTCACTCTAACACCCTCTATTTCCCAAATTCTAATATTCTTACTTATTTTTAAAAAATTTTTTCCAATACATCCTTTTTTTCCACCCAAACACCAATTTTTTTTAAAAAACTCTTCCCCCCAATCTACTTTCCTCTGTTTTTAGTATTTGTGTTTTTAAAACAGTTCAGTAACCCGTTTTCTTTTCTGTCCATCTCCCACGTCTCTCTCTCTATAATTGATCATCTTCTTGGGTTTTTTCAAAACTACATTTTCATAATACTTTGTTGCTTCTGTTTCAGCTTCCTAGGGACTGGGGGGATTTAGGTGCTAGTCTGTTCCCGGGTAGTTGATAGCCTTGGTTTATTTTTTTCCCAGTTAATTTTTTAGTTGTTAAAAATTAAAAATTACTGAACATCCCACTCTAAATTTAGTGATGAGTGTTCCTAACCGAGTTTAATCTAGTTTGAAACCTTTTGATGTTTGTCAGAGTAAAAAGTTTGGAAAATGTTTTTGCTTGTCAGTTCCTCGTTTTTTTGATAAAAACCGGGTATTTCATTTTTAGTGGGATCAATTACTGTTGGTTTAAAAAGTATTTTCACAAAAACCCCATTATTTCCCTGGTTGTACCTGTTGGCCGGGTGTCCCGGGGATATACGCGAGACATGTGAGGTCATCTTCAGTATGGCATTGTTAGGAACCCAACCTGATCAAACACGTCAAGAAACGGAAAAGGGGGGAAAGGTTTCCAACGGGATAGCTCAGAATTAAGGTTCATGAGCTATGAGAGTTAAGGAGCAGATTTGATAACATTTGGGGGATAAAAAGACAAGGGTGAAATGCAAAAAAACTGAGAGAAATTGACAGGGTGGACGGGACAAAACTTTTCGAAAGGGGGAAAAAAGGCAGGCTGGGGAAAATTAAAACAGTGATGAGTCGTGGGGATTTAGGAAGTATTTCTTTTGCCTTTTCGTTCAGGAAAATAGAACGATGTAGACAGCAAAGGAGAGGCATAGAGATCAATGGGAGGTGGGGGGCCAAAAAATTAAAATTCAACCCATGTAACCCCATATAGGGGGTGTGCACGCAGAGGATCGTAAAACAACCACACACACACACACACACACACCCCAACACCACAACACCACCACCACACACCAACACACACGCCAACACATGGCCCACACCATGCGCACACCACATGCGCAAACCCCCATGCGCAAAACCACACCAAACACACACCACACACACCAAACACCCCCACACCACACAACACACACCACAACACACACCCAAAACAGCACACACAATGCCCCCACATGCACACACACACACACCACACACACACACACCCACCACACACACACACAACACACAAACCCCAACACACCACACACACACACCCCACACACACACACACACACACATGCACACACACCACATGCACACAAACAATGCCCCCACACGCACACACACACACACACACACACAACCCACACACCACACACACACATGCACACACCACACACACCCCCCCCCCCCCCCCCCCCCCCCCCCCCACACACACACACACACCACACCACACACCATGCAAACACCCACACATGACACACACACACAACACCCACACACACACACACACACACCACAACACACAAAACACAAACCCGGAGAGGAGGACATGACTGAGGTGACAATTTTTCAGAAAAAAAAGGGGGATACTCGAGGGAAAAATCGGCCCGTCAAAAAGATTTTCAAGATAAAAGGTGGAAATAGGAGTGCAGCAGAAAAAAGTTTTTAAAAGAAACAAAATACCGTGGGTTTTCCTTTTACCGCGACAGAAACAAATAGTGACAAACTGAAAAGGATACAAAAACAGAAAGGACAAGAAGCGACAAGAAGAGGGCAAGCGGGTCCTCAGATTGGGAGGACCAGCCCAAAAAAAAAACACCCCCGTACCCCTACAAAACAACCCCAACCCAAACCCCCACACAACCAAAATTTAAACTAAAAAAAAACACATGCTCCAAACCCCCCTCCCAGCAAAAACCCCCCTTACACA
>NC_069441.1:29717706-29732706 GCF_026875155.1 Cherax quadricarinatus
GTAAGGTAACACTGGTGGGTAGCAAGTGGTGGTAAAAGGTAACACTGGTGATAGCAAGTGGTGGTAATGGTAACCACTGGTGATAGCAAGTGGTGGTATGGTAACTCTGGTGATAGCAAGTGGTGGTAATGGTAACACTGGTGATAGCAAGTGGTGGTAATGGTAACACTGGTGATAGCAAGTGGTGGTAACGGTAAACATGGTGATAGCAAGTGGTGGTAATGGTAACCCCTGGTGATAGCAAGTGGTGGTAATGGTAACACTGGTGATAGCAAGTGGTGGTAATGGTAACACTGGTGATAGCAAGTGGTGGTAATGGTAACACTGGTGATAGCAACTGGTGGTAATGGTAACACTGGTGATAGCAAGTGGTGGTAATGGTAACCTGGTGATAGCAAGCGGTGGTAATGGTAACACTGGTGATAGCAAGTGGTGGTAATGGTAACACTGGTGATAGCAAGTGGTGTAATGGTAACACTGGTGATAGCAAGTGTGGTAATGGTAACACTGGTGATAGCAACTGGTGGTAATGGTAACACTGGTGATAGCAAGTGGTGGTAATGGTAACACTGGTGATAGCAAGCGGTGGTAATGGTAACACTGGTGATAGCAAGTGGTGGTAATGGTAACACTGGTGATAGCAAGTGGTGGTAATGGTAACACTGGTGATAGCAAGTGGTGGTAATGGTAACACTGGTGATAGCAAGCGGTTGTAAATGGTAACACTGGTGATAGCAAGTGGTGGTAATGGTAACACTGGTGATAGCAAGTGGTGGTAATGGTAACACTGGTGATAGCAAGTGGTGGTAATGGTAACAACTTTGGTAATAGACAATGGATAGTAAATGAGAGTAATGTGTATAAAACATTTTCTTACTGGTGGTGGTGGTGATAGTATTGGTGGTAGTGGTGGTGATCATGGTGGTGATAGTGGTAATGGTGATGAAGGTAGTAGTGGTGGTGGTGGTGATAGTATTGTTGGTAGAGGTGATGGTAATGGTGGTGATAGTGGTAATGGTGATGAAGGTAGTAGTAGTGGTGGTGGTGGTGGTGATAGTAATTGGTGGTAGAGGTGATGATAATGGTGGTGATAGTGGTAATGGTGATGAAGGTAGTAGTAGTGGTGGTGGTGATAGTATTGTTGGTAGAGGTGATGATAATGGTGGTGATAGTGGTAATGGTGATGAAGGTTTGTAGTAGTGGTGGTGGTGGTGGTGGTGATAGTATTGGTGGTAGAGGTGATGATAATGGTGGTGATAGTGGTAATGGTGATGAAGGTAGTAGTGGTGGTGGTGGTGATAGTATTGTTGGTAAGAGGTGATGATAATGGTGGTGATAGTGGTAATGGTGATGAAGGTAGTAGTAGTAGTGGTGGTGGTGGTGGTGGTGGTGGTGGTGGTGGTGTGGTGGTGGTGGTGGTGGTGGTGGTGGTGGTGGTGGTTGGTGGTGGTGGTGGTGATAGTATTGTTGGTAAAGGGAATGATATGGTGGTGATAGTGGTAATGGTGATGAAGGTAGTAGTAGTGGTGGTTTGGTGGTGGTGGTGGTGGTGGTGGTGGTGGTGGTGGTGGTGGTGGTGGTGGTGTGGTGGTGGTGGTGATGGTGATAGTATTGGTGGTAGAAATGATGGTAATGGTGGTGATAGTGGTAATGGTGATGAAGGTAGTAGTTTGTGGTGGCGGTTGATAGTATTGGCTTTAGATTTGTAGAGATGATGGTTAATGGTGGTGATTAGTGGTTAATGGTGAATGAATGGTTAGTAGTAGTTGTGGTGGTGGTGGTGTATGTATTGTGGTAGAGGTGATGATAATGGTTGGTGATAGTGGTAATGGTGATGAAGGTAGTTAGTAGTGGTGGTGTGGTGGTGGTGGTTAGTGTGGTGGTGGTGATATGTATTGGTGGTTAGAGGTGATGATAATGGTGGTGACAGTGGTAATGTGATGAAGTGTTAGCAGTTAGTGGTGGTGGTGGTGGTGATTAGTATTGGTGGTAGAGGTGATGATAATGGTTGGTGATAGTGTCGGTGGTGGTGGTGGTTAGTAGTGGTGGTTGGTGGTGGTGGTGGTGGTTGGTGGTGGTGGTGGTGGTGTGTGGTGGTGATAGTATTGGTGGTAGAGGTTGATGATAATGGATGGTTGATAGTGGTGGTTGTGGTGGTGGTGGTTAGTAGTTGGTGGTGGTGGTGATATGTATTGGTGGTAGAGGTGATGATATGGTGTGTAGTGGTAATGTGATGAATGGTAGTAGTAGTGGTGGTTGTGGTGGTGGTGATAGTATTGTTGGTAGAGTGTGATGATATGGTGGTGATTAGTGTGGTGGTGGTGGTGGTGGTTAGTAGTGGTGGTGGTGGTGGTGGTGGTGTGTGGTGGTGGTGCTGTTTGGTGGTAGTGGTGATGATAATGGTGGTTGATGTGGTTGGTTGTGGTGGTTGGTGGTAGTAGTGGTGGTGGTGGTGATAGTTTGTTGGTAGGGTGATGATAATGTGTGGTGATAGTGGGGATTTGGGGGATGAAGGGGGTAGTAGTGGTGGTGGTGGTGGGTGGTGGTGGTGGTGGTGGTTGGTGGTGGTGGGGGTGGTGGTAGTGGTGGTGGTGGTGGTGGTGATAGTGGTGGTGGTGGTGGTGGTTTGGTTGGTGGTGGTGGTGGTGGTGGTGGTGGTGGTGGTGGTGGTGATATTTGGTGGTGGTGGTGGTGGTAGTAGTGGTGGTGGTGGGTGGGTGGTGGTGGGTGGTGATAGTGGTGGTGGTGGTGGTGGTGGTGTAGGGGTTTGGGGGTGGTGGTAGTAGTGGTGGTGGTGGTTTAATGATAGATGTATGTAGTAGATAACATGAAGCAGTCTACTCTGGCACTTCAGGTATGTCAATAATATACATTATCTTATTCATATTAATATATATATTGACACAACATTTTTGCTGACACTGGAGATTTATATATACATTAGTTAACTTGTGCAAGTATTGTCATGATTTGTAAGTCAGTTAGGTTCATTCTTGAACAATATTAACTTCTGTGTCAGTTAATATAGTTCATTACCGGGTATTTTTATTATGTGAATTCTGCAGATTAAGATGTATTGTGCAGTGGAGATGATGTGCAACTGGAAAAAACTGTTTATTGTAATCAAACCTAAATAAGGTCATCCTAACCTTACCTAGAGTTATTCCTGGTCTAGGTCAGGTTCAGTTACGTTACATTAGGTTTAGTTAATAAAAAAACAGTTTTTTTTCCCAAAGATCTCAAAATATAACGTCTCCATTGCACAACCTGTTTAATTTATATCAACTATCACTTAGATCAAAAACTGGTCATATACTCCATATTATCTCTACTTTGTAATGAAAATGTTATTATTTATATTTTTCTAAGGGATAACGTTTAACTGTAACCTTTGATTAAATTTTGACTTGCTTCAATGTTTATGTTGGTTCAATGTTTATGTGGGCGAGGAGCATGAAGCAGCATCATGAGGAGACACAAGACGCAATACAACTGCCAACACAGGTGACATCATGACAACACATTAACGTCATGACAACACAGTGACGTCACAACATGAAGGTAACATGTAAGAGTGACGTCACTTACCCATACTTCACCTCCGCGAATGATAATAAATTTCTGTGTTGTGGAGAGAGATTGTGATAGTGATTAGTGCTGTTACGAAGAGCAGACATTACTGCCTACTATTATACACACTTTATACACTATAATATACACACTTTATACACTATAATATACACACTTTATACACTATAATATACACATTATATACACTTTTAAAAAAATTTTTTTAAAATACACTATGTTTATACAAAACAAGGAAAATTTTTTGTTTAGATTGCGGTTTTAAAAAATTTCAGTGCAAAATATTCAATTTTTATTTCCCAAATATATAAAAATTTCATTAATTTACGGCCTGTAGACATTACTGTGATCATGTTAAAACGTTATGCAAATATTTTAAAAGGAAATAAAAACAAAAAAGATCAGATATTTAAAAAAAAAAATTCTAACCCAAAAAAAAAAAAAAAAAAAAAAATAAATTTTTTTGGGGGCCACCAAAAAAAAAACAAAAACAAAAAACACAAACACCCAAAAAACAAAAAAAACACCCCAAAAAAAAAAACCCCCCAAAAACACAACATAAAAAACACACACACAAAAAACCCCCCAAAACCCCCCCCCCCCCCCCCAAAAAAAAAAAAAAAAAAGGGGAAAACCCCCCCCGAGGTAAGGGGGGGGGGTTTAAAAAACCGGGGGGGGGAAAAAAAAAAGGGGGGGTTTTTAAAAAAAAAATTGGGGGGGGGGGGGAAAAAAAAAAAAAAAAGGTTTTTGGGGGGGACCGGGGAAAGGGGGGAAAGGGGGCCCAAAAAAATTTTTTGGGGGGGGGGTTTTTTTTCCCCGGGGGGGGGGGGTTGGGTTTTTTTGGGGGGGGGGGGGGAGGGTTTTTAAAATTTTTTTTTCGGGGAAAAAAAAAAGGGGGGGGGAAAACCCCCTTTTTTGGGGGGGGGAAGGGGGGGCCCCCCCCCAAAAAAGGGGGTTAAAAAAAAAAAATATAAAAAAAAAAAAAAAAAAAAAAACCCCCCCAAAAAAAAAAAAAAAAAAAAAAAAAAAAAAAACCCCCCAAAAAAAAAACCCCCCCCCCAACCCCCGGGGGGGGGGGGAAAAAAAAAAAAAAAAATTTTTTTTTTTTTTTAAAAAAAAAAAAATTTTTTTTTTTTTTAAAAAAAAAAAAAATTTTTTTTTTTAAAAAAAAAAAAAAAAAAAAAAATTTTTTTTTTTTTTTTTAAAAAAAATTTGGGGGGGGTTTTTTTTTTTTGGGGGGGTTTTTGGGGGGGGGTTTTTTTTTTGGGGGGTTTTTCCGGGGGGGGGGGGGGGAAAAAAAGGGGGGGGGTTTTTTTTTTGGGGGGGGTTTTTTTTTTTTTTTTCTTTAAAGGGGGGGGGGGGGGGGGGGTTTGGGGGTTTTTTTTTTTTGGGGGGGGGGGGTTTTTTTTAAAAGGGGGGGGGGGGGGGGGGGGGTTTTTTTTAAAAAGGGGGGGAAATTTTTAAAAAGGGGGGGGGGGGGGTTAAAAGGGGGTTTAAAAGGGGGGAAAAAAAAAACCCCGGGGGGGGGGGGAAAGGGGTTTTTGGGGGGTGGGGTGGGAATGTGGAAAGGGGGGGTTGGTGGGGTGGGGGGGGGGGGTGATGGGGTTTGGGGGGGAAGGGGTGGGTAGTGGGGTGGGTTTGGGGGGGGGGGGGTTTTGGGTGGGGTTTGGGTTGGGGGTTTTGGGTTTGTTGAGGTGAGGGTTGGGGGAAGTGGGGGGGTTGGGGTTGGGGGGGGGGGGTGGGGTGTGGGGTGGGAGGGTGGGGTTTTTTGGGGGGGGGGGTATATGGTGGTGCGTGGTGATAGTGGTGGATAGGGTGGTGTGGGGGGTGGTGGTGGATATGTGGTGGTGGTAGTAGGGTGGTGGTGGTGTAGTGGTGGTGTAGTGGTGGTGGGTAGGTAGTGGTGGTGAGTGGGTAGGGTATGGTGGTGGTGGTGGTGGTGGTGTGGTGGGTAGGTGGTGAGGGTAGTAGGTGGTGGATAGTGTGGGTGGTGGGGTGAGTTTGGAATGGGTATGAGGTTGTAGGGTGGTGGTAGAGGGGTGGTGTGGTGGTGTAGTATGGGGTGGTGGTGGTGGTGGTGGTGGTGGTAGTGTGGAGTGGTGGGTGGTAGTAGTGGTGGGTGGGGAATGATAGATGTAGTAGTAGAAACATGAACAGTCTACTGCACTTCAGTATGTCAATAAATACATATCTATCATATAATTAATATGACACAACATTTTTTGTGACAACTGGAGAATTATATATACATTAGTTACTGTGCAAGTTGATTCATGATTTGTAAGTCAATAAGTTATATTGAACAATATTAACTTTGTGTCAGTTAATATAGTTCATTACGGTATATTTTATTATGTGATTCTGCAGATTTATATTATTGTGCAGTGAGATATGTGCAACTGGAAAAAACTGTTATTGTAATCAAATATAATAAGGTCATCCTAACCTTACCTAGGTTATTCCTGTTAGGCAGGTTCAGTTACGATTACATTAGGTTTAGTTAATAAAAAAAAACAGTTTTTTTATCCAAAGTTCTCAATAATATAACGTCTCATTGCAAATTTTAATTTTTATTAATATATTAGATAAAAATTATTATCCAATATTATTTATTATTATTATTATTATTATATTATTATTATCACTATTATTATTATTATTATGATCACTATATTATTATCACTATTATTAATTATTATTATATTATTATCACTATTATATTACACTATTATTATTATTACACTATTAATTATTATTATTATTACTACTATTATTACTATTATTTATTATTTTATTATCAACGTATTATCACTATTAGTATTATTATATTATTATTATTATTATTTATTTGATTACTATTTATTATTACTATTATTATTATTATTATTATCACTATTAGTCAGCTATTATATCTATATTTATTATTATTATTATCACTATTATTATTTATTATTATTATTACCTACTATTATTATTATTATTATTATTATTATTATTATTATCACTATTATTATATTATTTATTACTACTATTATTATTATTACCATCACGCTACATACTCTACTCATCCCCATCCTCCTACCACCCACATTCCCAACCGTACAACCCACAAAAACCAAACACACTACAACAACCACACACACTATCCCCGCCCATAAATGCATGCCCCAGTGAGCAAAAAAAAACATTAGTTAACATTGGTGCAAGAATTGAGTCATGATTGGTTAACTTCCATCAGTCATTACTTGACCAATAATAACTTCTGTGACAGTTAATATAGTTCATTACCGGGTATTTTATATTAATTCATTCTGCAGATTAAGATGTAATTGTGCAGTGGAGATGAGTGCAACTGGAAAAAACTGTTTTATTGAAATCCAAACCTAAATAAGGGTCCATCCCTAACCTTACCTAAGTTTATTCCTGTGTCTAGGTCAGGTTCAGATTACTTTACATTAGGTTTAGTTAATAAAAAACCAGTTTTTTCGCCAAAACTTCAAAATATAACGTCTCATTCACAACCCTGTTCATTTATATCAACAGATCTCTTAGATCAAAAAAACTGGTCAATAAAACCCATATAATCTCTACTCCTACTTTGTAATGAAAATGTTTAATTATTTATATTTTTCTAAGGGATAACGTTTTAACTGTAACCTTTGATTAAATTTTGACTTGCTCATGTTTATGTGGTATCAATGTTTATGTGGCGAGGACATGAAGCAGCATCATGAGGAGACACAAACTTCAATACAACTGCCAACACAGGAGACCATCATGACAACACATAACTCATGAACAACACAGTGACGTCACCAACATGAAGGTAAAATGTAAGAGTGAAGACACTTACCCATGACTTAGCGCACCTCCGCGATGATAATAAATTTCTGTGTTGTGGAGAGAGATTGTGTAGGTGAATTAGTGCTGTTACGAAACAACATTACTGCCTACATTATACACACTTTATACACTATAATATACCACACATTATACACTATAATATTACACACTTTAATACACTATAATTATAGCACATTTAAATTATATACACTATATATACACCTTTTAATACACTAATGATATACAAGAACTCTAAGGAAAAATTCTTTTGTCTAGATTGACGTATTAAAAGTTCAGTGCAAAATATTCAATATTACTTCCAAATAAATAACAAATCATTAGAATTAACGGCCTGTGGATCCATTACAGGTGATCATGTGTAAGAACGTATCGAAATTATCTAAAATGAAATAAAAACAATAAAGATCAGATATTTTTATTAATAAAAATCATAGCCATAAACTACAAAATGAGAGAGATATACAGATAAAAAATACAATCAGAGTTTTAGAGCGGGACTAAACTAAACTGTAAGAGAACACACACACACACACACACACATCAGCACACATCATCCACACACACACAGCACACACACACACAACAAACACACACACATACACCCACACCTCACACACACATACACACACACCACATAACACACATCACACACACACACAGAGAAAGTGCAAAGGTTTGCAACAAGACTAGTCCCAGAGCTAAGAGTATGTCCTACGAGAGGGTTAAGGGCAATCAACCGACGACACTGGGGACAGGAGAGCATAGGGGGGACATGATAACGACATACAAAATACTGAGAGAATTGACAAGGTGGACAAAGACAGATGTTCCAGATATTGGACACAGTAACAAGGGAACACAGTTGGAAGCTGAAGACACAGAGAATCACAGGGATGTTAGGAAGATTTCTTCAGCCACAGAGTAGTCAATAAGTGGAATATTTTGGGAAGCGATGTAAGTGAGGCAGGATCCATACATATATTTTAAGCAGAGGTTATGTAAATCTCACGGCTCAGGGAGAGTGACCTAGTAGCGATCAGTGAGAGGCGGGCCAGAGCTCGGACTCGACCCCGGCAACCTCAACTAGGTGATACATACACACACACACCACATAACACCATACACACACACATACACACACTACACACACACACACACACACACACACAACACACACACTCACACACACACACACACACACATACACACCATACACATACACACACATTCCACACCACACATACACAACACACACAACACTCACACACACACACACACAATCACACACCACATAACACACACACTCACGAACACACACACACACACACACACACACACACACATACATACACACATATACACACACACACACACACACAACCACACACACACATACACAACACACACACATACACACACACATACACACACATACACACACAACACACACACCCACACATACACACACACACACACATACACCCACACATACACACACACACACACACACACACACACACACAACACACACACACACACACACACGAGGAATAGACTCCTGAAGTGTCCCTGTTTCGCAGATGACGTGAAGTTGATGAGAAGATTAAATGGACTAGGATGAGGCAGGACTGCAAAGAGACCTGGAGAGGCTGGACATGTGGTCCAGTAACCTGGCTCCTCGCATTCAATCCAGCCAAATGGCAAAGTCATGAAGATTGGGAGGGGCAAAGAAAGACCGCAGACAGAATATAGGCTAGTGGACAAAGACTACAGACCTCCGTCAGGGAGAAAGACCTTGGGGTGACCATAACAAAGTACAACACCGTGGAGCACACAATCAACCAAATAACCGCTGCAGCATACGGTCGCCTGGCAAACCTGAGAATAGCGTTCCGATACACTCATTAAGGATATCGTTCAAGACACTGTACACTGTTGTTAGGCCCAATACTGGAGTATGTCAGCACCATCTGGAACCCACACCTGGTCAAGCACGTCAAGAGTTAAGAAAAGACAAAGGTTTGCAACAAAGGCTAGTCCCAGAGCTCCAGGGTAATGTCCGTACAGGAAAGGTTAAGGAAATCGGACCGGACGACACTGGAGGACAAGAAGGGTCAGGGGAGACATGATAACGACATACAAGAGTACTGCGGGGAATAGATAAGGTGGACATGAGATAAAAGTATGTTTCCAGGAGAGGGGACACAGGGACAAGGGGTCACAACTGGAAGCTGAAAGACTCAACGAGTCACAGGGAAACGTTGGAAGTATTTCTTTCAGTCATAGAGTTGTCAGCAAGTGGAATAGCCTAGCAAGTGAAGTAGTGGAGGCAGGAACCATACATAGTTTTAAGAAGAGGTATGACAAAGCTCAGGAAGCAGAGAGAGAGAGGATCCAGTAGCGATCAGTGAAGAGGCGGGGCCAGGAGCTGAGTCTCGACCCCTGCAACCACAATTAGGTGAGTACAATTAGGTGAGTACACACACACACATATCAACCTGCCAAAAAGAGCCAAGGAGTGAAAGGGAAGAACAGTTGGTTGCAGATGGAGAGGGTGATAGGTCGAATGCTGAGGCACAACCATGCTATCAAGAGCCACTGGAAAAATCAAGGGAGAAACTGCCACATACAGCAGGATCCAGAGTCACAGAGGTGAGGCAATGGGAGGAGAAAGGCAAAATCAGTGTTTATCCATGGGCGTTCAGGAGAGAGAGGAAAAGGACAACACCACTGAAAGCAGCAGGAAGAAAGAAAGGAGATAAGAAAATCATTCACGTACATAGGTGAGGAGAAGACGAGATTGTGAAATTTTCGAGAGAATAGGGGGGTACTATCGAAGGGAGAAAACCGCCAATCAAGCTGATTCTCAGGACGGAAACAGTGCAGCAGATTCTCCAAGAGAAACCCACGATTGAAATACGCGTAAGAGTACAAAGGGTGTCCTAGAGCAAGACAGAACACAATCATAACGACAGCAGCTGAGGGAGAGGACAAAAAAGCGAAAGTAGTTAGGAAAAAGAGACAAGGATGGAACCAGCAGAGGTCAGTCCGAGCAGAACAGAACAGCAAGGGCAAGCACACACCACAACTATTCTCAAACCATACAACCTATCACACAATCCCAACACACACTACAACCATACCCACAGCTCCACCCAACACCGACTATAGATCCCACAGTATGCTCACCAGTTCTCCCACCCTCCCAAGCCCCCCAAACACAGTGGTTGGAAAGGAAACTGAAAGTATTGGTAACACAAAACGCTGATGAATAACAATAAGGTGGGAGAGTGGCATGAAAGAACAAGAGGCATCACCGAGACATCATAGCTCTCACGAAAACCAAGCTTACAGGTTTGATAACAGATTCCATCTTCGCAACAGATACCAAATCCTGAGGAAAGACAGAGGGAACAGGGGGGGGGTGGAGAGTGGCATTGGGGGCTGATCAAAAATCGCTGGAATTTTGATGAGCTGGAGAGAGGAGACAGCGGAGAAGAAAGTGATTACATATGGGGAACGCTTCATCTCTGGAGGTCCCAAGGTGGTAATACCAGTGATGAATAACCCACCACAGAACAGCAGGAGGGCCCAAGGAAAAGTACGACGAGAGCAATAGGAGCGATGTTGACAACCCTGGCTAGAGTGGCCAGAAGAGCTCATCATGCAATACAAAGCTCCTGATCATGGGTGACTTAACTCACAAAGCATATCGATTGGGAGAACTTGAGCCACATGGGGGCCAAGATACATGGAGGGCTAAGATGATGGAGGTGGTACTGAAAAACTCATGTACCATCACACGTAAGGACCACTACAAGGAGAGAGGAGAGGATGAACCAGACACGACTGGACTTAGTATTCACTTTGAGTAGTGCAAGATATCGAGGACATCACTTATAGAGACCCCTTGGGGCCAGCGATCATGTGTCTTAAGCCTTCGAATACACAGTAAAACCTACAAGTGGAGGGAGAAGCAGGAATGCCAGGACGAATGAACAACTACAAGAAAGGGGACTACACGGGAATGAGGAATTCGTCCTGAACGTGGTTCAGTGGGACAGAGAACGGCAGAAGCAAGTTAATGTAGATGATTGGAATAGTAAAGCACTGTATGCAAGGAGCTGAGGAGAGATTTGTACCCAAAGGGTAACAGGAAAATGAAAAAGCCAAGACGTAGCCCATGGTTCAACTTCCCCAAAGGTGCCAGGGAGGGCAAAAACCCAAGTGTGCTAGGATGGAAGAAATAAAGCCAGCAAAGGACCCAGGAGAATAAGGAGAGCAGTCGTAGAGCCAGAAACGAATAAGCACAGATAAAAGGGAGGCCCAAATACAAATGAAACGACATAGCAGCGAAAAGACCAAACTGAACCCGAAACCTGTATACAGCCGACATCAGGAGGAAAACAACAGTCCAAGACCAGGTAATCAGGTAAGGAAGGAAGGAGAGATACAACAAAATGGCCCGTGAAGTATGTGAGGAACTCAACAAGAGATTTCAAAGAAGTGTTCACAAGAAGACAGAATAGGCACCAGAAAGACGGAGAGGTGGGCCACGCCACCAATTGCTGGACACAGTGCACACAACTGAGGAAAAGTGAAGAAGCTTCTGAGTGAGCTAGAAACCTCAAAGGCAATGGGGCCAGATAACATCTTTCCATGGGTCCTGAGAGAGGAGCAGAGGCACTATGTTACCCCTAACAACAAATTCAATACATCTATTGAAACAGAGAATTGCCTGAGGCATGGAGAAGAACAAGAAATGTAGTCCCAATCTTTAAAAGGAGACCAGACAAGAAGCACTAAACTACAACCAGTGTCACTGACATTTATAGTAATGCAAAATCATGGAGAAGGTTATCAGGAGAAAGTGGTGGAACACCTAAGATGATGATCTCATCAACAGCAGCGAACTTGGTATCAGGTATGGGAAATCCTGTGTCACAAACCTACTGAGTTCTATGACATGGTGACAGCAAGTAAGACAAGAGAGAGAGGGTGGATTGAATTGCGATTTCCTAGACTGCAGGAAGGAGTTTGACACAGTTCCAACACATGAGATTGGTGCAAAAACTGGAGGACCAAGCAGGGATAACAGGAAGGCAACTACAATGGATCAGGAAATACTTATGTCAGGAAGACAGCAGCGAGTCATGGATGTGGCCGAGGTGTCAAGTGGGCACCTGTGACCACGGGGGTCCCACAGGGATCAGTCTAAGGACCAGTGCTTTCCTGGTATTTTGTGAAACCGGAAAAACCCCACAAAATTTTGAGGGAAGGAAAGACTCGGAGGTGTCCATGTTGCAGATGACGTGAAATTGAGGAGAAAAGAATTCACTCGATCGAAGACCAGGCCACTAAACTACAAAGGGATCTGACAGGCTGCAGACCTGTGCCCAGCAAATGGCTCCTGGAGTTTTCAATCCCACCAGTGCCAAAGGTCATGAAGATTGGAGAAGGCAAAGAAGAACGCAAGACGGAGTACAGTCCTAGGGCCAGAGACTACAAACCTCACTCAAGAAAAAGATCTTGGGGTGAGTATTAACATCAGGCACATCTTCCTTAAGTGCACATCAACCAATTAACGATGCCAGCCTATGGGCGTCTAGCAACCTCTGACAGCAATTCCGACATTCTTTAATAAGGAAATCGTTCAGGGACCCTGTACACAAGTGTACGTTTAGGCCCATATTGGAGTATGCGGCAACCAGTTTGGAACCAACACCTAGCCAAGCACGTAAGGAAACTAGAGAAAGTGCAGGTTTGCAACAAGACTATTTCCCAGAGCTAAGAGGTATGTCCTACGAGGAGAGGTAAGGAAATAAACCTGAACGACACTGAGGACAGGAGAGATATGGTGAACATTATAAACGACATACAAATACAGAGAGGAAGTGACAAGGTGGCAAAGACACATGATGTTCAGAGATAGACACAGCAACAAGTGTGACTACAGGTGGAAGTTGAAGACACTGATGAATCACAGGGATGTGAGGAAAGTATTTCTTCACCGCAGAGTATCAGGATGTGGATATAAGTTATGGGAAGGCGATGTAGTGGAGGCAGGATCCATACATGCTTTAAGCAGAGGTAAAGATAAATCTTACGGTTCAGGGAGAGTGACCTAGTAGCGATTAGTGAAGAGGCGGGGCCAGGAGCTTGGACTCGACCCCTGCAACCACAACTAGGTGATACAACACACACACTACACACACACACACACACACACACACACACACCCACACATACACCACACACACACACACACCACACACACACACACACACACACACAAAAACCCCCATACATCACACACACAACACACATATACACAACCACACATACACACCCACACACACACACACACACACACACACACACACACACACACACACACACACACATACATCACACAGCACACATACACACACACATACACACACATACAACACACACACACACACATGCACACACCACACACACACACACACACACACACACACACACACACACACACAACACAGATCAACCTGCCAAAAAGAGCCAAGGAGTGAAGGGGAAGAAACAGTTTGGTTGCAGATGGAGAGGGTGATAGGTCGAATGCTGAGGCACAACCATGCTATCAATAGCTACTGGAAAAATCAAGGGAGAAACTGACCACATACAGGCAGGATCCAGAGTCACAGAGGGTGAGGCAATGGGAGGAGGAAAGGGCAAAATCAGTGTTTATCCATGGGCTTCAGGAGAGAGAGGAAAGGACACACACTGAAAGGCAGCAGGAAGAAAGAAAGGAGATTAAGAAAATCATCACGGAAATAGGTGAGGAGATGGACGAGATTGTAAATTTTCAGAGAATAGGGGGGTACTCGAAGGGGAGAAACCGACCAATCAAGCTGATTCTCAGGACGGAAACAGTGCAGAGCAGGATTCTCCAAGAGAAACCACGATTGAAATACTCGGAAGAGTACAAGAGGGTGTTCCTAGACAAAGACAGAACACAATCAGAACGACAGCAGCTGAGGGAGAGGACAAAAAAGCGAAAGGAGTTAGGAAAAGAGACAAGGATGGAACCAGCAGAGGTCAGTCAGAGCAGAACAGAACAGCAAGGGCAAGCACACACACAACTATTCTCAGAACCATACAACCTATCACACCATCCCAACACACACTACAATCCATACCCACAGCCTCCACCCAACACCGAGCTATAGAATCCCACAGTATGCTACCAGGTCTCCCACCCTCCCAAGCCCCCCAAACCACAGTGTTGGAAAGGAAACTGAAGGTATGGTACACAAACGCTGATGGAATAACAAATAAGTGGGAGGAGTGGCATGAAAGAATCAAAGAGGCATCACCGGAGACATCATAGCTCTCACAGAAACCAAGCTTACAGGTTTGATAACAGATGCCATCTTTCCAACAGGATACCAAATCCTGAGGAAAGACAGAGGGAACAGGGGGGGGTGGAGGAGTGGCATTGCTGATCAAAAATCGCTGGAATTTTGATGAGCTGGAGAGAGGAGACAGCGGAGAAGAAAGTGATTA
>NC_069441.1:29737706-29767916 GCF_026875155.1 Cherax quadricarinatus
AACACAGACCTAGGATACCCACCCTCCTTCCTGACGCCAATGACACTCACCTTGATGGGCTTCTTTATGTTCATAACTTCAGCATAGCGCACCAGAAGGTCCACTGGAGCGTGAATCTTCACGAAGTACGTCAAGCCGTCTTGTGATTGCTGCCGAAATGAAGCAAACTGAAGTAACCCAAAGAGACCAGTGCCGGTCAAAGAAATTCAAAAGGCGGAGTCAGGATCTCGGATTTGACTCCCGTAAAAACAAATCAGTGAGCACATACTCATTTAGTAGAATTATCAATCTCACTCACACACACACACACACCACAAACTACAAACACCAGATCAAGTGTCTATCGACAAGTGCCTTTAACAACTGGTACCTAACTAACTAACCCAAGCATTCACCAGGACGTGGATATTTGTCATCCTCCTCAGTGTAACTAATATCTGTAAAGTAAAAGGACACAAGTGCAACTAATGTGACATTTTATTGTGGCAACGTTTCGCTCTCCAGGAGCTTTATCAAGCCACTTTACATACTGTCGGTAATTCTACCAACTTTATTACTAACTAATATCTGTCGACTGAGGTCACCTGCTTGCAGGAACTCCTGCACACCTGTGACACTTGTGGCATGAAGGTAACAGATGAGCCTACAACTTAGGCCTTTTCGCATGCAAGGTGACTGCAGGGTGCCTGCAGGGTGCCTGCAGGCACCCTGCAGGCACCCTGCAGGGATCTAGAGAAACTTTCAGAACATATTAACATAGTTTAATGGGGTTTCATCTGAAGCGGATATTTTAACTTGTTATGCTCATTCAAGTTTTTTCTTTTTACTATAGATGTTCCCATATCTTTTGTATTTATTTTTATTACCAAGAACTAATCTACTAAGTCAAACTATTCTTAAAATCTCAAACCTCAATTCAAGTCTCTCTCTTGGCCCCATCCTTGCCTGCCACCACCTCATTCCTGCCTGCCATTACCTCATTCCTGCCTCCCACCACCCACTCTTACCAAGGCTACCAGCCCCATTCCTGCTGCCACCAACCCACTCTCTACCCGGCCACCAGCCTCATTCTGCCTGCCACCACCCACTCTCTACCAGGCACCAGCTCATTCCTGCCTGCCACCACCCACTCTCTACCAGGCACCAGCTCATTCCTGCCTGCCACCACCCACTCTCTACCAGGCACCAGCTCATTCCTGCCTGCCCACCCACTCTCTACCAGGGCCCCCAGCTCATCCTGTCTGCTAACTGCCTATCCCTCCCTCTCATCCTCTCTCTCTCCTTACATTCTTGTCCTCGTCTCAAGATTCGAGAACCCTTCCTCCTTTCAAGGTTGTTGTCTGAAGACCTTCTTCCTCGTTGCGGGTTGGGTCGTCTTCTTCTTTGTATACCAGTACAAAGTCGATGGTCCTCTTGTTATCTCTGAAGAACAGAGTCTCCACCGTCTTGCGCACCTGTGGACCAGATCAAATTTTCATTCAGGTATGATATGCCGCTTCTAGTTGATGTGGAATGGATTATACTCAGTTAGATTTTTTTTAGATACTTAGGGAAGATGCTATATTGTAGGAGTTGATGGATTGTCAGATAACTGATAGATGAATGTATTTAAAAGCACGCAGATTGATGTACAGGCTAACAGTGTAATGGGCTGACTACTGAAACAACGGACTGATGCAGTGACTGACTAATAGACAGAAAGCATAAATGTTCAAGAGGGAGCTTTTCCATCATTGCTGGATGAGATGGATGAATTAAATACAGTATTTACTAGTTCAGAAGAGTATGATGCCAGTATCCTAAGAAACTGACGATGTTTTCTCTAATAACTATTATGTAAATAATTAGTTAATAAGCAAGTTGACTATTCAAGGAGAGACATGACTGCTCAAACGGCAGGGGGCGACCCGACGTGGATTGCTCTTGAGCCTTAGAGGGTTGATGAGTGATTGCTCAAGAGGGAGGGGCGGGAGGGGATGGACCAACGTGATTCCTCAGAGGGTGGACTGACGCTGATTGGCTGGAACAGAATTCACTAACGCTATTCAGCTATTGAATTGATATACGTCACAGATGGTATTCAGCTGTAATTTCTCGATCACACGAATTATCTACACAGTCATCTGAATAACTTTACGTATCAGAATAATAGCAATAATAATAATAATAATAATAATAATAATAATAATAATAATAATAATAATAATAATAAAATATGCTATTATTCGCTACAAGTTCAAAATGAAGCTCAATGGCCTGAAAAAAAGGGAAAATTTATCATATGAACGAAGAATGTGTTATTTAAAAAAAAAAGTAACCATTCGTAGCTTTAATGAATTTACACAAATATTGCATTCATCAGTACATTAATTTAATTTTTCTAGCTAGTTTTGATGTTTATTAAGACATACATAGCGAGTGACGTGACTGACTCATCTTAAGTGATAAGGGAACCGCTACAATTAGACTATTTCATTGTATTTATATATAAGCATTTATAGGACTAGATTTAATACATGAATAAAAATAAATTTTACTATATTAACAATGACTTTGAGGCGCTGATCAAGGCACATGGAAGAAATGTTTTGGGGTTTGTTTTAAGAACACATAAGATGGAATTAATTGAATCTTGCAGATTTCTACTTGCATTTTTGTATGCATTTACCTTTAGTTATCTGTATGTTTCTTAATAGATCTCATCTGTGTAAGATTTATTTTCCAATTTAAGAGGCTTGGTCAAAGATTAGGCGGCGGAAATGGTGATCCTCGTAACCATTAAACAAAAATGTTACTGCTTAAGTCAGCCCCGGTGTGAGTGAGACCACGGTGGACATAACAGTGTTCATCTTGTAGGCAGAAATACACCGCAGACTTGAACAGCGATGAAAGTTCACGTCCGACCATACGAATTTGAGGTTTAAACACTTGCAAAATTAAGAGAATGGTGGAGCATTTAATAAGGTTTAAGTGAGAAATTTCCCGACGGACGGCAAGTTGTAAGTGTTGACCGAACACACGGTGCTCCTGATAAGTGTTTCAGGGAACAATAAAATATTCTACGTTCCAAGAACAGCCAAATGTGATGCACACTTATGGATCGTTCTCCAGACACACTAACATCAACCTACAACTCGATTATTAGCATGGTAAACTAGCACAGTAGAGAGGCTCAGCTCTCAGACTCACCCAGGGACAAAGATAACCAGATGCCAAAAGATATTACTATGAACACTATCCTTCAAGAAACTAATCATGCTTCATCCTCAACTTTGATTACTTTCTAAAATCAGTGCTCTGGAACATATAAACGAACTTAGGGAAAAATATACTACCACATAGACAACGCCGATGGTTCCCTTAACCCTGACACTGGAGGACGAAAAGTGTTGTTATTGTAAACCAGACTGACGGTACTATAATACAGAGGTGTATTAGAAATGATATCTTGGCTTCCACTTACAAAGTGAGCTGTTTGTCATACCTGTTGCTCTCAAACTTGTGAAAACTTCTACCACACACAGTATAATTGTAGCTGACTCTCTTCAATCAATCAGTCAATCAGATTCTTAGGTATGACCCACAAGTGGGTAGGCGGGGAAGTGGGGACAGACGAAGAATAGCCGGTGTGAGGAATGTCTTGAGTTGTAGATAAAGAGCCATGCCTAAACCCAGCAGCAAGGCATTGTGAAACAGGAGTGGCTAGCGATGTATAAGGCACGAGAAGCAAGCTGTACAGGCTGAATCTTGAACGGTGGGTATATATTGAACCGGAAGGGCTGGAGATCGGCAGGAAGGCATGGATGGAGAGGGAGGCAGAACTTCGAAGTGATTGGTCTTTTAAAGTTGAGGAGAGGTGGCAGTTACGTCGTGATAGGTGGGTGATATTTCTTCATATCTGTGTCCGTATTATTTTAATTTTTTTTTCGTCGTGGACATTTTGAAGTCTTTTGTACGCGGGTTTTGAAATGGGGAAATTTTGCCCAGGTGAGTGGAGTCGACACAGGTTTTCAAGAAAGGCCTTCAGTGTGATTTTCCAAAACCGGGGAGCAACAGTGTACTTTATTCCATGGAGTATGCGACAACTGCTTAGTTGCATAAAACAACTGGCTGATGCATTATTTGTGTAGAAAGTGATAGATTCAGTTGTTCTAACATTTTTTCTTCTTCCATTTCTTCAGGTATTGGTGAAGGTTGAGGTGAAGTTTCAGGTGGTTGTGTCTTGGCTCTCTTGGCTTTTGGTGGTTGTAGATGAGGTGAAGGAGCTGATTCATCAGTAATAGAAGTGGTGATGGACGTCGGTGGGGATCCTCATTGGTGGAAATAAATGGAGTCCTCTCACTGGTGAGTTTTGGATTCGTACAGTTGTCTTCTTCAAGAACCAAGCCTTGCAAGTTGTCAGGTGCTGTGAAGCTGACGATTTTTGGTATGAACTTCAGAATATCCCCTGAAGGGGGACATTGTGGGAAGATGAAGGTTGGCATGTTGTTCACTGAAAAGTGAAGGGTCCAAGGACAGCTAAGTTTTGTATGTGAGCAAACAACATGCAATAGTAAATTTGTGTGGAAACCCGTCTGGAGTGGGAGAAAAGGGGTGGGGTTGGGGGCGTCTGTCGAGGGCTTGAGGATCTTACGGGGGGCCTCGGGAGATTTTTATAGCAGCAAAAGGGGGGGAAATTTTAGGGTCGTCCCTTTATTTTTTTTTAATCTTCTTAGATAAGACTCCTTTCGGAGGGGAAATTTTGCTGCAGTGTGTGATGGTCACTTTGCAGTTGATAAAAGTAGGAACGGTGGGGTACAGGTTCGAAAGTCATGGCCGTCTTTCACAAGGGAGCGTCTTCTTTCCTCCGGGGGGTTGATGTAAAAATAAAAAAAGCCGGGGCCATCTGACGGGGCTCTGGCGGCTATATGGTGCCAAAACGTGCCCTTTAAAGCATTTATTTATTTTTTTTTTATTTAAAAAATTTGAACAACATACAGAGGTACAAAAATACGGGTAAGAGCAAAACCCAAAAAGCCCTTGGAGCATACATTAGGGCTGGTTTAAAAATTAACTTAAATTAAAATAAGCAATGATGAAAACAGTGATAAAAAATTTTTGGAAACAGATAAAAATAAAGCACAAATGAGTATTACAAAAACGCCAAAGGGGTTGCATGCATTGTACATTCGTAGAATGGGTATTCTGTTGGTAGTGTATTTAAAAATAACAAAGTTTTGATTGGGGCTTAGGTTTAACATTTATGTGATATAATTTTGGAAACATTTAAGAAAACAATTTAAAGGTTTTAGTTATTTAGTATTTATTTGGTTTTGGTGAGTAAATGATCTTTGAGAAAGACTTGAATTTTAAACAGGGAAAAGGTTTCTTTTATATTTCAGGAAGAAATTTCCCGATTTTAGGGCCTTTTATGTGCTTTTAGTTTTTTGCATAGGTTGGGGGAATTTGGGCACGAGGAACAACAAAAAAAGGGGCTGGCCTTTTGTTTTGGTCATGTTTCTGTTGAGGTTTGGAAGGGATGTTTGAGGGGGGGGTTAAATAGAGTTAAAAAGGTTTTATTATGTAATAGGTGCAGAATAAGTTGGATGTTTTGTTTGGGGAGTGGTTAGTGTTTTGAAATTTTGTGGAGTGTTGCCTGTAGTGGAATTGTTATCATTCTACGCGCCTTTTGTTTTGGTAATTATGGTCTGAGATGGTTAACTGGAAAAGGGTTGGATATCTTCGTGATACTTTCTACCCTGTCCGAGTCATTTTGCCCCAAAAGGAAACTTTTAAGTTCTTCAGTGACGGTCCCCGATGGCCTAAAATGTTTTAAAAACACTGATCTTCTAACATCAAGTAGGGGGAGGCGAGATAACAAAGCCCGTTTGTCAAGGTTTTTCATTTCCCTTGGGGGGAAGGACTTTTTCGTTCCTCATATAAAGAAGGTGACATGAAGGTTTTTTAGCGATCAATGCCGAGAACTTGACCCGCGACAATTTTTAGGGAACCGCTCGGGGCACGTTTACGACAGAGCTTTTGGGTTTTAAACTTTACACGGGGGAAAAACGGGTCACTTGGAAAAGGTAGGGTTTCCCCCCAACGGGGATCGTAGGGGGACTGAAATGAGAGTAAGAGCTACTGCGACGCCAGGACAGGTCCAAGTGAATCTTGAGTTTTACACTCTTCAAAAAAGGCTCTAAAAACCTGTAAAAATTAAGTACATGTGTATGAAGCTACGACCCAATGCAAAATTATTAAAAAAAAAGATTCAGTTTTTAAGTTTTTGTGGTTCCTCTCTGCTAGGCCCCAGGAACATGATACAGCTGATGAATTAGCTAAATAGTCATCAAATAAAGAGAATGAGTATAATTTAGTTTTTTTCTCGAAGAAGCTTACGAAACTTTGTCAGAAAGGAACTTATTAACGATACTGAAGAAAGCAGAACAGTACAGATAGGAACTAGCAGATCCATTATCCATGATAATGAAACGTGTGAAGTAAACATATCTATGGAGAAAGAAACAAGGTCAGTAGATAGCAAGATGTTGTGGACGATGACAGAGGATTACATTGGAGGTATATATATATATATAAATATATATATATATATATATATATATATATATATATATATATATATATATATATATATATATATATATGTCGTGCCGAATATGTAAACTGGTCAATTAGCAAGAACTCATTTAAAATTAAGTCCTTTCCAAAAACTTTTTCTTATACGTTTAAAAATATATTTTTTTCATTAATGTTAATGTTAATTTTTTTAATTTTGCACCAAAAGAAACTTAGAAAACTTACCTAACCTTGTTATAACAAGAGCAATTTATTTTAGCCTAACCCAACTAAATATATTTTAGATTTGTTTACAGTAATTTAATACTATACAAACACAATGAAATATACTTTTTTCGTTAGGTTCAGAATGATCTGGGCGAAATTATTGCATACACAAATTTTCGCTTGTCCTATATGGCAAGATGAGCGTTGCTGTTTAAGCCAAGATCGCAATTTCTGCCTCATCGACACCATGCCCAGCCCTTCTAGGGTAGGGTAGGTGCCTGAGCCAGAGCTTGCAGCTCACAAGACTGTCATTCCCAATAGCCCCCTTGGGGCGGGGATGGCAGACCAGAGAGGCCTAGCTTCTCCCTACGAGCCCCGTGAGGGGGGGATGTGGCTAGGCCTGGGGACAGTTGGTCCCAAAGATAAGGGGGTACTTGTGCCTCCTCCCATGGGAGACTTAGGTCTCAGATACTCCCTAGAGAGGGAGCCAAGGCCGGGCCACCACTTGGAAAAGGCCCGGGCCGGGAGAATACCGGCGAATCTTTAATAATAATAATAAGTTCTTCCTATTCGGCACAAATTATATATATATATATATATTATATATATATATTATATATATAATATATAATATATATATACTATATATATATTATAATGTCCAGACTAGCAACCCTTCAGAGACACCTCCATGTAAACCTTACAAGATATGGCAAAACTCATCATCGTTGATTCATGATCAGATATCTAAGAATGTTGAGGTTGCCTCCACATTTTCACAGACTACATGAATGATCTGTTTTTAAAGATTTCAAACCAGTTATGACCAGTTTTTAAGTCTTAATCAGATATTATTTTTGATTGTGTTGCTTATTGCACTGTATACAACTATATGATGTAAGTGCATTTTTTTAGTGGTAATTAGATATCAACTTTTTAAGTTTGCATTACTTACTGTACTGTGTACAGCAACTATATGAAGTAACTGTAAAATATGAAATGACTAGTATTTCTATTTAATGATGTAACACGTGTAATAATATTTTTTGCGCTACCGCTCACAGGATAATCATGGAGGTGCACACTGAACTAGCCACTCAAGCGGCACAGCTAAACACAACAACTGCTAATTAATATTTTAAAGCCTAACTGTTTTAGTCAATGGAAAACATGCCAAGGCTATAAGGTGTGTGCAGGGTTCGCTAGCTGGGCTCAAGATAGTGATCTGTGAGCCATGACAGACACATGGAGGGCACTTTCCTGTATTTCTACCACATCTAAATAAATACCCGAAAAAACCTAGGAGTTTAAAATTGGTGGAAAAAGGGTTTAAAGTAAGTTTACAAGAAAAAGGGGGAAAGGCAATAAACAAACAAAGCCCACCAAAAAATTTAAGGGGAACAGAAAGAAGGGGGTTTTTGTAGAATAATCAAAGAGGATAAAAAGGGTGGAAACAAAAATATTCCTTTTTTTTTTAAAAAAATTATTTAAACTGCAGAAGGGGTTACAAGAGACAAAAGAATTGGAGAAGTTGACAAAATTTGGGAAAAGGGGAAAAGGGAAAAAGATTCTGATTTTTTTACGGATTCTAAAGCTGGGGGACATGAAAAACGAATAAAAAATTTTACTGAGGGGAAATTTGGGAAAAAGGGGACAAAGACGGGATGTTCCGGGAGAGGGGGGACACAGCAAACAAGGGGACACATTTGGGGAAGTTAAAAGACACAGATGAATAAAGGGATGTTGGGAAGTATTTTTCAGCCACAAAAATAGTCAGGAAGTGGAATATTTTGGGGGAAGCATTAGTGGGGGCCCAGGATCCAAAACATAGTTTTAAAAGCAAAAGGTATGATAAAGCTCACGGTTCGGGAAAAGTAAAAACCTGGTAGCGACAGTGAAAAAGGGGGGGGGCCAGGGCGGGGACTCGATAAGTGGTACACTGGGGTGATTTGCAATCAAAATAGGATTAGTTTTTAGTTTTTTCCCAAACCGAATTTGGCTATTTTAGGTGCCCCCCCAATCCACCCTGTGGAGGGTTTTGTTTTTTAGTTTTTTCCCACCGAAGTGGCTAGTTTATTTTTGAACCCCATATCCATCCTTTTGGAGGGTTGGGCCCGGGGGGGGAGAATGGATAAAAAAAAGGCCTGGGAAAATTTGGCCCCAAAAAGGGTTAACGGGGAAAAAAAACTATGGATTTATTTTCTACATATTATAGTTCATTTATTGTTACAAAAAAAATTTAGGAAATTTGCTTAGTATATCGGGGTTCTTATTTTCATTAAAAAGATTTTCTTGAATGTAAAAATTTAGGTTATTATATGTTTGCCCTCTGTTTTCCCTAAATTTAATGGAAAATTAAGCCCCATAGTGTTCAAGAGAGTGCCATATGTGACACAAAAAATTTTTACATTTAGTTTGATCTTCAACTGGTGTCCCCCAAAACTGCCAGAAGTACTTGTAACCAACCCAAAGGGCCTGGCCACTAAAAAACATCGTCGTCTTTTCACATTGAAAGTTGCTCCATAAACTTTTATTTTATCTACGTTCATGTTATATAGGGGGGTTATAGATCTACTCAGGCTTCTAACTGCATTCCTTAACAACATTTTCATTATTTACTTCTCTCCTAATTTTAAATTCCTAATGCTGCACAGTTATCCCAAAAAAGTTATATTCTACATTCCCCTTTCTCGATACTTTCTTGGTAAAATATAAAAACTTTATTGAAGGGGACCCAAATGTGTGAGGGGTTTTTTAGAAATTTGTACATTAATTCCTTTGCCCCAAATTTTTGGGGAGTATCTATCCCTGGTTTCCCCCCAAATTTGAGCATGGTTGGAGTAATTTAGACCCAAAGGGAGCCCCCAATGATGGTTTTTAGAATCATTTAATGTGATAGAGTCAAGCTCAGTGTCATAGGTTAGTTTTAGGCCATTAGGTTTGGGCAAACAATTCGTTTGCAGTGTAGCGCCCAGTTGTTAATTTTTTATGCCAAACTCAACCATTTTATTTTTCGTTCTTAACTGGGGAGGTGGAAAACAAAAACAGATGCAGGCCTGCCAAAAGCTCCTGTTTAGATCCATCAGTGTATAAAACTTGTGATAACTTGTTACTACCAGCAGGTGAAAAAAATTTTCTTTTGGGAGCAGTTGTTTTAAAAGAGTTTTAAAGGGAAAGGGATTACTAGCATGAGCTTTTGGGGAGGGGACTTTAGGTATGTGATTTTAAATGAACACTCTTCCATGGAGGGGTGAAATGCCCCTTGTTCCCTACAGTGTACGTTCATGCAGGTTAAAAAAATTAAATTTGCAATTGCACGTTTTCACAATCCATTTAGATCTTTTGTGTATTTACCTCTAGCACGGGGGTAAGATTCACGGGGGACAGTTTTCTGGTTCGTTTCTCAAAATTTTTAATCCCGAGTACAGTTTTTAATTTAAAACAACCCTTTTCCAATGATACTAAAAAATTACCAAGCCCCTTTTCCTCATTTTAAAGAATTTTTTGTAGATCGGGGGACAGCCAAGAAAAAATTCCTGAGAGCTTCATTTTGCTTTTAAAACTCCGGGGGCGGAGGAATTTTTCTCAAAGCAAAATATAAACAGGGGGAAAAGCATAATAAATTTAAAGGATAAATGGTATGTACATCTTTCCCTCCGATTCTCACATTTGCCCCATAGTTGGGATTGTACCCAGCAACAGTTTTGGGGAGATTTACCCTACTTTACTTTTCTTGTTTAGTTGGGGTATAGTGGTTTTTTTTTTAAAGGGGTATTTTACACCAAGTTTTCGGGTAATTTTTAACGAAGCTAATGTTTTCCCCCTGCAAAAGATGGGTGGGGGGATTTTTCTTTTGCTTGTTAATATCTTAGTTTTAGGGAAGATATTATGAGGCCTGGGCCCGTTACAAATTGCTTGAACTTCATTAAAATGGTTTTTCATTTTTTTATCCCCTTTTTGTATGGATTTTGTTATCATCAGCATAGCTTAAAGCTATATTTTAGGTGGGGCAGGTAGAGTTTAGGAGGCTTTAATCAGAATTTTTAAATAGCAGGGGGACTAAGATCTCCTCCCTGCGGTTTTTAACCTAAACATTTTTTAAAAATCACTTCTGAAGCCTTGGTTAAAAGGGCAGAGGATAATCTTTTGACGGTTTTTTATTATCCAAACAGAGGGAAGCTACCACCAAATTTTATTTTGGCTAGTTCAAGTTGTATAACGGTTCTGTTGCAATATCAAATGCCCGGGTTTTAGATCAAAAAAAGTGGTTTTTAAAAATAGTAGAGGTGGGGTGCAGTGAGGGAAAAGGGGGGAAATACAGTTCTGCACAACTTTTACCCTTTTATGAACCCATAGAGGGAGGGGGGGGGAAATTGAAGTCTGGGCTCTGTAGTACAGGGCTGTTAAGCATCTTCTTTTAAAAGTTTTACAAAGACAACTAGGTTTAAGGGGGGATCGGCCCAAATTTTTTCAGGGTGTTGGGGCTTAGGGATAGGCAAAGGAGACTATTGGTCCAGGAAGTAGGAAGAACCCCCCCAAAGTAAAATGAGGTTTTTCAGTGCCAACAAAGGGGGTTTTCAGGAGTTTCCCTTTGAGTTCTTTAGAAAACATTTTTGGGTTTTTTCCATCCCCTTTCCCGGAAACAGTTGATTTGACCTTGGTTTTAAAGCATTTCTAATTCATACCCCGGGAAAGAGGGGAAAACATCTCATCAAAATTTTGGCTCATTTAAAAAAATTTAAACGTTTAACCCTTTCTTCAGAAGTACTCTAAATTTTTTTTTAATTTAGATGGAAGGCTTTCATGGCCCGGGTGTTTTTTTGGGCCAGGGCATTTTTGAGGTCATTCTTTTTCAAAAAGGAAAAAGGGTGAGCAACATTTTCCCGTCTTTTTCCTGGTTATTTTTTTTTTTTACCTTTTTCCCAAACCAAATCAAAGGGGGGGGACCCATTTAAACCACTAAAAAAAACTGTTCCCATTTCCCGTTGCCCAAGTTCTTCCTTTCTATTTCCCTTTCATTTTTAGTGCAGTTGGAAAGTTCTGAGCAGGTCTTGGGGGGTTTTACATTTTACGGTTTTGCTTTTCCAATCCTCCTAGGGTGCATGTGTTTTGGGTTTTTCGTAGCTGGGATATTATGTATTTAATTTTTTTTTTATTGTTATTTTTTAGTGGAGGGGGTTTTTTTTTCCTATTCTGCCCCCTTTATCTTTTTGAACAAATCCAAAAAGTGGTAATTAAATTATCATTAAATTTTTTGTGGGGCCAATGGGCTCGTTTAATTTTTATACCATTGACCAAGTGGTTTTAAAAAAGGGTTTTCTCTGTTTTTTGGTTTGAGAATAAATTTCCTCCCTGTATTTGCTCCTTTATTGTGGGATGTGATCAAGGGTTGGGCATTTGTTAGTCTTGGGAATGATCAGAAAAGGGAAAATCATCCAACTTGACAGAGTCCTGCATGTATTGATGTATTAAATCCCCAAAACACAGATTTAGTATGCCCCCATTTGTGAGTAGGCCCCAGTAGGGGGCCCACAATTCGGAAAATTATCATGCTCATTTGCAATCTCACTAGTTTAAATTCCCTTTGGGGTTTGTTATAGACCCCCCAATTTTTATGTTGGATTAAAATCCCCAAGGGAAAGTGGTTGGTTCACTATTGATGCGAAACTGGTAAAGCCCTCAGGTCGGGAAACTGGGTTCGCTGGGGGGATAGAGATTAAAAATGTTTTTTGGAAAAAAACGCCTGCATATACTTTGGCACCATGATACTGCATGTTAACTTTGACTTGCAAGGGGAAAAGGGGTGAATGTGGGAAGGAAAAAGGGGATAAGATAAGATTTTTGTTCGGATTTTTCCCCCCCGGGGGTTTTGCCACCCAGGATAACCCCAAAAAAGTCGGTTTCGTCATCGAGGGGCTGTTTTTCCCTTTTTCCATTGGGGTTTCCCTTAAAATTTTTCCCCCAGGATGCGACCCACCCCCAGTCGACTAAAAACCCAGGTACCTATTTGCTGTAGGTGAAAAGGACAACAGGTGTAAGGAAAAAGTGTCGAAAGTTTTCCCCCCCCGGGAATTTGAAAAAAGGGCCCCCGTGTGTGAAGGGGAGCTTTAAACCACCAGGACACCGGGGGTGGTGGCTCTTTCTGCATAACACACAAACGTTTGGTTTACCTTAGGTTATTAAAATGCATTCCAGGGAAATTTGGTGGGGGTTTCTTCCCTCTTTCAATCTACATTCCTGCAAACAGAAGACTCAATATTTCTTGGTTTCACCCAATATGGGTGTAAGTCCGGCAAAAACCCCTTCCTTTATGGGAAACAATGTTCCAGAAAAGGGTTTGTAAAGTATTTGTAGTGGTTAAATTTCAATCTCTTGCTCATAAGATGGTTTAAAAATATTATGCTTTGCTACGTGTGCAGATACTTAAGAGCAAATAGCATAGTTTGTACGTCTTTATCTTCAGGACCTTTTTTTAAGAAGAGTTATGGGCTTCCCGACTCACAAAATTTTGGGAAACTGGGAAAGGGGATTGCTGCACCTTTTTCATCATCACCATTGCTCAAGCTCATCCTTATTATATTTTATTTTTTTTAATTGTTTGGATCTGGGTTTAAGAGTCAATTTTTTTTTTGGAAAAATTTTTATAATATGAGGAAGGTTCCCGGGGAATTTCCCAAAGCCTCTGGGGATGGCACTTCTGGGTTTTGTGCTTCTTTTAAAAACCCTTTTACCCTTAAAAAGGGCCAGGGGTTTAAAATTTGTGTTCTCTGTTTCATCTTTATTGCAGGGGGAGGTTGTGCATTGACTCAATCTCCAATTTCCGGGGGGTTACCTGTTTTGGGGGTCCGTTTGACTGTTGTTGTTGTGTGTATTGGGGGAAATGAAACTCATCCCCAAAATTTAGTGTAGCCATTTGCGCAAGAGCATATGGTTTCACAAAAGGCCCCGGAACTAGGCCCCAAAGGGTTAAAAGGAATACATATGGATTTTTATCTACATATCTATAGTTCACTTATCTGTTACAAGCAGATTTAGGAAATTTGCTTAGTATATTGGTATCTTATTTTCATTAATAAGATATCTTGACATGTCACATAGGTTATTATACTGTCTGTCTCTGTATTCCTCAATAAGTGGACAATTAAGCACATAGTGTTCAAGACAGTGACCATATGCCTGATCACATAATTTACATTTAGTTTGATCATCATCTGTGTGTCTCCCAAACTGCCAGAAGTACTTGTAACCAAGCCTAAGCCTGGCCACTACAACATCAGTCAGTCTGTTCACATTGCAAGTTGCTCCATAAACATACTTATCTACGTTCATGTTATCATAGTGGGTTATAGATCTACTCAGGCTTCTAACTGCATTCCTATAACAATCATTTTCATTATTTACTTCTCTCCTAATATTATTCCTAATGCTAGACACAGTTATACCAAAGTTATATTCTACATTCTCCTTCGGGGTTTACACTTCTTGTCTAACATATCAACTTTATCATGAAGGAGTAATCCAGTGTGTGATGGGATCCATAGCAATTGTACATTGATTCCTTTGTCCCTAATTTTTGAGTATCTATACCTGGCTTCCCCATGAGCATGTTGTTGGAGTCATTATATGAGTCAAGAGCCTTCAATGATGACATAGAATCAGTAATGATGATAGAGTCAAGCTCAGTGTCATAGGTTAGCTTTAGCGCCATTAGGATTGCAAACAATTCAGTTTGCAGTGTAGACGCCCAGTTGTTAATTCTTATGCCTAACTCAACAAATTTATTATCGTTCTTAACTAGGGAGGTGGCAACAAGAGCAGATGCAGCCCTGCCAGAAGACTCCTGTTTAGATCCATCAGTGTAAATGGGAGAACTAGAAAAACGTAGGTTTAAGGAAATTGGTTGAATCAAATAAAGTGCAGGAACAGTGGAGGAAAAAATGGTAAATAATAATTTGTTTAGGTATTTCTGAAACAAATGTCATCCACTCTAGTCATATTTTTTTCTTGAAATCATAAATTTGTGAGAAAGAACTTATGGACAAAACTGCAAGTCTAAAGAAACCTCACAGGATGTCACAATTACCCAGGTAGACAGACCAGAAGGAAGAACAGAGTTAATGAATATAAAATGCCAAGACAGGAAAGCTGGGAGGCAAAATACAGCATCTGGGGGAAATTCACTCGAACCTCAACGAGGACAGCAGAAAGTGTGAAAATCTAAGACAGCTTCTCCACTCTGACACGTTTATCATCAGACAAACAACCATCCTCCCTCCTTCCCTACAAATATTTCCCGGCTTCACAAATGACATCCTCTATCCTCCTCACAAATGCCAGTATCTAACTAACCTCAACTATAATTTGCAAGATAAGTATTGGTCCCTGTTAATTCAGACAGCAATTTATGAAATCGCCACCGAAAATTGTATAAAGACTCCTAACACGAGGTTCTAGCCGTTGTTGCTACATGACAGCAACTAAACAACGCCTGGTTTTCACTACAATGTCGTGCAAGCCAAAAATCACCTCATTTTAAGGCTTGTTTTCTCACTTCAAGGGAAAAAGTCTGTAGTTTAGAATCTGTTCTTTGTAATGAATTTTTTTTTTAATAAAATTGGTTGTGCTTTTTTTCTGCTACTGGTCTTCAAAATGGGCCTAAAATTCACCCTGAGGTCCGTGAGGGCCTTTATAGATACCATTAGCACATGAACTAAAAAAAGTTTGGTATCTGATATTTTAGGATTGTGACGATGTCCACTTGGGTAGCTGGCTACAATAATGTCATATTAAAATAATATTTTCCTTTTGAGATATAGGCAGCTGGACTCAAGATTCAATTTTATGCGACAGATTTTTACCTACTTTGGCTTCATACTGTGAAAAAAAGGTAAAAGATGTAAGTTTTAGGACTGTGATTTTTTACCTCAGCTCCAGAAGTTGTATAGGCATGTATACTTACACACTTTTACTCTTCTGTATCTGCCACAACAATAACCTGAATATTGGTGATTGTGTGTGCTGCAGGTTGGTGAAATATTCACCTTCTTCCACTCTGAGAGCCATAACATTACTACTGTTGTATATCATTAACTATAACTTTCCCAAAGTTAGTAAGACATATATCCAACCTTCATGTAAAATTTCATCGAAATTGGAGATGGTCAGGTGGGGACCATGGTCATTGACATGGAATGACCCACTAGAGAGGACATGACAAGATACACAATGACTTCGAAGGAGCAGATCAACAGAAAGGGCAAGTGGGTCCTGGAAACTCAGTAAGTGTAATTAAGAGAATTGGGGGTGAAAGCGGACCAAAGATGAAGTACAAATTGGGGCAAAAAAATTATAATGAGCTAGGAATGTAAATAGTCACAGTGTGAGACCCGCCAACAGAGTCATCATACTCAATACTCACCGCCTCGCTTACATATCTTTTCATGCTTTGAGTTTCACAGACTGAGACAGCAGAGGCTGCAAACTTCGAGCAATGTGAAGGACCCCGGGATAAGTATAGTACTCAGAATATAGGTGGACATCATAGTCACCAGCATACGTGCGTTTAGGAAACCTTAAAATGCCATTCACGATAAAAACTGGTGATCAGAATAAGAGGCAGAGAGACAATTTGAATATACAAAATGGGCAACGGGGGCATCAGAAAATACTTCAGCCTGAGGGTGATTAAGAAGTGGAATGGCACACATGAAGAAGTGGAAGAAGCAAACTCCGCCGTATACAGATTAAACTTGGAGGATAGACATGACAGGGCCCATGTGGCAGAGAATTAATGAAATTTGGGGTATGTAATTACTGGTGAGGTTAGAAGCTCAGCCTCGATCACCGCAATCACAAAATTTGTGAGACACCTGAGTTAAAACACTGCACAATCGTGCTCATCTCACCTTGTGCTTAACAAAAGCTAGTTTCCTGTGATGATGATGTGGCTTGGGGGAAAGAGGCAGCCCGTGGAGAGGGTGGTTAAGAAATCGTGGCTCTTCTTCGTTCACACTAAACCACACTTCATGTCTTAAGCAAACACTAATTCTCCTTCCATTTTCATAAATTTAATGGATGAGGTTGCATATTTCTTTTTCTATTTTGCATTGACTGGAAAGTGTATATCTGATTTTCTTGCTGTATAAAAGATGAAAATATCTGTCATAACTGGGAGCTGATTGTTGTCCGTCTGAAAGTTGTTTTTACACGACTGAATGCAGTGGATTATGCCGGGATTATTTATCACAAGTAGGATCTGTTACGTCTGGACGCAGGGACTGATCCAGCAACCTTTCTGACGAGCATTAAAAATCTCCCAACTAAATCCATAATATAATAGTTACTGGTTAAGAAAGTTCCATCTGGAAACTGGATGAAGTTCGTACAGTTTTAGTCACGTTTGTAAAGTTTCTTGAGTCTGGAAACTGCCTGTTACTGCTGAACGTTGTCTTCCCAGTGTGGACCTTGTTCAGTTTCTTTTTTTACTTGTAAACTTTGTTTAATTATCATCTATAGAGACTATCACATTTAGAAGTTATTTATCAAGTGTGAACGCTCTTTATCCTGTCTGGAAAATGTCACGCATAAAAGACGTTATTAAGAGGTTTGTAAAACAAAGACTTATATAGTCAAAAACATTAACTCCTATACTCGATGCTGGTCCATTATGAACCGAAAAATCGTCCAATTTGTATATACAATTTGTGGGTGAGTTTTGAAAATATCTAACTTCGGCACTGCCACCTCTGAACGCAGTGTTGTTTTCAATGTCTCGTGTTAACAGCACACTTGTGAATGTGTATGTGGACACCGAGGAGAGAGCTAACACAAGTGACCAACCGAAGCCTGTCACTGAATGATGGAAACCCGCCAGACCCTGCCTACTTGTCACCTCAACCCTGCCACCTCCCACCTTCTCTCTCCTTTTCTTTCATCGCCTCCTTTCTCCTCTCTAACCTTCTGGCTCTCTAATCTCCCCCCCCCATCATCATTCCTTTCTCCCTTCTTCCCCAACTTATCATTATATTCAACCTCATCCTCCACCTTTGACGTCAGTTGGGTACTCCCTGTGTACCGAAGGTCCATGATTGTAGCCGGGGGAGTGTAATGGCTCTTGGTTGGTATATCAATAAGCACCAACGTCACCCATCAGACACCATTCAGGTAGTGAACTATGCAACCATCAGGATTTACATATCAAAACATGAGGCAAAAATCTATAAGTAATTTACAGGTTGATTTACAAGTGAATTCCTAATACCTGGTTATATCACGGAATATGTTGGAGGTGAGAGGCTGGGGTGTCGTGTACGTAACACAGCAACGCAAGAGTACACAGGCGTATAAGGGATAACACGAGAGTATATAGGAGTGCAGGGGAGTACATAAAAATAAAAAGTAAATAACAAACAGTATATGATCAGTATATTGATCAGGCCCTGATCCATCATGAGGCCTGGTCACAGACCGGGCCGCGGGGGCGTTGACCCCCGAAAACCTCTCCAGGTATATGTTAGTACATAATAATATATAGGGGTACATGATAATACATTAGAGTGCATATTGTTTGAGAACACTTACGAATGCATGAAATAATGAGTACATAAAAGTACAAAAGATTATATAAGAGTACATCAGTGTATAGGGATATATGAGAGTACATCAGAGTTTCTAGGGATATATGAGAATATGTAAGAACACATGATAGTACATGAGAGTGCAAGGTTATGAAAAATAGGAAAGGGCTAAGAAGACCAGAATGGAGTGCAATCACAGGAGACATAGACTTCAGGTGTCACTCAAGGAGGAGGACCTCAGGGTGAGCATAGAATCTGAACCGCACATCAGACGTATAACTTCTGCAACATACGTGCGACTGACATCTCTAAATTAACCTTCAAAAATCTCAACAAACAATCCTTCACGACACTATGTACGACTTGTATCAGTTCCAACTTGAAGTATGCAGCACGGTATGGAATCCACACCTGATCGAGCATTTCATGAAACTTGAAAAAGTGTGGAGGTTTGCAAAGGGACTAATCACAGAGGTAAGAGTTATGAGACATAAGGAAATATTAAAGGAACTAAACCTGATGACACTAGAGAACTGAACTTCCAGACATGATAACGATGAATAAAACATGTAGATGAATTGTTAAAGTGGACATGGGGAGGCTGTTCAAGAGGAAGGAAACAGGTATACGAGGGCACAGTTGGAAGATAAAATTACAGAATAGTCAAAAAGATTTCAGGAAGTATTTTCTCAGCATAAGAGTGATCAGAAAAATTTTCCTCGGCTTCAGAGTAGTCAGGGAGTACAATGACTTGGACAACAAAGTGGTAGATCCCTGACCTATACTCATCTTTAAGACTAGATATAATAGGGCTCATGAAGCCAGGAGAAAGTGAACCCAGCAACAGCCAGTTAAAGAGGCAGGACCAGGAGCCGAGCCTGAGACTCTACCTCTGCAACTATAAATAGGAGAGTATACATGCGGGGTGCGCTGAAAGGAAAGGGTTACCTGGAGTTTACCTGGAGAGAGTTCCGGGGGTCAACGCCCCCGCGGCCCAGTCTGTGACCAGACCTCCTGGTGGATCAGAGCCTGATCAACCAGGCTGTTGCTGCTGGCTGCACGCAAACCAACGTACGAGCCACAGCCCGGCTGATCAGGAACTGACTTTAGGTGCTTGTCCACTGCCAGCTTGAAGACTGCCAGGGGTCTGTTGGTAATCCCCCTTATGTATGCTGGGAGACAGTTGAACAGTCTCGGGCCCCTGACACTTATTGTATGGTCTCTTAACGTGCTAGTGACACCCTGCTTTTCATTGGGGGGATGGTGCATCGTCTGCCAAGTCTTTGCTTTCGTAGTGAGTGATTTTCGTGTGCAAGTTCGGTACTAGTCCCTCTAGGATTTTCCAGGTGTATATAATCATGTATCTCTCCCTCCTGCGTTCCAGGGAATACAGGTTTAGGAACCTCAAGCGCTCCCAGTAATTGAGGTGTTTTATCTCCGTTATGCGCGCCGTGAAAGTACTCTGTACATTTTCTAGGTCGGCAATTTCACCTGCCTTGAAAGGTGCTGTTAGTGTGCAGCAATATTCCAGCCTAGATAGAACAAGTGACCTGAAGAGTGTCATCATGGGCTTGGCTTAGGTTAGGTTAGGTTGGCTTGGCTTAGAGAGGGGGAGGAGTAGGGTGATGGAGGTGATAGGTCTTATAAGCTCAGGCAAAAGGGAGAGTGACAGATCCGTCTGGCCTGCAACAGAAGCAAGAGAACACCTAAGGAAAAGCACTTATGAAATAAGGGGAACACAAAGAACAAAGGCAACACTCTGGGAGCACACAGGCAAACTAATTCAATGCTAATACACTAGAGAAATAAACGGGACACTGTTCGCTGTAAACAGTACATTCTGCTTGAGACACATATGAGGAGCAATGCTATTAGTAAGTTATAGTATTCTCAAGTACTTACTAATTAGTAGCTGCATCTTCACAGCCAGTACACAAGGCTCTTTGTTCTGCCTCGACCTACCTGCCTACCTACCTACACACTCAGTCTTCCTCACTCCTATATTCCATACTATTCTCTTCCATTTTCTTACCCCCTCTCCCTTCTATTCCTCTCTCTCCCTTCTTATTACCCCTAATCCTCCCCATTCCTTCTGTCTTCCCTCCTTCTCTATATTTCCACGTTGCACACAGGTTCCAGTGACAGTTATTCAATACTCAATATGTCCCTGACACCAGTGCGCAACCCCACAAATTATTCAAGGCAACACTGTTGTAACCATATTCAGAGTTACACTGTTACATTTATAGCTGTAACCATATTCAGAGTTACACTGTTACATTTATAGCTGTAACCATATTCAGAGTTACACTGTTACATTTATAGCTGTAACATATTCAGAGTTACACTGTTACATTTATAGCTGTAACCATATTCAGAGTTACACTGTTACATTTATAGCTGTAACCATATTCAGAGTTACATTGTTACATTTATAACTGTAACCATATTCAGAGTTACACTGTTACATTTATAGCTGTAACCATATTCAGAGTTACACTGTTACATTTATAGCTGTAACCATATTCAGAGTTACACTGTTACATTTATAGCTGTAACCATATTCAGAGTTACACTGTTACATTTATAGCTGTAACCATATTCAGAGTTACACTGTTACATTTATAGCTGTAACCATTATTCAGAGTTACACTGTTACATTTATAGCTGTAACCATATTCAGAGTTACACTGTTACATTTATAGCTGTAACCATATTCAGAGTTACACTGTTACATTTATAGCTGTAACATATTCAGAGTTACACTGTTACATTTATAGCTGTAACCATATTCAGAGTTACACTGTTACATTTATTAGCTGTAACCATATTCAGAGTTACACTGTTACATTTATAGCTGTAAACCATATTCAGAGTTACATTGTTACATTTATAGCTGTAACATATTCAGAGTTACATTGTTAACATTTATAGCTGTAACCATATTCAGAGTTACACTGTTACATTTATAGCTGTAACCATATTCAGAGTTACACTGTTACATTTATAGCTGTAACCATATTCAGAGTTACACTGTTACATTTATAGCTGTAACATATTCAGAGTTACACTGTTACATTTATAGCTGTAACCATATTCAGAGTTACATTGTTACATTTATAGCTGTAACCATATTCAGAGTTACACTGTTACATTTATAGCTGTAACCATATTCAGAGTTACATTGTTACATTTATAGCTGTAACCATATTCAGAGTTACACTGTTACATTTATAGCTGTAAACATATTCAGAGTTACACTGTTACATTTATAGCTGTAACCATATTCAGAGTTACATTGTTACATTTATAGCTGTAACCATATTCAGAGTTACACTGTTACATTTATAGCTGTAAACATATTCAGAGTTACACTGTTACATTTATAGCTGTAACCATATTCAGAGTTACACTGTTACATTTATAGCTGTAACCATATTCAGGTTACACTGTTACATTTATAGCTGTAACCATATTCAGAGTTACACTGTTACATTTATAGCTGTAACCATATTCAGAGTTACACTGTTACATTTATAGCTGTAACCATATTCAGAGTTACACTGTTACATTTATAGCTGTAACATATTCAGAGTTACACTGTTAAATTTATAGCTGTAACCATATTCAGAGTTACACTGTTACATTTATAGCTGTAACCATATTCAGAGTTACATTGTTACATTTATAGCTGTAAACATATTCAGAGTTACATTGTTACATTTATAGCTGTAACCATATTCAGAGTTACACTGTTACATTTATAGCTGTAACCATATTCAGAGTTACACTGTTACTTTATAGCTGTAACCATATTCAGAGTTACACTGTTACATTTATAGCTGTAACATATTCAGAGTTACATTGTTACATTTATAGCTGTAACCTATTCAGAGTTACACTGTTACATTTATAGCTGTAACCATATTCAGAGTTACATTGTTACATTTATAGCTGTAACCATATTCAGAGTTACACTGTTACATTTATAGCTGTAAACATATTCAGAGTTACACTGTTACATTTATAGCTGTAACACTATTCAGAGTTACACTGTTACATTTATAGCTGTAACCATATTCAGAGTTACACTGTTACATTTATAGCTGTAAAACATATTCAGAGTTACACTGTTACATTATAGCTGTAAACATATTCAGAGTTACACTGTTACATTTATAGCTGTAACCATATTCAGAGTTACACTGTTACATTTATAGCTGTAACCATATTCAGAGTTACACTGTTACATTTATAGCTGTAAACATATTCAGAGTACACTGTTACATTTATAGCTGTAACCATATTCAGAGTTACACTGTTACATTTATAGCTGTAACATATTCAGAGTTACACTGTTACATTTATAGCTGTAAACATATTCAGAGTACACTGTTACATTTATAGCTGTAAACATATTCAGAGTTACACTGTTTACATTTATAGCTGTAAACATATTCAGAGTTACACTGTTACATTTATAGCTGTAAACATATTCAGAGTTACACTGTTACATTTATAGCTGTAAACATATTCAGAGTTACACTGTTACATTTATAGCTGTAAACATATTCAGAGTTACACTGTTACATTTATAGCTGTAAACATATTCAGAGTTACACTGTTACATTTATAGCTGTAAACATATTCAGAGTTACACTGTTACATTTATAGCTGTAAACATATTCAGAGTTACACTGTTACATTTATAGCTGTAACCATATTCAGAGTTACACTGTTACATTTATAGCTGTAACCATATTCAGAGTTACACTGTTACATTTATAGCTGTAACCATATCAGAGTTACACTGTTACATTTATAGCTGTAACCATATTCAGAGTTACACTGTTACATTTATAGCTGTAACCATATTCAGAGTTACACTGTTACATTTATAGCTGTAACCATATTCAGAGTTACACTGTTACATTTATAGCTGTAACCATATTCAGAGTTACACTGTTACATTTATAGCTGTAACCATATTCAGAGTTACACTGTTACATTTATAGCTGTAACCATATTCAGAGTTACACTGTTACATTTATAGCTGTAACCATATTCAGAGTTACACTGTTACATTATAGCTGTAACCATATTCAGAGTTACACTGTTACATTTATAGCTGTTTAACCATATTCAGAGTTACACTGTTACATTTATAACTGTAAACATATTCAGAGTTACACTGTTACATTTATAGCTGTAACCATATTCAGAGTTACACTGTTACATTTATAGCTGTAACATATTCAGAGTTACACTGTTACATTTTAGCGTAACCATATTCAGAGTTACATGTTAATTTTTAGCTGTAACCATATTCAGAGTTACACTGTTACTTTATAGCTGTAACCATATTCAGAGTTACACTGTTACATTTATAGCTGTAACCTATTCAGAGTTACACTGTTACATTTATAACTGTAAACATATTCAGAGTTACATGTTACATTTATAGCTGTAACCATATTCAGAGCTACACTGTTCATTTATTTGCTGTAACCATATTTTAGAGTTACATGTTACATTTATAGCTGAACCATATTCAGAGTTACATTTTTACATTTATAGCTGTAACCATATTCAGAGTTACACTGTTACATTATAGCTGTAACCATATTCAGAGTTACACTGTTACTTTTTGCTGTAACCATATTCAGAGTTACATTGTTACATTTATAGCTGTAAACATATTCAGAGTTACACTGTTACATTTATAGCTGTAACCATATTCAGAGTTACACTGTTACATTTATAGCTGTAACATATTCAGAGTTACACTGTTACTTTTATAAACTGTAAACATATTCAGAGTTACACTGTTACATTTATAGCTGTAACCTATTCAGATTTAAACACTGTTACATTTATAACTGTAAACATATTCAGAGTTACACTGTTACATTTATAACTGTAAACATATTCAGGGTCACAATTTCATTGCTGTAACCATGAACAATGTACATATTATTATTATTATTATTATTATCATTATATTCAGGAGCTGAAATAACCGTGCGGGTCATACAGCACCTGAAGGAAGTAATCGGGTTTTCGATCCAGAGAACAAAGTACTTTACTGGTGTAATCCTTCAGATGATTTATCTGGTCACAGACCGGGCGCGGGGGCTTTGCCCCCCGGGAACTTCCCCAGGTAAACCCCAGGTAACATCTTCGGTCTCCCGTTTTTAAACCCAAAAATTTCAAGTTTCCTCGGTTTGTTATATATATTATAATATTATTATATATATAAAATTATATTATATATATATATATATATTATATATATATATATATATATATATATATATATATATATTATATATATTTATATATGCAAAACAACCACTCTGAAAGAATAGAGAAATTTCCCAAAGCGCTTTCGGTAAATACTCACATTATAAAGGGAAAACTATGAAAGTGAAGCATCCAAGGAAGCTTATAAGGGGTCGGCCGCCCCTCACTATCAGATCCCCAACGGTTAAACACGTGACGCGCGGCGAGCCAACTTGGACAGGTCCCTTTTCAAAAATCACCCCAAGCTATTTATTTGTCCCGTGTATTATTAAATTCTACCAAATTCTGTGATCTTATTGCATATTTTTATAATATATATTTATATATTTATTTTATTTATATATATATATTATTATATTATATTATTATATATGCAAAAAAAACCACTTGAAAGAATAGAGAATTCCAAGCGCATTCGTGATACTCACATTATCAAGGAACTAGTTCCTTGATAAGTGAGTTGTCACGAAAGCGCTTGGAAATTTTTTATTCTTTCAGAGTGGTTGTTTTGCATTATTCTGAAATCACCTGTTTACTGTGATTTATTGCATATATATATATATTTATATATATTTTATTATATATATATTTTATATTATATATTATTATTATATAATATTTATATATATATATATTTTTATTATTTTATAAAAATATTATAACCTGCATAAATAATCCATACTACTTTTTGGAGCATTTACCAGCAACTTTCAAGTCCTATATGTGTATATTCCAAGCCATATACCGCATACTAGTACGTCTAGAAACCTCCCTCCGCATTCTTTTACTGTATTCTTCCAAAATCAAGTGGCAGAACTCACTGCCTGATGATTTGGCCCTTCCTGCGTGACTGAATATGTAAAGTAACATAGCTCTCTTTTGTTCCACTATATGTCTATCACAGGAAAGTTTTATAGGAGACACTGTGATGTACCCCAATTTTTTTGATAAAAAAAAATAAAATCTTTCAACAAAGCCGTAATCAAATAAAACTGCTACGGTGACCCGGTGGATTTTCAGAAAGGTCTCCCGATCGACCTTTCCAAGACGGAGCCACGTATTGGAAGGACTCTATGACCAAATTTATCATGAAATTCGCCTATGTTGACCTTTTTTGACAAAAATGGATCGAAGTAATTCTGTAAGTACATTTTGGGCTATTCCTTTTGTCAAACTACTTTAGAAAATGATGATAATTATAAAACCACGACACTATGTGAGCACCACCCACTGTCTTTAGACTGACAAAACCCATCAAAAAATTTAATAATTTGTTTTTTGTAACTCGTTTCGTCGACCAGGCCACCGCGGCTCGGTCCCAGATCAGGCCTCATAAAATTGGAAATTTTAAAATTAAAGGAATAAGAGCCGTTAAGAAGACACACAGGAAAAAAAAAAAGGGTAATGTATACTGAATTTTAAAATACAGGTTTATAAGATTTACTTGACAATGGTATGTTCAAGAAGCGGAAATTAATAAACCCGAGTTACTGACGGTATTAACATTTCAGGAGCTTTTGTTTCAAGGTTGAAGAATATGGGAGTACCTACGTAGATGACCGCTGGTATCATGCTGCTGGAGTCCTACACTGTCTCCAGTTAACGTTCACAATATATGTGGGTTATGCACGATCCCAGTCACTTTCTTTTGTACTTAACGATATTTTATTAAATGTAAACAATATTATCTGTATACTGCTGAAAATAAATACGTTATCTGTATTTTGTATTTGTATTATTGTGTGTGATAAAGAGGGATAGAAAGAGACAGATGAAGAGCTTACGGGGAAAAAATGGAGAAGGAAGAGAGAGGGAGAGAGAGAGAGATGAAGGAAGAGGAAAAGGGAAGGAGTAAGCTAATATTTAAACAGAATGAAGAAGTGGGATGAGGAGGAAGCTGTAAAGGGAAAGAACTGGGATATTTTATTTATTAAAGTAAATATTGTTCTGACGCGCAGGGTTTTAATCATATTATGATCCTCTCAGGAAAGTTTTCTAGTCATGTGACTGAGTCTTTCCGTTGTCTTACCGACCCACACCGTAAAATACGCATATTACATTATAAGCTCTTTATGTCTGAGAAGGAGTTATAAATAATACGAGCGAAATATGAGGGGTAAAGGTCGTGTAATAGAGGTAGAAAGAAGAGGAAGGCCGAAAGTGAAGATAGAGTAGACATCGTCATAATGGTTCTCGCCCATCGACTCCCTTTATTTCTCTCTCTCTCGCTCCGTAATTGAACAATTGATTTATTGAGTTAATGACCTTTCTTCACTTATCCTTTTTCAAGAGCCTCGTGCAGAAGCTGAGTGGCCTGTCCGTTAATGATGTTTATCTTCATAGTGTCCAACATAGTGTCCAACCTAGTGTCCAACATAGTGCCCAACATAGTGTCCAACATAGTGTCCAACATAGTGTCCAACATAGTGCCCAACAGTGTCCAACATAGTGTCCAACATAGTGTCCAACATAGTGCCCAACAGTGTCCAACATAGTGTCCAACATAGTATCCAACATAGTGCCCAACATAGTGTCCAACATAGTGTCCAACATAGTGCCCAACATAGTGCCCAACATAGTGTCCAACATAGTGTCCAACATAGTGTCCAACATAGTGTCCAACATAGTGCCCAACATAGTGTCCAACAGTGTCCAACATAGTGTCCAACATAGTGTCCAACATAGTGTCCAACATAGTGTCCAACAGTGTCCAACATAGTGTCCAACATAGTGTCCAACATAGTGTCCAACATAGTGTCCAACATAGTATCCAACATAGTGTCCAACATAGTGTCCAACATAGTGCCCAACATAGTGCCCAACATAGTGTCCAACATAGTGTCCAACATAGTGTCCAACATAGTGTCCAACATAGTGTCCAACATAGTGTCCAACATTGTGTCCAACAGTGTCCAACATAGTGTCCAACATAGTGTCCAACATAGTGTCCAACATAGTGTCCAACAGAGTGTCCAACAGTGTCCAACATAGTGTCCAACATAGTGTCCAACATTGTGTCTAACAGTGTCCAACATAGTGTCCAACATAGTGTCCAACATAGTGTCCAACATAGTGTCCAACAGTGTCCAACAGTGTCCAACAGTGTCCAACATAGTGTCCAACATAGTGTCCAACATAGTGTCCAACATAGTGTCCAACAGTGTCCAACATAGTGTCCAACATAGTGTCCAACATAATGTCCAACATAGTGTCCAACATAGTGCCCAACATAGTGTCCAACATAGTGTCCAACATAGTGTCCAACATAGTGTCCAACAGAGTGTCCAACATAGTGTCCAACATAGTGTCCAACAGTGTCCAACATAGTGTCCAACATAGTGTCCAACATAGTGTCCAACATAGTGTCCAACAGTGTCCAACATAGTGTCCAACATAGTGTCCAACATAGTGTCCAACAGTGTCCAACATAGTGTCCAACATAGTGTCCAACATAGTGTCCAACATAGTGTCCAACATAGTGCCCAACATAGTGTCCAACAGTGTCCAACATAGTGTCCAACATAGTGTCCAACATAGTGTCCAACATAGTGTCCAACATAGTGTCCAACAGTGTCCAACCACTAGTGTCCAACATAGTGTCCAACAGTGTCCAACATAGTGTCCAACATAGTGTCCAACATAGTGTCCAACATAGTGTCCAACATAGTGCCCAACATAGTGTCCAACATAGTGTCCAACATAATGTCCAACATAGTGTCCAACATAGTGCCCAACATAGTGTCCAACATAGTGTCCAACATAGTGTCCAACATAGTGTCCAACATAGTGTCCAACATAGTGTCCAACACAACAAAAGGGAAAGTATCTTCTGCTTTAATGCTTCAACTTCACCTTTTTGTTTCTTCGTGTCTTTCTCTGCAAGACTCTTGATTCTCTATCTTCCTTTACAATAACATCTTCATGCACTTTGTTTAGGCATGTTATTTTCTTTTATCCGCTTTCTGTTATGCTGCAGTGTAGCTAGAATGAGCGGAAAGTAACATTATCTAGACCAGGGGCTCCCAGTCCCATGAATCCCTTCCTGGGGGGAAACTTGGATATTCCAGGGATGGAGAAATATAAACAGATGAAGACAAAGTGGCCAAAGTAGTCTTCTGGATCGTTAAGAGCAGATGGTAAAGGTGAGCAACGTTAGTGTTGGAGAGAAGCTTAGAATGTGAAGGTGGTGTGTGGGTGTGGATGTGTTGAAATGAGGGTGGTGTTCGGTTAAGAGTGCTGCAGGAGTTGAGACATAGCTCTTGGCCCCGCCTCTTCGCTAGTCGCTACTAGAACACTCTCTCCCCACTCTAAGAGCCTTATCATACCTCTTAAAGTTTACCTGGAGAAGGTTTCGGGGGTCAACGCCGCCGCGGCCCGGTCTGAGACTAGGTTTCATGGTGGATCAGGGTCTGATCAACCAGGCTTTTACTGCTGGCCGCACGCAAGCTGACGTACGAACCACAGCCCCGTTGGTCAGGTACTGGCTTTAGGTGCCTGTCCAGTGCCTTCTTAAAGACAGCCAGGGGTCTATTGGTGATCCCCCTTATGTATGCTGGGAGGCAATTGAACAGTCTTGGACCCTGTTTCCACTACTTCACTCTCCAGATTGTTCCACTTCCTCGTAACTCTAAGGCTAAAGAAATACTTTCTAACATCCCGATGACTCATCTGAGTTTTCAACTTCCAGTTGTGTCCCCTTGATGCATAACAATGTCCCATCTTTAAAACATTCTAGCCCTATCCCATTTGTCAATTTCTCTCAGTATTTTATTCGTCATCATGTTTCCCCTATCCTTCCTATCCTCTATGAGTCTATGTCATCAGGTTGAGTTCCCTCTCCCCATAAGACATGCCCCTTAGCTCCGGAACTAGTCTTGTTATAAACTTTTGCACTTTCTCCATTTATTGACGTGTTTGACAGGTGTGGGTTCCATATTGGTGCTGCATACTCCAATATGGGCCTGACGTACACGGTGTAGTGTCATGAATGACTCCTTACTTAGATGCGGAAACGTTATTCGCAGGTTTGCCAGGCGCCCATATACTTCAACAGCTACTTGGTTGATGCGCGCCTCAGATGTGCTCGGTATGATTCTCACCCCAAGATCCTTTTCCATGAGTGAATTTTGCAGCCTTTGACCTCTTAGGCTGTACTCGTTTGCGATCTTCTTTGTCCTTCCCAAGCTTCATAACTTTGTACTTGCTGGGGATAAACTTGAGCCATTTGTCGACCAGGCTTGCAGCCTGTCCAGATCTCCTTGTAGAGCAAAAACAACATCCAGTATTGGACTCCTGCTTAAACGAGATGGGACTTACACAGATGACAGTAAACAAATGAGCGAGATACTAAAGTCCCTGTATGATTCAGCTTTTAGTGAGCCGTCAGAAATCATCATTGACTTTTAGTAAAAGTAGGAAATGGCCTGGAAAATGTTGGAATCCCCTGGTGTAGTCAGTAGAAGCAGCAGTACTACATTCATTCGGGGCACTAAACCCCTAGGGGTCATGCAGCCTTGGGAAAAAAGGGGGAAATTTAGGTTCGATCTAA
>NC_069441.1:29768416-29780916 GCF_026875155.1 Cherax quadricarinatus
TCTTCAGTTGTCTTATCTGCCCTATTATTCCTTAAATTTTACACTGTATGCATCAGTGTCTCATAGATATCGGCTATTTCTGTTCTCACAATTGCTTATGTCGTATTTTTCCCTCATCTTGTCGTTTATGTAAATTTGAACACAGGCACACTGACCCTGAGGAACACCTCTTGTGACGTGCCCCCATTCTGATTTCTCCCCATTTATGCAAACTCTCTGCTGTCTATTTGTCAGCCATGCCTCTACCCAGGAAAAAATTTCTCCTCATATTCTGTATTCCTTAAGTTTCCTCGATAGCCTCTGGTGTGGAACTCTATCGAAAGCCTTACTGAAGTCCATATACACAATATCATATTCATTACCACGATCTACCTCCTCAAACACCTTAGTGAAAAAAATTAGTAAATTCGTAAGACAACGCCCCTTTGTAAAACCGTGTTGACATTCAGTAATCAATCTGTGCCTGTCAAGATGGCTACGAATTGCTTCGGCAATTATTGATTCCATAAATTTTCCCACTATGGAGGTAAGGCTTATTAGAAAGAAAATAGCAGAAAACTCAGAGGGGTGTGTATGTATATGCCAGTCGCAGTTTGTTAATTGTTTAAAAATCAAATTTAGGAAATCAGGCAGGCTTTTAGCTGATGGATAAACTACATTCTAATCAACACTAATCACGAGGATTGCAGTTAAAACAAACAGTTAATTCCAAGCTATCTGCAATTTCTCAGGATTTTTTTTTATGAGAAACTTAGATGTTGCTGGTGACTGTTCGTGATGGTCGGGAGCTCCTGTCTGTGTAGCTGTGGTGAGATCCACGTCAGTGATTACTACAGAAGTGTGGTGGTGGTAGTGAAGGAATCTTGATCCAAGGAGCTATCCTTTGAATCAGACCGTTTATACCCTCATTTTCCCAATCACTGTATGACCCTGTGGGTTTATCTCTTTCCCGTGAGTCGTAATAATGCAGCGCTGACTTCACACACTTTCTCAGTCATCTTTGTGGTTCCCAGTATTCTTTTCGCCCATAAGATGACACTCACCTTCGTGCGTTATTTCATTTGTTCTTGTTAATGTGTATTTATTTGTTAATGTATGTTATAATTAGTTAATATAAGTTAACCTCACCCGATTTTATATTTACTTTTACTACAACTCCACGATTATAAAATTTTCCATTAATATTAAATAATACAGTTAAAATAACTTTATAAGTTGGGTTGTATTGCTTTACATTGTTAGATATTTACGCTATTAAATGTCTTATGAGGCTTTATATTTTCGCACTGTGTCATGTGAATATTTCTTTCATTACATAAGATAATATTTCCCAAAATCTATATATTTTTAAGACATTTGCCCATAGTTTCTTACGCTCTTGTCTAAGTACACTGACATTTACATTAGCGTAAATATAAGACAAAACTTAGGAACTACAAGGACTTAATTCTCGTTCACTTGAATATGAAAACAAGTTTCTTTGGGACACTGAAGAAACAGTATTGGCACTCTACTTAATTAAATAATTATAGCACTAGCTTAGAGCAACTTTTGTGTAAGGGGTTCTATAGAAAAGTAATTAAATTTGTATAATGTGTTATAATGGGTGAAAGTTCAGTACAGTTGTTCGGAGCCGTCCTCTACCTCTGCTCTCTGGGAGTTTCAATGCTGCCACAACAAGAGATCTGCAGTACAAGGAATGAGGACGTGGTGGAAGCAGACTCAATACACAGCTTCAAGAGCAGATGTAATAACGCCCGAGAGATCAGGAATCAGTGATGCCGATCTAGGTATTATAGGTGGGGCCAGGAGCATGTATGACTAAAAAGTACAATTCATTCTAAGTACATTCACTCATTGTGAGTACATTCAAACACGAGTGCTGCTGCACCCATGTTGTATTGCGTGCGTGAATGTACTCGCACTGAATTGTACTTAGATCGACATCGCTGTTTCCTAGTCTCTTGGGCCTTACTGTATCTATTATTGAAGCTGCGTATTGAGTCCGTCTCCACCACTTCCTCATTCAAATCATCGCACTTTTAAAATACCTTCAAACTAACCAGATACTTCCGTACATCACTATGGCCGGAGATAAACGTTATAAAATATCGACACGATGGAAAATAAACACAAGTGCAATATTCTGCTATCCTTTATTGACCACGTTTCGCCCACGCAGTGGGTCACAAACAGATCTGTTTGTGACCTGATAAAGCCCACTTGTGGGCGAAGCGTTCTCAGTAAAGGATCGCATTATACTGTATTTGTGTTTATTTTTCCATCCCTATGGATCAGGTGTGTGTCTAGCTTCCTCTTGTGTCCCCTTGATGTTTGTCTTCAGTCTGCTCTTATCTGCCCTATTAGTTTCCCTTAAAATTTTGCCTGTTGCAATCAGGGTCGTCAGATTCATTTCGTTCAGTCTCACCTCTTAGTTCATCTTTCTCAGGTCTGGTACTAATTTGGATGCTTATATCTGGACGAGTTTAAAGTTCAGCACGTGCTTGCCAAGGTGTGGGTTTCATACTGTTCTTAACAGATATGGTGTATAAAATTCTGAAGGATTTTTTAAGTTTCTGAATGCTATTCTGAAGCTTGCAAATCTTGCACATGTGAACATTAAAATGGTATAAAATACCGACAGATTGTTAGGTAAGACACATATGCAACAGTTAGGTATCTTTATTTCGAAACGTTTCGCCTACACAGTAGGCTTCTTCAGTCGAGTACAGAAAAGTTGATAGAAGCAGAAGATACTTGAAGACGATGTAATCAGTCCATCACCCTTAAAGTTTTGAGGTGGTCAGTCCCTCAGTCTGGAGAAGAGCATTGTTCCGTTGTCGTTGGCGTTTTACGTTTTGAGTAATATTCTAGTGATGTGTTTATATTAATATTTAATTTCAGGTCATATTCCTTTCTCTCCGTCCATGCTGTAATTTGCGTACAATTTGCTCTTGCCTTCTGCATTTTATTGGATTAAACTCCAGGAGGCACTGGTTTGACCAGACCTGCAGCTCATTGAGGTCTCTCTGAAGCTTTTCACTGTCCTCTCCTGTTCTTATCCTTCTTATTAGTTTTACATCATCAACAGTTTGTTGATGTGACGGTCAATCCCTTCTGGTAGGTAGCTGACCTTTATTTGTTACTAACATTGTTCCTTAGGGGACCCCACTCGTTACTCTCTCCCATTTTAATGTATCATCCCTTGTTATTCTGTACCTTCTTTACTTTCAGGTACTATTTAAATGTGTGTGTGTGTGCACACCTCGTGTTTATGCGTAGGTTTTTGAACTCTAGCGTACGTCTCTCTCTCTCTCTCTCTCTCTCACAGACAAGAAAATGGAAAATATTCAGAAAAAATAAATTTTTTTCCATAATATTATTTAGAGTATCTTCTACCATTCGTTTTTTAAGGTAATACATTACAGTCAGCATAGATGTATATAATTGTTTCATATGTATGGACTGATGAAGCCACTGTGTGGCGAAACGTTTCCTCAATAAAGATACCCAAGAGTTGCACATGTGTCTAATTTATCAACGTGTCGGTTCTCTGAACCATTCATCTACAATTCATAGTGGATGATATGTGGATTGCCCCTGGTGGGCGAAACGTTATTTTTTTAAATGTCTTATTAGCTTGTATGTGTGTTAATTTACCTGTTTCCTTATTAACTGTTAGCTATGCGTAAATGTTAAATTTTAGTAATTTAAGCTGACTTAGTCTAGTATAGTAAAGTTTTAACATTTATCGATGTTTAGGTCGGGCAGAAATCAACGAGGCGCGATGATTACTGAAATAACTCCTGTTTATTGCACTTTGTAAAATAAATAATTGAGATACGGTAGCCTGTTGGTGTTGGTAGTATCCCCTCGTCTTTTTTTCCTCACCTGATTTGTGTTGCCAGAAAAAAAATAGCTTTTTTCTAATGTCACCTTGATTTGTGGTGTCAAAGAAAACGCTCGTTTATAATGTCATTTGATTTGTGGTATCAGTAAAACGGCTTTTGTAATATCACCTGATTTGTGGTGTCAGTAAAACGGCTCTTTTTTAATGTCACCTGATTTATACTGTAAAATAAAGCTCTTTGATATTTTGTTCGCCTGATTTGTGGCGTCAGAGCTCTCTGACCTTTCCCTCGACATTAGGGCAAAGTCGGGACGGAAGAATTTTTTGTGTAAGGTCCGGAATGTTAAATAGATGGGGTCCGTTTTGTGAGCAGCTGTTGAGGTATTAATTAGATAGATAGGGATCACCTCCGTCTGGGATTAATGGATAAATCTTGTCCAACTTGTTCCTTCCCTACCCCTACCCCTACCCCTCCTCCTCCACATCCTCCTCTTCATTCTCCTCTTCTTCCTTTCTTTCTTCTCCACCTCTATCTCTTCTCTTCATTTTTCTCTTCCTCCCCCCCTTTGTCTTCTCTTTTTCTTCTTCTTCTTCTTCTTCTTCTCCTCCTCCTCCTGCTCCTCCTCCTCCTCCTCCTCCTCCTCCTCCTCCTCCTCCTCCTCTTATTCTCATTTCCATCTCCATTTCTCCCTTTCCCACTCTCCATTTCTTTCACCTTCCCTTATTGTCTCTTCCCATCCATTTCTTTCAATCTTTTCACCTCCTTATCCTCCTCTCAGTTTCTTCCTCTGTCCCTCTCCATTTCTTCCCGTCTCTCTCCCCCCCGACCTCCCCCCGTCCAATCAGTGTTCTTGTCAAGTGTACTCTAATAATTATTTCTCCTTAAGTCTTATAAATTTATTTCCACTATTACCTGTGAGTTCACCTTCCCGGGAGCAAAAAATCTTGACCATATAAAATGTAGGTCTTTGAACAATACAACAACTGTGTATATTACTGTCATGGCGGTCGCTTTATGTGCAGGTGTGTGTGTATGTGTGTGTACGTTTGTGTTCGCATGCTTGTGAGTAGGCGACCTGATTTGTAGTGTACATGTGTCAGTGGACTCTCGATTTTCATCATCCCTTTTCTGTATGTAAAACTATAGTTATTCTCTATAAAATGTATTTTTTTTTTTAATATATTTTTTTGTGTCTGGAATGGATTCATTGATTTACATTATTTCTTATGGGAAAGTATTAACAAAAAATACATTTAATAGAGAATAAGTATAGTTTTACATGCAGAAAAGGGTGCTGTTGTCGGGGTCGTCACCTGTGTGTTGGGGTCGTCCAAGGCCTTGAGTTATCGTCGTTACTCTCGTCTCAGGTCGTCACCATCGCCGCCTCCGTTACCTCAACAAAATTCTTGGTGTTTGTGTTGCCTATTGTGCGAGTGTCAACGCTCGGCTGGACTAACACTGGCAGTGATTCATATTGTGGCTGACACCCGCTGACATACACGCAAGCCAACGCCGGCATAATTCTGCACGCACACGCGCGTGCACACACACGCACACACACACACACACACACACACACACACACACACACACACACACACACACACACACACCACACACACACACACACACACACACACACTCACACTCGTGGAGGAGTCACGCGGTTTGAGCTCGTGTTTTGGTGGTAATTTCTGATTGTGCCATAAGGAATAGAGTGTGGGATATAGGTGTGTGCACGCATAAGACTGCATATAATCACTTAAACCCCGAAAAAAGGAAATATAAGTGATCACAAAAAGAAAACAAAGGAAATAGTGACTAAGTGTTTAGTGGGGGCCGTTGGAAGGGTGAACGGTTGTGTCAGGCCTAAATAGTGTTGCCATAATAACGCAGTGGGGTATTTGAAGAATAAGTGCGACTCAAGACCAGGGAGATAAGAGATATGTATAGATGTGTCAGTAAATACAGTGAGTGAAAAAATTAGATGAGCTAGAGACTATAGTGCATACAGGAAGTTAGTGGAAAAATTACCGAGAAGCATCAAACACCTTCAACTTCTGGGACAGGACAGACCAGCAACGTTACTCCACTGTCACCCACAAATTAATATTCACCTATTTGATTTGGGGCAGGGCAGTAGTACCGGGTCTCAAAAACTGGAAATTTGGGGGGGTCCCTCTCCCTCGAGCTATCAAAATTGAATAAAAAGTTTTTCCTGGCATTTACTAGAATTTGAGGAAGCGGCATACAGGAAAAGGGCCTAGTGTATTTATTTTTGAACGTAATTTTAAACGCCATAAGACAAAACAGGGGGAAACCAAGAGACCCGGTTACATATGAAATACATATGTAGTACATACGGGGAAAAAAGGACGTTTCCATAAACAAAGGGCCACAAACCCTGGGTGAGAACGGGATCTGCGTTAGGCACTTAAGGGGGCTGTATCATGCCCCGTCCCAAAACACACACAAACAAAACACACACACACACAAAACACACACACCACACAAAACCCACACACCCACACACATGCACACACATGCGCACACACACACATACAGACACACACACACATATACGGGGTTTTTAAACATTTTTCCTGTGAAGTGCCCCCTCAAACCCCTTTCCCTTTTCCCCCCATCTCCCTCTCCTCTCCTCTCCCCTTCCTCTTCCCTCCTCTCCCCCCTCTCCCCGTCTCTCTCTTTTCTCTCCCCTCTCCCTCTCTCTCTCTCCCCCTCCCCTCTCTCCCCTCCTCCTTTTTCTCCATCCTCTCACTTTTTCCCTTTTTTTTTCTCTTCCTCTCCTCCCTCTCCCTCCCTCTCCCCTTTTTCCTCTTTTTCTCTCTTTCCCCTTTCTTTCTCCTTTCTTCCTCTTTTTCCCTCTTTTTTTCTCTCTCTTTTACCCCTTGCACCCCCCCCTCCTCCCTTCCCTTTTTGCCTCTCTCCCACTTTCCCCCCCCTTTCCCTTTTTTTTCCCCCCTCTCTCCTTCTACCCTCCCCTTTTTCTCCTTTCTCCCTCTCCCTCCCTCCCCCTTTTTTTTTTTTCCTCCTCTTTTTCCCACTAAAAAAAAAAAAGGGTTTGGCACTGGGCGGGAATCAGGGTCAGATGAAAAATGGTACGGTTTAGGGAGGAATGGAGGAGGAGCAGGGGAAAAAAGGGGGATAGACCCAAGAATGGGGGGAAAAAAATTAGGAGAGCTTTAAAAAAAATGGAAAAAGGGAGCTCTCTGTAAAAGGGGAAAAAGAGGGGGGAAAGGGAGCAAAGAATTGGGGGCCACATGTCGAAACTGCAGTACCCAGGGTTAAATTTCCAAATTTGAGGAAAACAGGTGAACCCAAGTCTCGGGGGGTTATTGCCCAAAGGGGAAACAAAACCCAAAAACAATTTTTGGAGGGGGCTGAACAGGAAGGAAGGAAAAATATGAATTATCTAAGGTCATATCACCTGAAAAGGGAAAGGGCCCAAAGGGAGTCAAAGGGGAAAGAGCAGAGGGGTGCAAAGGGAGGGAGAAAAGACCACAAAAACAAAACAGGAACCAGAGTCACAGAGGGAGGGGCAATGGGGGAGGAAAGGGAAAAATCCTTGTTATCCGGGGGTTTTTTCAGGAGAGAGAGGAAAGGACACACACTGAAAGAGGGCCGGGAAAAATAAAGGAGATTGAAAAAAATCACAGGGGAAATGGGGGAGAAGCCCCCCAAGGAAACCGAGTTTGAAAATTTTCGGGAGAATAGGGGGGTACTTAAAAGGGGAGAAACCGCCCGTCAACTAAATCCGGACAGAAACAGGGCGGAACAGGATCCCCAAGAGAAACCACGGTTTAAAAACCCGGGAAGAGTAAAAGAAGGTTTCCAACAAGACAAACCCAAAAACCAGAGAGACAGCAGCGGGGGAAAAGGACAAAAAAGCGAAAGGAGCTAGGAAAGGAACAAGGATGGAACCAGCAAAGGTAAAGTCAGAGAAAGAACGGGAGCAGAAAGGGGCCAAGCCACAACAACTATCCCAAAAACCCCACAACCTACACAAAAAAAAAAAAAACCATCCCAACCCCCAAAAATTTACAAACCATCCCCCACAGTTTCCCCACCCCAACCCCCAAACCCCTAAAATCCCACAATGTTTACCAGGTCTCCCCCCCCCCCGGCCCCCCCAAAACCCAAACAGTGTTGGAAAGGAAACTAAAGGGAAAAGGTACCAAACGCGGGGGGGAAAATAACAAAAAAGTGGGGGGAGTGGCACGAAAGGGGCAAAAGGCATCACCAACATCAAGCGATCACAGAAACCAAGTTTACGGGTATGATAACAAAAGCCATTTTTTCCAACGGGATCCCAGATCCTGAGGAAAGACAAAAGGGAACCGGGGGGGGGGGAGGAGTGGAAATTCCCCTGATAAAACCCGGTTTAAATTTTTTTGATAAAGCGGAGGAACCCAAAAAAAGTGATTGAAATAGGGGGAAACCTTTTTCACTCTGAGGCCCCCAAAGGTGAAAATTTTGCAGTGATGTAAAACCCGCCCAAAAACCAGAAAAAAGGAGAAAGGGCAAGAGAAAAAAGAGAGCAAAAGGCGATGGTTACACCCGGGGCCTGCAGTGGCCAGAAAAAGCTCATGCATCGGGGAAAAGGGCTCCTGATCATGTCGACTTAACCACAAGGAGATGGGAATGGGAAAAATTTGGGAGCCACAGGGGGGGCCAAGATACAGGGAGGGCTAAGAGGGAATGGAGGGGGGAAAGGGGGAAAAATTTTTCATGTACCAACACGAAAGGGAACACTACAAAGAGGGGAAGGAGAGGAAAAAAACCACAAGATTTATTTAGTTTTTCACCTTGAGAAGTGCAGATTTTGGGAGGACATCACTTTATGAAAAACCCCTTTGGGGGCCAAAGCGATCAGGGTGGTTTTCAAGCTTCAAAAAACACAGTAGGCTACAAGGGGGGGGGAAAGCGGAAGGAAAGGGGAAACAAATGAAATAAAACTACGGGAAAGGGGACTACACAGGAATGAGGAATTTCCCCTAAAAGAGGTTCAGTGGGACAGAGAACGGGCCCGGGAACCCAGTTAATGGAAAAAGGGGAATTTTGTGGGCAAACAAGTAAAGGGGGCTGAGGAGGGGGTTTGTCCCCCAAGGGGTAACGGGAAATAATGAAAAAGCCAGGATGAGCCCAGGGTTCACCCAAAGATGAAGGAGGAAAAAACCCAAAAGTGCGCTAGGGAATGGAAGAAATATGGGAAGGGAAAAGGGGCCCAGGGAAAAAAGGAAGCAATCGTAGAGGCCCGAAACGAATAGGGACAGATAAAAAAGGGAGGCCCAACCCTCCCTAGAAAACAACATAGCACCAAAAACAAAAAACTGACCCGAAGCTGTTATACAGCCACAGCAGAAAGAAAACCGTCCCCGGACCCGGGAATCAACAAAAGGGAAAGGGAAGGGGGAGAGACCAAAAAGAAATGACAGGGGAAATTTTTTGGGAACCAACAAGAGATTCAAAAAGTGTTTTACAGAGGAGACAGCCGGGGGTCCAGAAAGACGGGGAGGGGGGGTCACACCAGTGCTGGGCCAAAGGGACACAACCAAACCCAGGAAAAAATAAAAAGGCTTTTGAGTGAGCTAATACCCCCAAAAAGGGAATGGGGGCCCGAAAAACATCCTCCAAGGGTCCTTAGAGAGGGAGCAAGGTGGCTATGGGGACCCCCAACAACAATATTCCCAAAACATTATCGAAACAGGGAGATTGGCGAGGGGATTGGGAAAACAGCAAAAATGTGGTCCCAAATTTTTAAAAAAGGGGGACAGACCTTTAAGCACTAAAAAACAGACCAGGTCACTGACTGGGATAGGGTTTTCAAATCATGAAAAATTTGTCAGGAAAAAGAATGGTGGAACATCTAGAAAGGAAAGGGTCTGCATCACCAGCAGCCAACATTTTTTTCAGAAGGGGGGGAAATCCTGGTCACAAACCTACGGGGCCTATGACAGGTGACCGCATTTTGACAAAGAGGAGGGGTGGGTGGAGTGGGGTTTTCTTGGAAGGCAAAAGGCTTTGACACAGACCACACAAGAGATTAGTCAAAAACTGGAGGGCCAAGCAGGGGTAACAGGGAAGGGGACTGCCAAAGGGTCCCGGAAACTTGTCCAAAGGGAAACAGGGACGAGTAATGGGACTTTGGGGCGGGGTTCAGAGTGGGTACCTTGACCAGGGGGGGGGTTCCCACAGGGGTCGTCCAGGACCGTTCTGTTTCTGGTATTTGGAACGACAACGGAAGGAATAAATTTCCGATGCCCCCTGTTTTGCAGATGAGTGAAGTTGATGAGAAGAATTACTCGATAAAGACCGGGCGAAATAAAAGGGATCTGGACGGGCGCAGACCTGGTCCAGAAATGGTCGGGGTTTCAACCCCACCAAGTAAAAAGTTATAGGAGGGGGAAGGGGCAAAAAAGACCGCAGATGGAGTACAGTTGGGGGCCAGAGACTAAAAAACATCACTCAAGGAAAAAACTTGGGGGGTGTAACACCAGGCACACCCCGAAGCGCACGTTAACAAATAATGCTGCAGCATAGGGCGCCTGGAAAACCTAGAACGCTTTCCCGAATCTTAATAAGGAATCTTTTCGGGGCCCCTGTACACCGTGTACTTGGCTATATTGGAGTATGCGGCACAGTTTGGAACCCACACCTACCCAAGCATGAAAAGAAACTAGAGAAAGTGCGAAGGTTTGCAACAAGACTAGTCCCAGAGTTAGAGGTTTTCCTAGAGGAGAGGTTGGGGGAAATAACCTGACGACACTGGGGGACGGAGAGAAGGGGGGAATGATAACGACTTAAAAAATATGAAGGAATTGACAAGGTGGACAAAGCAGGGTTCCAGAGACTGGACACAGCAAAAACGGGGGGCACAGTTTGGGAAACTGAAGACCAGATGAATCAAAGGGGTTTAGGAAGTTTTCTTTACCACAGGTAGTCAGGAAGTGAATAGTTTGGGAAGCGATGAGTGGAGGGGGATCCATACATGCTTTTAAACAAGGTACGTAAAGCTCAGGTTCAGGGGAAGTACTAGTAGCGACCGTGAAGAGGCGGGGCCAGGAAGCTGGACTCGACCCCAGCAACCTCAACTAGGTGAGTACAACTAGGCGAGTACACACACACACACACACACACACACACACACAGCACACACACAACACACACAGACACACAGAACACACACACAACGCACACACAAGACACACACACAGACACACACACAGACACACACACACACACACACACAGACACACGCACACAGACACAGACACACGCACACAGGACACACAGACACTCACCACAGACACACACAGACACACACAGACACACACACAACACACACACACTCACACACACACACTCACACACACACACACACACCAACACACACACACATATCCAGCACACACACACTCCCCCTCACCACCGACATCTACTCTTCCCCTGATCCTCCCCTCCCTCGAATCACCCTCCCTCCACCGCTACCCAAACCCTCCCCACCCTCCCCACTCAGCTCCAAATAAGCCACAGTTCCTCCACTACTTCCCCCCCCCACACTTCTGGAACACAAACTACTAACCTAAACATACAGGGGGGGAACTACATTAGGGTTCCACTCTGAGGCAATCAGGATATAAACAAAAATGGGTTGCAGAGGAGCAACAGAAAAACCAAGGGACAGGAGGAGGAAAATGCAAAGGAAAGATTGGGAAGCAGGAGCTATAAAAAGGGATCATGAATGGGAAAAGAACTAGAACTTAGCATGAGAATGGAAGAGAGGGAATAGATATGGGAAAGCAGAGGAAGTGGGCAGGTGCATGTCAAAGCAGCAGAAAGAGCTAGGATACAGAAGTTTAGAAGAAGGAAACTGAAAAATCTGAAACAGCCTAAAGGGGGGGGGGGGGAACTAAAGAACATTTTGGGAATTGACAACAAGAGACTGCTCCTCAGCACAAAATAAGGGGACTGTAGGGAATGAAGGGGCCCACAACTGCCTGGAGATGCTCTATCAGAGGAGACTAGCAAATGAAGAGCTAAGCTTTTATGTGGAGGCCCTAACAGCAACAACCAGAGCCCAAGGAATGCCGAGAAGGGGAAAATGACAGTCCCACTGAGGCCCAAGAACATTAGCAGTGAAAAATGATGAAAGAAAGCTGCAGTGGACGGGAAAATCCAAATTAAATGAGGGGATACACAGATATGCTGTGGCCCTACGAAGAGAAATGAAAGGGTGAGGTCAGTCTTTGTGTAGGGCTCCAGGAAGTCGAAGGGGAAAATTATGAAGCAAGAAACAAGGGAGGAAAAAGCTATTGAAAGCATCTGAAAGCAATAGGAGAAGTGATATGACCCAGCTGGAAAATTTTCGGGAATAGGGGGGTTTGTAAAAAAAAGAACCCGGCCAGTGAGAGTGGACCTTCAAGCAGAAGCGACTCGGACAGGATCCTGCAGGAGAAAGCACGATTAAGGGACATGACGGCATACAGGAGGGTGTATCTCGACCGCGACAGAACACAAGAAGAAAGGAAGAAACTGAGAGAGATGGTACAAAGGCGAAAGGAGGAAAGAGAGGGGATGGAGAAGACAGACAGGAGATCCCAGACCCAGGAAGAAGATCTAATACAGCCT
>NC_069441.1:29785916-29844643 GCF_026875155.1 Cherax quadricarinatus
TCAGGGGTCAGTCCTAGGACCGGTGCTTTTTCCAGTACTTGTGAATGACATGACGGAAGGAATAGACTCCGAAGTGTCCCTGTTTGCAGATGACGTGAATTTGATGAGAAGAATCCAATCGCACGAGGACCAGGCAGAGCTAAAAAGGGATCTGGACAGGCTGCAGGCATGGTCCAGCAACTGGCTCCTGGAGTTCAACGCCACCAAGTGCAAAGTCATAAATATTGGGGAAGGGCAAAGAAGACCTCAGATGGAGTACAGTCTAGGAGGCCAGAGACTACAAACCTCACTCAAGGAAAAAGGTATTGGGGTAAGTATAACACCAGATACCTCCTGAAGCGCACATCAACCAAATAACTGTGGCAGCACATGGGCGCCTAGCAAACCCCAAGACCAGCATTCCGACATCTTAATTAATAAGGAATCGTTCAGGACCCTGTACACTGTGTGTGTTAAGCCCATGTTGGAGTATGCAGCACCAGTTTGGAACTCACACCTAGTCAAGCACATAAGGAAACTAGAGAAAGTGCAAAGGTTTGAAACAAAGCTAGTCCCGGAGCTAAGGGATATGTCTTACGAGGAGAGGTTAAGGAAAATCAACCTGACGACACTGGAAGACAGGAGAAATAGGGGGGATATCATAACAACATATAAAATGCTGAGAGGAATGTTCCAGAGATGGGACACAGCAACAAGGTGTCACAGTTATAAGTTGAAGACTCTGATGAATAACAGGAATGTTAGGAAGTATTTCTTCGGTCACAAAGAAGTCAGGAAGTGGAATAGTCTTGGAAGTGATGTAGTGGGAGGCACGATCCGTACATAGCTTTAAGAAGAGGTATGAAAAACTCATGGAGCAGGAAGAGTGACCCAGTAGTGGCCAGTGAAGAGGCGGGACCAGGAGCTATGATTCGACCCCTGCAACCACAACTAGGTGAGTACACACACACACACACACGTTCCGATACCTCAGTAAGGAATCGTTCAAGACTCTGTGCACCGTTTACGTCAGGCCAATACTGGAGTATGCAGCACCAATTTTCAACCCACACCTGGACAAGTACGTCAAGAAATTAGAGAAAGTGCAAAGGTTTGCAACAAGGCTAGTTCCAGAGCTAAGGGGAATGTCCTACAAAGAAAGTTTAAGGGAAATCAGCCTGACGACACTAGGACAGGAGGGTTAGGGGAGACATGATAACGATATACAAAATACTGCGAGAAATAGATAAGGTGGACAGAGACAGGATGTTCGAGAGAGGGAACACAGAAACAAGGGGTCACAACTGGAAGTTGAAGACTCAGATGAGTTAAATGGATGTTAGGAAGTATTTCTTCAGTCACAGAGTTGTCAGGAAGTGGAATAGTCTGGCAAGTGATGTAGTGGAGGCAGGAACCATACACAGTTTTAAGACGAGGTATGATAAAGCACATGGAGTAGGGAGAGAGAGGACCTAGTAGCGACCAGTGAAGAGGCAGGGTCAGGAGCTGAGTATCGACCCCTGCAACTACAACTAGGCGAGTACACACGCACACAGAAAGACGGAGAGGTGGGGTACGCCAACAAGTGTTTGACACAATACATACAACCGAGGACGAAGTGAAGAGGCTTCTGAATGAGCTAGACACCTCAAAAGTGATGGAGCCGGATAACATTTCTCTATGGGTCCTGAGAGAGGGTGCAGAGGCGCTATGTGTACCCCTAACAACAATATGCAACACATCCATCGAAACAGGGAGATTACCTGAGGTATGGAAAACAGCAAATTTAGTCCCAATTTTTGAAAAAGGAGACAGACAAGAAGCACTAAACTATAGACCAGCATCACTGACATGTATCTCAGTAGTACCAGTTATCTCAGTAGTACCAGGTTACCAGTAACCAGTTACCAGTGTCAGTAGTAGGGACTCACTACCAGCCATCTGTGTGAACCACTTGTTATTCACTGATGCTACAGCTAACCCTAGCATGTTTTGAACACCGCTCACCCTCTAGGAATCATTCGTGAGGCAGATGAAGGATAAATAGGAGAGACGCAGGTCAGGCTTGACGCTTCCCATATAATCCGTCTAATACACGTAATTATTGCCTACGAACGTTATTACCAAATCCACGTTTCATATGAGCTTATCAACAACAGCCAACACGGTTTCAGGGATGGGAAATGCTGTGCCACAAACCTACCGGAGTTCTATGACAGGGTGACAGCAGTAAGACAAGAGAAAGAGGGATGGGTAGATTGCATTTTCTTGGACTGTAAGAAGGCTTTTGACACAGTCCCACACAAGAGATTAGTACAAAAACTGGAGGACCAAGCAGGGATAACAGGGAAGGCACTACAATGGATCAGGGAATACCTGTCAGGAAGACAGCAGTGAGTCATGGTACCTGGCAAGGTGTCAGAGTGGGCGCCTGTGACGAGTGGGGTTCCACAGGGGTCATTCTTAGGACCGGTGCTGTTTCTGGTATTTGTGAACAACATGACGGAAGGAGTAGACTCTGAGGTGTCCCTGTTTGCAGATGATGTGAAGTTGATGAGAAGAATTCAATCGGACGAGGAACAGGCAGAACTACAAAGGGATCTGGACAGCAACTGGCTCTTAGAGTTCAACTCCACCAAGTGCAAAGTCATGAATATTGAGGGAGGGCAAAGAAGACCGCAGACGGAGTACAGTCTAGGGGACCAGAGACTACAAACCTCACTCAAGGAAAAAGATCATGAGGCGAGTATAACACCAGGCACATCTCCTGAGGCTCACATCAACCAAATTACTGCTGCACCATATGGGCGCCTAGCAAACCTAAGAACAGCATTCCGCCATCTTAATAAGAAATCGTTCAGGACCCTGTACACTGTGTACGTTAGGCCCATATTGGAGTATGCGGCACCAGTTTGAAACCCACATCTAACCAAGCATGTAAAGAAACTAGAGAAAGTGCCAAGGTTTGCAACAAGACTAGTCCCAGAGGTAAGGGGTATGTCCTACGAGGAGAGGTAAAGGGAAATCGACCTGACGACACTGGAGGACAGGAGAGATAGGGACGACATGATAACGATATATAAAATACTGAGACGAATTGACAAGGTGGATAGAGACAGAATGTTCTAGAGATGGGACACAGCAGCCAGGGGACACAGTTGGAAGTTGAAGACAAAGATGAATCACAGGGATGTTAGGAAGTATTTTTTCAGTTACAGAGTTGTCAGGAAGTGAAATAGTTTGGGAAGCGATGTAGTGGAGGCAGAATCCATTCATAGCTTTAAGCAGAGGTATGATAAAGCTAATGGTGCGGGAAGAGTGACCCAATAGCGGCCAGTGAAGAGGTGGGACCAGGAGCTATCAATCGACCCCTGCAACCACAGCTAAGTGAGCACACACACACACACACACACACACACAAGACTCTGTATACAATTTACGTCAGGCCCATACTGGAGTATGCAGCACCAGTTTGGAATCCACACCTAGTCAAGCACGTCAAGAAATTAGAGAAAGTGCAAAGGTTTGCAACAAGACTAGTTCCAGAGCTACGGGGATTGTCCTACGAAGAAAGGTTGAGGGAAATCGGCCTAACGACACTGGAGGCCAGGAGGGTCAGGGGAGACATGATAACGACATATAAAATACTGCGCGGAATAGACGAGGTGGACAAAGACGGGATGTTCCAGAGATGGGACACAGACACAAGAGGTCACAATTGGAAGTTGAAGACTCAGATGAATCAAAGGGATGTTAGGAAGTATTTCTTCAGTCATAGAGTAGTCAAGCCGTGGAATAGCCTAGAAAGTGAAGTAGTGGAGGCGGGAACCATACATAGTTTTAAGGCGAGGTATGCTAAAGCTCATGGAGCAGGGAGAGAGAGGACCTAGTAGCAATCAGTGAAGAGGCGGGGCCAGGAGCTATGACTCGACCCCTGCAACCACAAATAGGTGAGTACAAATAGGTGAGTACACACGAGGAGGCTGCTTGCAGTGGAGATGGCATGTCAATGGGCAATGTGTGACATAATAAGGCAAAGAATTCGTAGTGTGAAAATTAAGAGGTGTGGAGTTACTAAAAGTATTATTCAGAGGGCTGAGGAGGGGTAGTTGATGTGGTTTAGTAATTCAGAGAGGATGGAGCAAAAGAGGATCACTAGGAGGGTGTATAAAGCTGTAGTGGAGGGAAGGAGAGGTAAGGGTTGTCCTAGAAATGGATGGAGGGAGGGGGTGAAAGGGGCTTTGTGTGCAAGTGGTTTGGACATATAGCAGGCATTTGTGAGTGTGTTAGATAGGAGTGAATAGAGACAAATAGTTTTTGAGACTTGCCAAGCTGTTCAAGTGTGAGCAAGGTAATATTTTGCGAAGCTTTTCAGGGAAACCGGTTAGCTGGACTTGAGTCCTGGAGGTAGAATACCTGCACCTTGAAGAGGGGGAAGTTTGGGAAATTTGCGGTTTAGATGCATGTAAACTGTCGTATCTTCTGCGGGCCTCTGCCAAGACAGTGACAGTGTGAATGATGGCGAGAGTAAGAGAACGCCAGCGCATTAATATATATTATATACATAATATATATAAAATATATATATATATATATATATTATATATATATATATATATATATATATATATATATATATATATATCGTGCCCGAATATGTAAAACTGGTCAATTAGCAAGAACTCATTTAAAATTAAGCCCTTTCTAAAATTTTCTCTTATACGTTTAAAGATATATTTTTTTCATTAATGTTGACGTAAAAATTTATAATTTTGCACCAAAAGGAACTTAGAAAACTTACCTAACCTTATTATAACAAGCGCAATTTATTTTAGCCTAACCCAACTAAATATATTTTAGATTTGTTTACAATAATTTAATACTAAAAAACCCAGTGAAATATATTTTTTTCGTTAGGTTCAGAATGATTTTGGCGAAATTATTGCATACACAAATTTTCACTTGTCCTATATGGCAAGATGATCGTTGCTATTTAAGCCAAGATCGCAAGTTCTGCCTATTCGGCACGACATATATATATATTATATATATATATATATATATATATATATATATATATATATATATATATATATATATATATATATATATATATATATATATATATATATATATATTCAACAAACTGGCCGTATCCCACCAAGGCAGGGTGGCCCAAAAAGAAAAATGAAAGTTTCTCTTTTTAAATTTAGTAATTTATACAGGAGCAGGGGTTACTAGGCCTATATATATATATTATATATATATATATATATATATATATATTATATATATATATATATATATATATATATATATATATATATATATATATATATATATATATTTGACGAACCGGCCGTATCCCACCAAGGCAAGGTGACTTAAAAAGAAAAATGAAAGTTTTTCTTTTTAAATTTAGTAATTTATATAGAAGAAGGGGTTACTAGCCCCTTGTTCCCAGCATGTTAGACGCCTCTTATGACACGCATGGCTTACGGAAGAAAAATTTTTTTTCACTTCTCGATGGACATGGTTGTTTAATATATTTATAGATGGGGTTGTAAAAGAAGTAAATGCTAGGGTGTTCGGGAGAGGGGGTGGGATTAAATCAAAGGAAATTAAATACAAAATGGGAATTGACACAGTTGCTTTTTGCTGATGATACTGTGCTTATGGGAGATTCTAAAGAAAAATTGCAAAGGTTAGTGGATGAGTTTGGGAATGTGTGTAAAGGTATAAAGTTGAAAGTGAACATAGAAAAGAGTAAGGTGATGAGGGTATCAAATGATTTAGAAAAAGAAAAATTTTATATCAAATTGGGGAGGAGGAGTATGGAAGAAGTGAATGTTTTCAGATACTTGGGAGTTGACGTGTCGGCGGATGGATTTATGAAGGATGAGGTTAATCATTGAATTGATGAGGGAAAAAAAGGTGAGTGGTGCGTTGAGGTATATGTGGAGACAAAAAACGTTATCTTTGGAGGCAAAGAAGGGAATGTATGAAAGTATAGTGGTACCAACATTCTTATGTGGGTGTGAAGCTTGGGTTGTGAATGTTGCAGCGAGCAGGCGGCTGGAGGCAGTGGAGATGTCCTGTCTAAGGGCAATGTGTGGTGTAAATATTATGCAGAAAATTCGGAGTGTGGAAATTAGGAGAAGGTGTGGAGTTAATAAAAGCATTAGTCAGAGGGCAGAAGAGGGGTTGTTGAGGTGGTTTGGTCATTTAGAGAGAATGGATCAAAGTAGAATGACATGGAAAGCATATAAATCTGTAGGGGAAGGAAGGCGGGGTAGGGGTAGTCCTCGAAAAGGTTGGAAGGAAGGGGTAAGGGAGGTTTTGTGGGTGAGGGGCTTGGACTTCCAGCAGGCGTGCATGAGCTTGTTCTATAGGAGTGAATGGAGAAGAATGGTATTTGGGACCTGACGATCTGTTGGAGTGTGAGCAGGGTAATATTTAGTGAAGGGATTCAGGGAAACCGGTTATTTTATATAGCCGAACTTGAGTCCTGGAAATGGGAAGTACAATGACTGCACTTTAAAGGAGGGGTTTGGGATATTAGCAGTTTGGAGGGATATGTTGTGTATCTTTATACGTATATGCTTCTAAACTGTTGTGTTCTGAGCACCTCTGCAAAAACAGTGATTATGTGTGAGTGAGGTGAAAGTGTTGAATGATGATGAAAGTAAGTAAGTAAGTAAGTAAATTTATTCAGGTATACACAAATACAGTTACATAGAATTATCATACATAGCAGCATATGTGTAGAGAACCTAGGATAACCCAAAAAAGTCAGACAGAGTGACTTATTTCCATTGGGGTCCTTTTACCTTATTATTATAATATAAGGTTATAATATTTTCTTATTATTCTACAATGAAGATAACATCTTATTATCATACTAAAAAGACTATCTACTACACGGGGGTCATTAAGAACTATCTACTAATACGAGGGTCATTACTAGGGATAAGGTAAAATTTACACGTATTTTAGCTAAAAAATAGAAAATCATTCCCCTCCTTTCTGTAGCTTCATTCATCAGAACTTTTTGGCAGTCTTCTTGAACTGGTTCATGCTATGACTGGCTTTGACATGTGCGGGTAGTCTGTTCCATTCCTTTATTGCTGTGCAATTTAAAAAGGGGTTTGAGCTGGCCACTGACTGTGGATACTACAAAGTTGTGCTCTCTCCCCTAGTACAATGATTGCTCTGGTTCCAACCTTGACAAAATTGACAGCAAGATATTCTGGACACTGTTCGTGAGCAATTTTATAAACAAGATTTAGCTTCAGTTGTTTTACTCTATCTTCAACATTCAGCATATCCAACTGCTGTAATTCATCCTGGCCTACATGTTCTCTTGGTCCAGCCCAGGATGAATCTTACGATTTTGTTCTGGGTGATTTGCAGTCTATCTTTCAGTTTTTTTTGTCAAGGCAGAGTACCATGAAGAGCAAGCGTAATCCATATGGCATTGTATAAGGGCTAGACATAGGGACCTGCGAGCCTCAGTAGGTAGACACTGTGCTTGTCTATAGAGGAACTTCAGTCTGGCATTCGCTTTCTTTACTACACTGTTCCCTATCAATTCTCCTGACATGCATGGGTCAAAGGGGATTCCCAGATATTTTACTGATGAAACCATAGTGATGGGCTCCCCATTACACTGAACATTAAAATTATTTACCCTTCTCAGTTTATGTTTCGTACCAAAGAGAATGGCTTCAGTTTTCCCGAGGTGTAATGATAGTTTGTTGTCTACTAACCATTTGCTGCAGGACTCCTGTTCCAGTGTTAAAACATTAGCAATATCTTGTGGGTCTTTACCTATCACTAACAGAGCACTGTCATCTGCATACAGTAGGAGTTTGCACTTGACACTGGGGATTTTCTTTCTTTATGAGTCACCCTGCCTCGGTGGGTCACCCTGCCTCGGTGGGTCACCCTGCCTCGGTGGGAGACGGTCGACTTGTTGAAATATATATATATATATATATATATATATATATATATATATAATATATATATATTATATATATATATATATATATATATATATATATATATGCAATAAGATCACAGTAAACAGGTGATTTCAGATATGCAAACAACCACTCTGAAAGAATAGAGAAATTCCAAGCGCTTTCGTGACTACTCATAGTTCCTTGATAATGTGAGTAGTCACGAAAGCGCTTGGAAGTTCTCTATTTTTTCAGAGTGGTTGTTTTGCATATATATATATATATATATTATATATATATATATATATATATATATATATATATATATATATATACATATATATATATATATGTATATATATACAAAACAAGTACGGGGGGAGCACAATGATAGCTCGAGGTCTTTCATGTTACATTCAAACATCATAAGAAGTTTGCAAAATGTAGTCTTTTTGCAAACTCCTGATGATGTGTTGATTGCAACACGAAAGTCCTAGAGCTATCATTGTACTCCCCCCGTACTTGTTTTGCATATATATATATATATATATATATATATATATATATATATATATATATATATATATATATATATATATATATATATATATATATATATATATATATATATTATTTTTTTTTTTATCACACTGGCCGATTCCCACCAAGGCAGGGTGGCCCGAAAAAGAAAAACTTTCACCATCATTCACTCCATCACTGTCTTGCCAGAAGGGTGCTTTACACTACAGTTTTTAAAACTGCAACATTAACACCCCTCCTTCAGAGTGCAGGCACTGTACTTCCCATCTCCAGGACTCAAGTCCGGCCTGCCGGTTTCCCTGATTCCCTTCATAAATGTTACTTTGCTCACACTCCAACAGCATGTCAAGTATTAAAAACCATTTGTCTCCATTCACTCCTATCAAACACGCTCACGCATGCCCGCTGGAAGTCCAAGCCCCTCGCACACAAAACCTCCTTTACCCCCTCCCTCCAACCTTTCCTAGGCCGACCCTACCCCGCCTTCCTTCCACTACTGACTGATACACTCTTGAAGTCATGCTGTTTTGCTCCATTCTCTCTACATGTCCGAACCACCTCAACAACCCTTACTCAGCCCTCTGGACAACAGTTTGGTAATCCCGCACCTCCTCTAACTTCCAAACTACGAATTCTCTGCATTATATTCACACCCACACATTGCCTCAGACATGAATCTCCACTGCCTCCAGCCTTCTCCTCGCTGCAACATTCATCACCCATGCTTCACACCCCTATAAGAGCGTTGGTAAAACTATACTCTCATACATTCCCCTCTTTGCCTCCAAGGACAAAGTTCTTTGTCTCCACAGACTCCTAAGTGCACCACTCACTCTTTTTCCCTCATCAATTCTATGATTCACCTAATCTTTCATAGACCCCTCCACTGACACGTCCACTCCCAAATATCTGAATACATTCACCTCCTCCATACTCTCTCCCTCCAATCTGATATTCAATCTTTCATCACCTAATCTTTTTGTTATCCTCATAACCTTACTCTTTCCTGTATTCACCTTTAATTTTCTTTTTTTTGCACACCCTACCAAAATTCATCCACCAATCTCGCAACTTCTCTTCAAAATCTCCCAAGAGCACAGTGTCATCAGCAAAGAGCAGCTGTGACAACTCCCACTTTGTGTGTGATTCTTTATCTTTTAACTCCACGCCTCTTGCCAAGACCCTCGCATTTACGTTCTACAACCCATTTTAAATATATTAAAACAACCACGGTGACATCACCGTATATTATATATATATATATTATATATATATATATATATATATATATATATATATATATATATATATATATATATATATATATATATGAATTCGTGATATGACCTGCTACCATTATGAACCACGGTTCGAATCCCTTTCCATTTCTCCGTTTATTTATATACCTCTATGTATTCATGAGCATTTGTGTACTTGATGAGCATATGTATGCATGTGCCTATCTTATGTATGTAGATACGTATGTGTGTTTATGAATGTGCACATGTGTGAATGTGTAAACAGTTGAGACACTCGGCGATAATAGTGGACGATTCCCCTCATAGTTGACTTAAAAATCAACATTTACTGGTGCTCAGAGTGTCTACCTGGAGTTTATTCCGGGGATCAACGCCCCCGCCGCCCGGTCCACAACCAGGCCTCCGGGTGGATCAGGGCCTCATCAACCAGGCTGTTACTGCTGGCCGCACGCAGCCTAACATACGAACCACAGCCTGGCTGATCCAGCACTGACTTTAGGTATCTGTCGAGCTCTCTCTTGAAGGCAGCCAGGGGCCTATTGGTAATTCCCCCTATGCTTGGTGGGAGGCTACTGAACGGTCTTGGACCCCGGACACTTATGGTGTTTTCTCTTAGTGTACCAATGGCGCCCCTACTTTTAACTGGGGGTATTTTGCATCACCTGCCCAGTCTTTTACTTTTGTAGGGAGTGGTTTCTGTGTGCAGATTTGTGACAATTCCCCCCAGGATTTTCCTAGTGTAGATTATGATATCTCTCTCCCTCCTGAGTTCCAACGAGTACAAGTCAAGTGCTTCCAAGCGTTCCCAGTAGTTAAGGTGCTTGACAGAACTTATACGTGCAGTGAAGGTTCTCTGTACACTCCCTAGATCTGCGATTTCACCTGCTTTGAATGGAGATGTTAATGTACAGCAGTATTCCAGCCTAGAGAGAACAAGTGATTTGAAAAGGATCATCATTGGATTGGCATCTCTCGTTTTGAACGTTCTCATTATCCATCCTATCATTTTCTTTGCACTTGTGATCTTGGCACTGTTGTGATCCTTGAAAGTGAGATCCTCAGACATTATTACTCCCAGGTCCCTTACATTATTTTTCCGCTCTACTTTATGGCCAGAGTTTATAGTATACTCTGTTCTAGTTATTACCCCCCCCTTTTTTTTCTGGCGGGTTTCTTCTGTTTATATTATGGACACCAATAGATCAGAAAATACATACTCCAGTAACTGGTCCGATACTAACGGTTCCAAAATTTTTTTTTTTTTTAACAATTGCAGGACAGTTTGAAATTTGCACCAATACAGACTAAACATGCGATGTATCATACTTATTCAGTGTATTAACTATAATATTTTGAAGCCGAATCAGAAAAGACTTTTTTACAGTTCTAAAATATAAATTAATCACTATTTTTTCAATAAAATTAGCATATTTGGACTTATGAGACCCATAACAGAGCAAATTTTACATTCAGAAAACTACACCAGTGCTAACATTTGAAGCCACTCAGAATTAGAATTCTCCTTTTATTGCGCAATATCCACAGTTGCAAGTTTTTAACTATTTTACTATTTTGACTAATTTGGTCACACACAAACTAAACTAAATGGAAACTATCCTGACTGTAAAATGCATTAACCATTAAATATTGATGTTGTGATTTAACAAACACAAAAATTTCACTATTTTACACATAAAATGGCCAAAGGTGCACCTACACTGTTGAGCTTCACTTTGAACTGTCGTCGAATCAGGAGTCACCTTTGAAAGTTTGAGGCTACGCCACTGACGGGGGTTGGAAGTGATCTGAGTAATTCCAGGGTGCTGGGAATGGGTTCAACAACTCTGATTATAGGGCACATAACAAAACAATTGTTCCAAGAATTTGGTCCCCGTTACTGTACACACGCAACACTACTGACCACTACCCAACTTTCCTCCTAACAAGCATTTGTAAGCAACCAACGGAATATAATAAGTTCTCCTTCGACTCCATGATGAGGCTTCAGTAAGTAACTTCACTGCAGAACTAAGCTCAGATGACTGGCCTACATGACAAGACAAGAAAGTTTAGGCAAGACCCTTGTGGGGGGAGCGGGGAAGTAGTGATAAGGAAAGAGTAGATGGTGGGAGGAAGATTAAGAGTAGAAGAGATAGTGCCATGGTTTAACCCAACAGTGCGGTCGGGGAGGGGGAACTGGAGAAGCAGGAGGGGCAGTCTGAGGATGAGAATGCATCATTGTTAGTTGGTAGAAGTCTTGCTTCTTGGGTAGCTTGCAGCAGGCTTGGTCGCAGGAGAGGAGGCAGGTGGGGACAACAAAGGCAGCTCAATTGTAGGTGTTATTTAGCGTGGAGATTTGAGGAAAAGCCGTTCTCAAATTTCTTGAAATTGGTTCTGGAGAGGTAGTACAGTTTTGTTTTATTACCAAAGGTAAAACGGAGTGGTTTGATGAACGCCGGAACTTGGGTAAGAGTGAAATGGTGTGGAATCTCTCAAGCGAACTGAACAAACCCAGCACAAAGCCCTTTGTACAGTTCTGTGCAGCTCATGGTGTCCTCATTCGAAGATGTGTAGAAAGTCAGGTTGTCCCAAGTAGGTGAGCTGGTGCAGGAGTCATCAACATCTTCCTCCTCTTCCTTAGAAGAGGATACAGAGGGCGAGTCTTAGATGGTACTAGTTGACTGGTCTATTGCAGTAGTGGTGGAAGAAGTCGATGGTGGCCTCTCATTGGCGGGTTTTGGAGGAGTTTCGTCACATGAAGGCGGTGGTGGTAGTGGAGCTGTTTGAGAGGAGCTTACTGGCGTGTGTGGAAACATTGACATCATTTGAGGTGGTCTTGAGTATGGCTGAAGAAGGTGAGGAAGCAGGGAAAGTAAACGCTGGCATGTTGTTCAACCTGAAGAGCTCATTAATGGTGGTGTTGAAGGTTCCAGGGAGAGCCATATTATGCATATGGGCATACACCATACAGTAGTAAATTATTGGTTGGGTCACAGCCAGGTATGAAGGTGGTGGTGGAGGGTTGAGTAGCTTGGAGAAGTTTAGTGGTATCAGCTGTAATTTGGTGATAGCAGCATAAGTGGGAGATCTGGAAGGGGACTTCTGTGCTGCATCTTTAGTTTTTTTTCAGTTTTTTTCAGGCACGTTAGTGTTGGTGGAGGAGTAGTAGTGGAGCAAGTCTTGAAATCGTGGCCCTCACTACCACAAGTTGTGCGGAACTTCCTGTCCTTAATGGGGCAATCCTTAGTACTGTTCATCTAAGAATAGCAATTCCACCAGTGTGGGATATGGTGGTACCTTTCTGCTTCAATATAACTGGGGCTTATGAAGTAATAATATATGGCAAGACCCTCAGCCACAGCATGGGCGGTCATGGTCACATCAGTAAAAGTGATTTTTAACATGGTTGAAGCAGTAGGGATTTTGGTAATGTGTTCCACTGTAGCCCAGGAGTTCTGATCTTCAATGGAGGTCTTGAGGTTATCAATGGGTTGTGAAGTAAGAAGTTTGTCCACTTTCTTAAGGGACACAGTCCTCTTGGCCCTTAAAGCCAGAGAGGACATGACGGTAAAGCCTCGGTCAGTGAGAGTGGTGGTGGTGGCGGAGGTCAGTAGATTTTCAGCCTCAGTATCATCGTTGCACACGACAATGAAGGCGTTCTGGAGCGTCAGAATAGTGTTAAACTTCACTTACAACCCCCCCCTAGCGGCAGCTGAAAGTGCAAGTTTTGAGGAGTCGTTCACAGTTCCACTGCAATGTTTAGTCTTAACACGATTTGAGTAGTTCATTGTGAGAGATCGAAGAGAATGACAATGAAGGTAAAGGTTCCCCTCCCCAACGGGGATCGTAAGGACACTGCTGTTCTTCAGAATTTTCCAATGCCCTTGGTATCGATGAATGGGTAGAGATATTTCTAAACAAAATTCATAAACTATATAACAAACATTGCCCCATAAAAACTAAACAGATCACCAATAAAAGACTAAATTGCCCATGGCTTTCTAACAGTATCCTAAGAACCATCAATATGAAACATCAATATGAGAAACAATACAGAAGGGGCTTAATAACTAAAGAATTTATTAAACACAATACGTCAGTCCTCACCAAATTAATCAGAAAGTCCAAGTAACTATACTATTCTAACGGATTTACCGAAACGAGAGCAGATATAAAAAAAAAGACTTGGACGACACTCCCTCAGATCCTGGGCACCACAGACCGAAAAGAGCTGGTAATACTGTACTAACTAAACCCACCGAACCGTAACTCCAGCCTACTGATACAGATAGTTGAATGACTTCTCAACCACAGGATCAAATCTCGCCAGTAAAATTCCAATTACCAATCCCCGAACTAATGATTATCTAGATGGAAACTTCTCAACATCCTTCTGTCTTACACCAGCACAGCCCACTCAGGTTACCATCATTATTAACTCTATAAAACAAATAAGGAAATGTAACCCAAGTACCACGACTACTGTACAAACAAGTACCACGACTACTGTACAAACAAGTACCACGACTACTGTACAAACAAGTACCACGACTACTGTACAAACAAGTACCACGACTACTGTACAAACAAGTACCACGACTACTGTACAAACAAGTACCACGACTACTGTACAAACAAGTACCACGACTACTGTACAAACAAGTACCACGACTACTGTACAAACAAGTACCACGACTACTGTACAAACAAGTACCACGACTACTGTACAAACAAGTACCACGACTACTGTACAAACAAGTACCACGACTACTGTACAAACAAGTACCACGACTACTGTACAAACAAGTACCACGACTACTGTACAAACAAGTACCACGACTACTGTACAAACAAGTACCACGACTACTGTACAAACAAGTACCACGACTACTGTACAAACAAGTACCACGACTACTGTACAAACAAGTACCACGACTACTGTACAAACAAGTACCACGACTACTGTACAAACAAGTACCACGACTACTGTACAAACAAGTACCACGACTACTGTACAAACAAGTACCACGACTACTGTACAAACAAGTACCACGACTACTGTACAAACAAGCGGCTCAAATCCTTTCACCCACCATTACATTACTCTTCAACAAATCATTAGAAACCAACACTTTCCCGGCAACACTTAAAATAGCAAAGATAACACCAATACACAAAGTTGGTGACCCAACAGATGTAAATAATTACAGGCCAATATCAAACTTGCCTGTACTTTCTAAAATCTACGAGAAGCTCATACACAAAAGGTTATATTCCTTCATAACATCATAAACAAGCAAACAAACAAACAAACAATATTTATTTCTTTGAAAGATTACATTAAAGATTATGGAATTACAATAATGAGTTGCAGTACAAAGAGAGCCACTATCATGCCTAGGCATTATGGGCAGCCTTAATTTGATGACTTACACACTACTTAATACCAAAGAAATTGATCCTAGTTTGTTAAAGTTGTACATCTTTTTTATTTATAGTTGACAGTAATTTTGCAACAGTATGAGAATGCTACAATTGGGTGTAAGGCAGTATTGTTTCGGGTAGGTATTTATACTACAGTGTAGTAGTATTAATAATGTATGAACTTTGGGCGTCTAGATTTGAAGTTTTAAGATTTAGGTAATTGGGAGATTTTTGGTAAAGTTAAATATTGAGTATTGAGTATTTAGTTAGGGTGAGTAAGTGGCTTTTGAGAAGAGCCTTAAATTGATGTTCAGACCGGGTTACTTTAGTATTTACTGGAAACGAATTCCAAATTTTGGGGCCTTCTATGTGCATAGAGTTTTTACACAGTGAGATATGGACACGGGGTATATCAAAAAGAGATCTGTGTCTTGTGTTATGGTCGTGTGACCTGTTAAGGTTGGTGAGAAGTTTGAGTGGAGGGTTTATGTTTGCGTGTATTGTTCTGTGTATGTAGTAGCCGGGCTGTGGCTCGTACGTTGGTTTGCGTGCAGCCAGCAGCAACAGCCTGGTTGATCAGGCTCTGATCCACCAGGAGGCCTGGTCACAGACCGGGCCGCGGGGGCGTTGACCCCCGGAACTCTCTCCAGGTAAACTCCAGGTAATATGAATAAGTATGGATGTTCTTTATGGTGAGCAGATTTAGACTTTTGAATATTGGTGAAGTATGCTGTCACGAGTGGGAATTTGTTATAGCCTTTTGCTGGGTTATTAGTGGTCTTAGGTGATTAATGTTGTTGATCCTCATGCACAAATTCCATATGTGAGATAAGGGTATATGAGTGAATGATACAGTGCATGGAGAGCTGATTGTGGAATGTGGTACCGTATCTTTAATAGTATGCCTACTGTCTTAGAGATTTTCTTGGAAATTTGTTGTATATGTGTCTGGAATTTTAGGCTACTGTCTAGGTGGATTCCTAGGAATTTTCTCTCTGTGAGTCTTGTGATGGGTGATCCATTTAGTGTTATGTTAAGTGGAACATTTGCAGCTCAGTTTCCGAACTGAATGAAATAGGATTTGTCAGTATTGAGTGTAAGCTTGTTACTCATCATCCAGGCATTTATTTTCTGCGATTCAGCATTAACAGTGTTGGCCAGTATGACTGGGTTTGGGTGAGAGGAGACGTATGTTGTGTCATCTACAAATAATATGGGTTTGAGTAGTTGTGATGCATTCGGTAGGTTATTGATGAGAAAGAGGAGTGGGCCAAGGACACTTCCTTGTGGGACACCGGCTGTGATTAGTTGAGTGGAAGAGTTTGCGCCATCTGTGTACGCATATTGGCTTCTGTTACTAAGGTATGACTTTAGGCAGTTGAGGGAGTGACCTCTTATACCATAGTGTTTTAATTTAATGTGCAGCAAGTCATGGTTGACTGTATCAAAAGCTTTACGTAAATCAATGAAGATTCCCAGCGGGGCTTCTTTCTTCTCGAGAGCAGTTTATATTAGTTCAAGCATGTGTATAATAGCATCGTTTGTGCTTTTATTATTCCTGAATCCAAGCTAACAGGGGTTTAGTATGTTGTGTGAGACGAGGTACGAATAGACCTGTCTATGAATTAATTTTTCAAATTTTAGAGAATTTTAGAGAGCAGAGGTAGGTTAGATATTGGTCTATAGTTAGTCAGGTCAGTTTGATCACCTCCTTTGTGGATCGGGGTGACCCTCGCTATTTTGAAAATTGCTGGGAAAGTGGAGGATTCGATGGGTTTGTTAAAGAGTGTTGCAATAATTGGTGACAGTACTTGTGATGCTTTTTTGTACATAAAAGGTGGTAAGTTATTTATATCTCCTGCCAGTTTGGCTTCAGGAGAAACAAAAGCATAAATGACACAATAATAAAAATGCTAGACCTCCTTTACACAGCACTTGAATAAACAAATACCCGCTTGGACTCTTTATCGACCTTAAAAAACTTTTTATACAATAGACCACAACATCATACTCCTCAAGTTTGATCATTACAGTATAAGAGGCCATGCACTTGTATATATCAAGTCCTTCCTAACTAAAATAAAGCAATACGTCTCTGTCAAGGACGCTATCTCCTTAACTTTAGACAAATTGATTGGAACAATATGACAGGAAATCTTGAGTCTAGTGACTTTCTTGATGCGGTTCAGGATTGCTTTTTAGAACAGGCTGTGACAGAACCAATTAGAGGAAACAATCTGCTTGACTTGATTTTTTCCCAACAAAAAATCACTAATTAATAATCTTGAGGTTAATGATGAGCTTGGGGAAAGTGATCACAAATCACTTAATTTCAATATACTATGAAATTACCCAGATAACTGCAATCAAATCTCTGTCCCAGACTTTCGTTTGGCCGATTTCATGAGACTGAAAAATTACCTGCGTGGGCTAAATTGGGATGTCCTGACTATGGGTCAGGTAGGTGATCTTGGTTGCCAGTATGACGTTTTCAGAGCATAGTTCTAGCTGCCCAGACAACTTTTGTTCCGAGTAGGGAAATTAGATCTAACAAAAATGATCCCAAATGGATGAACAATAGATTAAAGCATCTCATTGGTCAAAAGAGAGGCATATACAGGCGTATCAAAAGAGGGGATGGGCAGTTAAGAAATCAATATATTCAGTTAAAGAGATAAATAAAAAAAGGAATAAGAAAAGTAAAAAGGGATTATGAGGGTAAGGTAGCAAGGGATTCAAAGACTAACCCAAAAGGGTTCTTTCAGGTATACAGAAGTAAGATTAGGGACAAGATAGGCCCACTTAAGAGTAACTCTGGTCAGATCACTGTCAGTGATAAGGATATGTGTGAAATTCTAAATACCTACTTCCTCTCAGTTTTTACCCAGGAAAATACTAGCGAAATTCCTGAAATAATAGATTATGTAGAACAGGGCGATAATAAACTATGCACGATTGCGGTAACTAGTGACATGGTCCTCAGACAAATCGAGAAATTAAAACCTAACAAATCCCCAGGCCCTGATGAACTGTTTGCAAGGGTGTTAAAGGAATGTAAAGAGGAACTTAGCATACCTTAGGCAAATCTTTTCAAAATATCAATACAAACTGGCATAGTGCCTAATAAGTGGAAAATGGCAAATGTTATACCTATTTACAAGGCAGGTGACAGGTCCTTAGCTTCGAACTATAGACCAATAAGCTTTACCACCATAGTGGGAAAATTTATGGAATCAATAATTTCCGAAGCAATTCGTAGCCATCTTGATAGGCATAAATTGATTAATGAATCTCAACACGGTTTTCCTGTCTTACGAATTTACTAACTTTTTTCAATAAGGTGTTTGAGGAGGTAGATCATGGTAATGAATATGATATTGTGTATATGGACTTCAGTAAGGCTTTCGATAGAGTTCCACATCAAAGGCTATTGAGGAAACTTAAGGCACATGGAATAGGAGGAGAAATTTTTTCCTGGGTAGAAGCATGGCTGACAAATAGACAACAGAGAGTTTGCGTAAATGGGGAGAAATCAGAATGGGGTCACGTCACAAGCGGTGTTCCGCAGGGATCAGTGTTGGGCACGTTGTTGTTCACAATTTACATAAACGACATAGATGAGGGAATAAATAGCGACATAAGCAAATTTGCTGATGACACCAAAATAGGCCGTCCAATTCATTCTAATGGGGACACTAGAGCACTCCAGGATGATTTGAATAGACATGCAATGGTCGGAGAAGTGGCAGATGCAGTTTAATATAGACAAATGCAAAGTTCTAAATGTTGGACAGAAAAATAACCATGCCACATGTTAACTAAATAATGTAGATCTTAATACTACTGATTGCAAAAAGGATTTAGGAGTTCTGGTTAGCAGTAATCTACAACCAAGACAACAGTGCATTAGTGTTCGCAATAAACCTAACGGAATCCTTGGTTTCATATCTAGAAGTATAAATAATAGAAGTCCTCAGGTTGTTCTTCAACTCTATATATCCTTGGTTAGGCCTCATTTAGATTATGCTGCACAGTTCTGGTCACCATATTACAGAATGGACATAAATGCACTGGAAAACGTACAGAGGAGGATGACATAGTTGATCCCATGTATCAGAAATCTTCCCTATGAGGATAGACTGAGGGCCCTGAATCTGCACTCTCGAAAGGCGTAGAATTAGGGGGGATATGATCGAGGTGTATAAATGGAAAACAGGAATAAATAGAGAGGATGTAAATAGCGTGCTGAAAATTTCCGGCCAAGACAGGACTCGCAGCAATGGTTTCAAGTTGGAAAAATTCAGATTCAGAAAGGATATAGGAAAGCACTGGTTTGGTAATAGAGTTGTGGATGAGTGGAACAAACTCCCCAGTAGAGTTATAGAGGCTAAAACGTTGTGTAGTTTTAAAAATAGGTTAGATAAATACATGAGTGGGTGTGGGTGGCTGTGAGTTGGACTTGACTAGCTTGTGCTACTAGGTCTGATGCCGTGCTCCTTCCTTAAGTGGAAGTGACCTGACTAGGTGGGTCATTGGGCTAATCCAGGGGAGGGGGGACATGGACCTGCTCCGCGTGGGTCGGTGGGCCTGCTGCGGTGCTCCTTCTTTCTTGTGTTCTTATGTTCTTATGAGTGAGTGTAGGTGGGTGTGAAATGGACCTGACTAGCTGCTAGGTCGGACGCAGTGCTCCTCCCTTAAGTGACGTGTCTGACCTCACTAGGTCAAGTCATTGGCTTAATTAAGCCGGTGGGGAGAATTAGAGCTGCCTCGCATAGACCAGTAGGCCTGTTGCAGTGTTCCTTGTTTCTTATGTTCTTATGAGGGCAAATATTCTATTAGTGGGATGGATCTGTGTAGGGCCTGCCTAGTGTGGGTTAACAGGCCTGCTGCAGTGTTCCTCCTTTCTTATGTTCTTATGCTCAACAAGACCCCTGGACGGAAATAAATGGTATAAAATACCGACACAGTGGCAATATAAACACAAATGCAGTATAATGTGATCCTTTATTGACTACGTTTCGCCCACACAGTGGGCTTTTTCAAGTCACAAACAGAACTACCTGGGGTGGAAGGAACGCGAGTATTTATAGTCCGGCTGAGGTCAGGTGAAGAATGCTGCATCTGATGATGTACCGAGTTGGGTTGTAGAGTCTAAAAACTTGGGTAGCTTGGAAAGGAGACTGGACAAGTTTGTGAGCAGACCTTCTACAGTGTTCTTATGTGGGATAGCGATGAAGAAGTTTCTTGGCAAGTGGTTCAGCTATGTTATAGAAGCCACTATTCTACCTCCACAACCACGACCATCAAGGACATCACCAGTAGTAGGCAGGACAAGCCTCCATCCTCTGCAGGGGTATACATAATCCCTTGTAATGACTGCAACAAGTTATACGTGGGCGAAACATCAAGGGACCTCCAAACACGTATTTCAGAACACCAATACGCAAGCAGGTCTGACAACACAAGGAATGCCTGCGTACAACACCGTAATTCACACAACCACTTGATAAACTACAGAAACTCAAGACTTATCGCCACAGAAGACAACACCCAATACCGAAGAATCCTGGAATCATCACTTATTTCTATATCCGACAACTTCAACCAGAATAGTGGCTTCTATAACATAGCTGAACCACTTGCCAAGAAACTTCTTCATCGCTATCCAATAAGAACACTGTAGAAGGTCTGCTCACAAACTTGTCCAGTCTCCTTTCCAAGCTACCCAAGTTTTTAGACTCTACAACCCAACTCGGTACATCATCAGATGCAGCATTCTTCACCTGACCTCAGCCGGACTATAAATACTCGCGTTCCTTCCACCCCAGGTAGTTCTGTTTGTGACTTGAAAAAGCCCACTGTGTGGGCGAAACGTAGTCAATAAAGGATCACATTATACTGCATTTGTGTTTATATTGCCAAGACCCCTGGACACTGGTGTACCACAGGGAAGTGTTTTTGGCCCCGCTCCTTTTCCTTTTATACATCAACGATCTTCCAAGCATATCACAACAACTCATTTCTGACGACACGACTTTTGTCATCTCCCATCTAAATCTAGCCTCACTAAACACTAATGTTAATGAAAAGCTCGCAAAAATAGCAACTTGGATGACTGTCAATAAACTTACATTTAATGGAGACAAAACCTTTAACATTATGTTTGGGAGTAGAGCAAGTAAGGTTCAATTAAACATTATGCTTAACAACATCCTTGTAGATGAATGGTTCAGAGAACCGACACGTTGATAAATTAGACACATATGCAACTCTTGGGTATGATGAATGGTTTGAAAAACCGACTAGTTGAAGATTGAGACACTTATGCAGCATATGGGAATCTTTATTCAGGAAACGTTTCGCCACTGTGTGGCGAAACGTTTCCTGAATAAAGATTCCCATATGCTGCATAAGTGTCTCAATCTTCAACTCTTGGGTATCTTTATTGAGGAAACGTTTCGCCACACTGTGGCTTCATCAGCCCATACAAAGGAGAATCTTGAAGAACAGGAGGAGAATGAGGTAATCAGTCCCTCAACCATGAGTCGATGTGGTCAGTCCATCAATCTTGAATAGAATACGGAATATGTGCGGAGAAGGAGCTTATAAACCGTAGGTAGGAGAGGTGCAGCAGTCGTAGATGGTGTCACATTTGTCCAATGTGGAAGTAGGTAGTGTCCAAGGGTTAGGCAAGCGAAGAATTCCCAAGTATTAAGATCCCAAGATCGGTTCTCTGAACCATTCATCTACAATCCTGTCAGACACTGCAATTTCTTGGGATCTTAATACTTGGGAATTCTTCGCTTGCCTAACCCTTGGGCACGACCTACTTCCACATTGGACAAATGTGACACCACCTACGACTGTTGCACCTCTTCTACCTACGGTTTAGAAGCTCCTTCTCCGCACATATGCCGTATTCTAGTAAGGCCCTTGCGGGCCTCTACAAGCTGAAACATGCCTCTCAACGCACCAAACTACACCTCTACAAATCCCTAGTACGTCCTCTCTCTTGCAGCAAAAACAAACTTACTTAAACTGCAGCGTGTCCAGAACAAGGCGCTGCGCTGGGTGCTTGATGTCAGATGGGAGGACTTCGCCACAAGCGAGTCTCTCCATGCCCAATTAGACATCCCTGCCCTGAACCTGTACTGGAAGACGCTCAGTGACATACAGATAAGAACATAAGAACATAAGAACGAAGGAACACTGCAGAAGGCCTACTGGCCCATGCGAGGCAGGTCCAAGTCTCCTACCGGCTTAAGCCAATGCACCCAACCTAGTCAGGTCAGGTCACATTGACTTAAGGGAGGAAAACGGCAACCGACCTGTTAGCACAAGCTATCAGGTCTAACTCACACCCACCCACATCTACTCATGTATTTATCCAACCTATTTTTAAAGCTACACAACGTTCTGGCCTCTATAACGGTACTTGGGAGTTTGTTCCACTCATCCACAACTCTATTACCAAACCAGTACTTTCCTATATCCTTCCTGAATCTGAATTTTTCCAACTTAAAACCATTGCTGCGAGTCCTGTCTAGGCTAGATATTTTCAGCACACTATTTACATCCCCTTTATTTATTCCTGTCTTCCACTTATACACCTCAATCATATCCCCCCTAATTCTACGTCTTTCTAGAGAGTGCAGTTTCAGGGCCCTTAGTCTATCCTCATAGGGAAGGTTTCTGATACATGGGATCATCTTTGTCATCCTCCTTTGTACTTTTTCCCAGAGAATTTATATCCATTCTGTAATACGGTGACCAAAACTGTGCAGCATAATCTAAATGAGGCCTAACAAGGATGTATAGAGTTGAAGAACAACCTGAGGACTCCTATTATTTATGCTTCTTGATATGAACCCAAGGATTCTATTAGCTTTATTGCGAACACTTATGCACTGTTGTCTTGGTTTCAGATTACTGCTAACCAGAACTCCTAAATCTTTTTCGCAATCCGTAATATTAAGATCTACATTATTTAGTTTATATGTGGCATGGTTATTGTCCTGTCCAACATTTAGAACTTTGCATTTGTCTATATTAAACTGCATCTGCCACTTCTCCGACCACTGCATCAGTCTATTCAAATCTTCCTGGAGTGCTCGAATGTCCTCGTCAGAATGAATTCGACGGCCTATTTTGGTGTCATCGGCAAACTTGCCGATGTCGCTCTTTATGCCCTCATCTATGTCGTTTATGTAGATTGTGAACAGCAGGGGGCCAACACTGACCCCTGTGGAACACCGCTCGTGACGCTTCCCCACTCTGATTTCTCCCCATTTATGCAAACTCTCTGCTGCCTATTTGTCAACCATGCCTCTACCCAGGAAAAAATTTCTCCTCCTATTCCATGTGCTTTAATTTTCCTCAATAGTCTCTGATGTGGGACCCTGTCAAAAGCCTTACTGAAGTCCATATACACAATATCATATTCATTACCATGATCTACCTCCTCAAATACCTTAGTGGAAAAAAGTTAATAAATTCGTAAGGCAGGAACGCCCCTTTGTAAAACCATGCTGAGATTCGTTGATTAATTTATGCTTTTCAAGGTGGCTACGAACTCCCTCGGCAATTATTGATTCCATAAATTTTCCCACTATGGAGGTTAGGCTTATTGGTCTATAGTTCGAAGCTAAGGACCTGTCACCTGTTTTGAAAATAGGTATCACATTTGCCATTTTCCACTTATTGGCACCATGCCAGTTTGTAGTGATATGTTGAAAAGATTAGCCAAAGGTGTGCTAAGCTCCTCTTTACATTCCTTTAGAACCCTTGCATACAGTTCATCAGGGCCTGGGGATTTGTTAGGTTTTAATTTATCTATTTGCCTAAGGACCATGACACTTGTGACCCTAATAGTGCACAGTTTATTATCGTCCTGTTTACATAATTTATCATTACTGGAATATCACTGGTATCCTCCTGTGTAAAAACTGAGAGGAAGTATGTGTTAAAAATTCTACACATTTCCTTATCACTGTCAGTGAGCTGACCCGAGGAACTTTTGAGTGGGCCTATCTTGTCCCTGATCTTACTTTTTGTATACCTGAAAGAATCCTTTTGGGTTAGTCTTCGATTCTCTTGCAACTTTAAACTCATAATCTCTTTTGCTTTTCTAATTCCCTTTTTTATTTCTCTCTTTAACTGAATATATCGATTTCTTAATTGCCCCTCTCCTCTTTTGATTTGCCTATATATGCCTCTCTTTTGACCATCAGATATTTTAATCTATTGTTCATCCATTTAGGATCATTTTTGTTTTATCTGATTTCCCTATTTGGAACATAATTTGACTGAGCAGCTAGAAAATATGCCCTGGAAAGCATCATATCGGCAACCATCACCACCTACCTGACCCTTAGTCAGGTCATTCCAGTTCAGCCCACCTAAGTAATTTTTCAGTCCTATGAAATCAGCCAAGCGAAAGTCAGGGACGGAGACTTGATTGCCATTATTAGGGAATTCCATAATATGTTAAAACTGAGTGATTTGTGATCACTCTCCCCAAGCTCATCATTAACCTCAAGATTATTAATTAGTGTTTCCCTACTGGCAAGAACCAAGTCAAGGAGGTTATTTCCCCTAGTTGGCTCTGTCACAAACTGTTTTAAAAAACAATCCTGGATCGAATCAAGAAAGTCACCGACTCTAAATTTCCGTCAAATTGCTCCAGTCAATCTGTCTATAGTTGAAATCTCCCATTAGCACAACATTTTCGTATGTAGATGCCTTACGAATTTCGTCCCATAGAAGTTTACTGCACTCCCTATCAAGATTTGGGGCCCTGTAAATCACACCCAAAATTAGTTTTTCTCGGCCCTCGAGAAGCTGTAACCAAACAGATTCAGTGGCTGACGCTTCTTAATTTAATATCTTGTCTAACACAACAATTTAAATTGTCTCTGACATGCATCGCTACTCCACCACCTTTCCTGTTGACCCTGTCAGTGTGGAATAATTTATAGCCTTGTATGTGACATTCAGAGGGCATCTCTCTATCTTTCAGATTGAGCCAGGTCTCTGTTATAGCAATAATATCTATGTTTCCTGCACTTGCAATTAATCTTAGTCATCTATCTTATTTCTAACACTCCTGCTATTAGTATAGTAAACCTTAAGGGAGCTAGTCCCTTGCTGCCCTCTGCTGTCCCCCTTTGTTTGCTGACCTGTTCTATTGTCTTTATTTATAACTTCATGCTGAATGCCTTTTATACATTTACTGTTTCCAACCCTAGTGTTGCAACCTGCTTGTTTCCCACACACACCCATACCTCTATCTTCCATCAGTTTAAAATCATAGGCATTTCACCAATGGCCTTCTCAATCGAGTCTGCAAGTGCTACCCCCCCTGCCCAGAGAGATGTACCCATCCCTTGCATACATATCATGTTTGCCATAAAAGTTGTTCCAGTTGTCAATGAATGGGATTGCAAGTTCCTTGCAGTATCTGTCTAGCCAGCAATTTACACCAATTGCCCTAGACAACCATTCATTTCCTACTCCCCTTCTAGGCAAGATGCTACATATGATTGGGATCCCTCCTTAGACTTAATGAAATCTATAGCTGACCTGTACTTATCTAGCAGCTCTTCTCTCCTACCCTTCCCAATATCATTTCCACCAGCACTGAGACAGATAATGGGCTTGTTCCCATTACCTGACATGATATTATCCAGCCTGTTGACAATGTCCCCAACACCAGCTCCAGGGAAGCACACTCTATCTCTCATCTTCTATTCCTATTACAAAAAGCACGGTCAACATATCTTACCTGAGAGTCACCAACCACAAGAATGCGCTTACCTTCATTAGCAGGGGCAGTAGTACCCTTACCTTCACTGGCCACTGAAGTACATTCATCCTGGAGAACAGAGAAGCGATTTCCTACCTTCAGATCTTCACTCTTAACTTTCCTTACTCTGATGCGCCTCCCATTACTGTGAACAACTCGCCACTTGTAGCAGGTGCTGGGCTGCACCTCACTGCTGGTAGCCGTTGCTACCTCCCCACCTACAGCCTCCTCACAGTGAGAGACAGACTGCACCTCACTGCTAGAAGCCTCATTCCCCACATCTCCAACCACCTCACACTCTCTCCCAGGCCCATTGAGGTGGACCTTCAGCCTCCTAATCTCCTCCTGGAGAAGCAAGACCTCCTCCTTCAACTCTCCAACCGTTCGCCTTTGCTTTTGGGTTAAGACATGGCTCAGTTCTACACTCCTCTCTAGCGCTAAACGTCGCATGTTCCTTCCTCCCCGCTCACCCCACCGGAGTGCCAACAGAAGAGCCTTAATTTCTCTTCTCAATATCTGTCCCACGATCGCCTTCGCTGCTGGGTTAAGCCCTGGCTCTATTTCTACGACTAAGAACACTCCTCTCCAGCACTATTCTTCGTCTGTCCCGTCTTCCCTGCTCATCCCATTTGGGATCTTACCTGAACTTTCGTTCGTTCGTTCGCTCCTAAGCTGCATCTTCCACCCTCACCCACCCCACCCTAACGCTATTCAACACATTCAGAACATAGAACACTGGAACACGAAACAACACCAGACAGCCACATTCATCTGGACTCTCTTACCTCCTCCCAAGAACTTGACACTCCTTTCACCAACACAGACGTTAAAACTCTCCTCAGACGCCTTCCTCCCAAAGCTCCTGGTGCCTCTGGCTACACAAACCTCCTCAATGCCTCCCTTGCCTATGGATACTTCCCTTCCCTCTTTAAAGCTGCTATTGCTATCCTCCTTCCTAAACTCAATAAAGACCACTCTGACCCTAGAAACTATCGCCCTATCAGCCTCCTCGAAACTTTAGGAAAACTCTTTGAAAAACTCATCAATCATCGACTTCGCAGATACCTGGAACACAGTTCTCTACTTTCTGATGGCCAGTTTGGCTTCAGAGCACACAGATCCACACAGGATGCCATTAACATCATTCTCAACTACATCCACATAAACACAAAACAAAGAAACAGGACAGCCCTGGTTGCAAAAGACGTTGAAAAAGCTTTTGACACTGTCTGGCACGAAGGGCTCAAGTACAAACTCTGCACTAGCTTTAACCTGCCTCTCACTACTCGTAAACTCTTCTGCAACTTCCTAGACGGCCGTACCATGAGAATAAAATTCCAAGGCTGTTACTCTGACTACTTCACACTAAATGCCGGAGTACCCCAGGGATCTGTCCTCTCCCCTACCCTCTACATTTTATACACTAACGACATTCCAACACCTGTATACCACAACTCCATCACACTAGCCTATGCAGACGACATTGCACAACTTATCATTCATGCCAATGTAGATACACTCACACACAAAACAAATGAGGTCGATAGGATAGCCATCTGGGAACAAAAATGAAGGATCAAAACCAATGCAGCTAAATCCAGCATTACGTATTTTAACTACAGGAAACGTGATCCTCCATTACCTGTCGAGCTCAGAACAGCTGACACCCTCACTTACATCCCCATCACACAATCTGTCACTGTCCTTGGCGTTAATCTTGACTACCTTCTTCGTTTACACGGATACTTTCACTCAAGGCATGCAATAGCTAGTAAGGCCCTTGCGGGCCTCTACAAGCTGAAACATGCCTCTCAACGCACCAAACTACACCTCTACAAATCCCTAATACGTCCTCTGATAACTTACTCTCCTCTAGCCCTCTCTCTTGCAGCAAAAACAAACTTACTTAAACTGCAGCGTGTCCAGAACAAGGCGCTGCGCTGGGTGCTTGATGTCAGATGGAAGGACTTCGCCACAAGCGAGTCTCTCCATGCCCAATTAGACATCCCTACGCTGAATCTGTACTGGAAGACGCTTATTGACAGACAGATAGACAAACTTGAGACACGACATCACTACTGGACCTCTCTCCTTGACGAAGACATTCGCAGACCCACAAACCAACACAACCTTTTCTACTCCTTGCTTGATCCTGCTCCTAACCCTATTTACATATAACCTTGGATTCGCTGACAGGTACCATTTTCTGACCCACGTTCGCCTTAGCTTTTGGGTTAAGACATGGCTCAGTTCTACACTCCTCTCTAGCGCTAAACGTCGCATGTCCCTTCCTCCCCGCTCACCCCACCGGAGTCCCAACAGAAGAGCCTTAATTTCTGTTCTCAATATCTGTCCCACGATCGCCTTCGCTGCTGGGTTAAGCCCTGGCTCTATTTCTACGACTAAGAACACTCCTCTCCAGCACTATTCTTCGTCTGTCCCGTCTTCCCCGCTCATCCCATTTGGGATCTTACCTGAACTTTCGTTCGTTCGTTCGTTCGTTCGTTCGTTCCTATGCTGCATTTCCTACAAGAGTGATGGACTGAACACATCAATTACCTCAAACTTCTCCTCTCCTTACCCATTCCAGGACCTTCCAAGTGTATATTATCATGTATCTCTCTCGCCTGCATTCCAGGGAATACAGATGAAGGACCTTCAACCGTTCCCAGTAGTTTAGGTGCTTTATCGCACTTATGTGTACCGTGAAAGTTCTCTGTACACTCTCCAGGTCTGCAATGTTGCCAGCCTTGAAGGGGGACGTTAGTGTACAGCAGTATTCCAGCCTAGAGAGGACAAGCGATTAGCAGAGAATCATCATGGGCTTGGCGTCCCTAGTCCCTGGACCCATTGTGTATCTCTGTAATCTGTAAATACCTTTGTAACTTGTCATGATTGTGACTAGACCTACCTGGAGTTCATTACCTTTGTAAATTGTGAGTTCATTACCTTTGTAAATTGTGAATTCATTACCTCTGTAACTTGCTCAGTTATCAAAACTTTGAGGTCCAGTCCCTGGACCAATTATGTACCTCTGTAATCTTTTGACTACCGCCCACAGGATGGGTATGGGGTGCATAATAAACATATTAAACTAACTAACTAACTCCTTACCCATTTCTACTTTGTATTGGACTGATGAAGCCACTGTGTGGCGAAACGTTTCTTCAATAAAGATTCCCATGTGTTGCATAAGTGTCTCAATTCTTCAACTCAATGTACACAAAAGGGCTCAAAATCTGGAACTCTCTGCCAGAAATCTCCAGAACCACTGACTTAGCTAGCATTTTTAAAGTCACACTTAAAAAACCCCTTATCTCCTCAACCTATCCCAGCCCATCTTAAATACATATGTAAAAACTATACATATATTTCCTCAATATCATGATCTTGAATAAAACTTTATAATCAATATATACTTAATCTCAATATCTGTATTCATCTCATATGCTAATCACTCCCTTGTGTCCACCTAAGGTTAATAATCAAAACTGTAATTCTTCTCTATAAAATTTTTTAAAGCCATATAGCACAACCTAACAGTACATTCAGTTCTCTAGTATTCATTATAACTCATCTAATGACCATATGTACTGTTATTGCCTTATTAATCTTAAGTTAGTTTTAAGTTTGCCCGATATGCTGTGCATATAAAGGGGCTTTTGGAATGTACACCCAACTATTATATTCCTTCGTACAAACATATATCATGCTGAAATGGTATAAACCTTGGTAATAAATACCGACAAGATGGTTTAGAAAGACACGTAAGCAAACACTATGACATATTTATTAGAAAACGTTTCGGTCCTGGGACCTTGATCACTTCTAACATACAGAGATAGAAAGACATTATATATATAGGCGGAGAGTGATGTGTGAGTGACGCATGGTGACCTGAAGAATGTCATGTTGGGATGAGGACGGGTAGACGATGAAATTATGTGACTCCTGTGTTGGGTTGGTGGTGCTTAAGTATCATGTATGCCAATGTTTTTGAAATTTTGTAGTTTCCAGTGTTACGTTCTATAGTGTCGGTGACGGCGATTAGTGAGGCTTCTCAGACTTAAGCACCACCAACCCAACAACACAGGAGTCACATGATTTCATCGTCTACCCGTCCTCATCCCAACATGACATTCTTCAGGTCACCATGCGTCACTCACACCTCACTCTCCGCCTATATATATAATGTCTTTCTATCCCTCTGAGGGCCAGGAGAACTGTGTTCCTCAAGAGACTCGACAGGCTCATCACTGCCCAGGCTACCGAAGAAATTAAGCCGTCCATTGAAGCACAGAACCCTTGGGCCAATGTGGAATTCATTACCAAAATACCCAATGCCTCCTCCATGCTGAAGGTCACCTTCAGTGACGTCAACATGGCAGCCAGAGCTCTCGCTGAGGGACTGGCTATTCACTACTTCCACATCAATCCAGCCTTCATCGAAGCAGAAAAATTCCACAGTGTTCCAACTGTTACTCATACCTACATACCACCAAAGACTGCCCTGCCGAGAATAAGAAGTTCTGCTCCACCTGCAGCCAAGAAGGTCATGTCTTCAAGACGTGCACTACTGACTCTCCACCTAAATGCTTGAACTGCAAGAATGATCACCATACTCTTGCTGCCAAGTGCCCAACCAGATGAGATATACTTAAGAAACAACTTCACAACAACAAAAAAAAAAACCCACTGCACAAGCGACTACATATGTTGCTATTACCAAGCTTCAAGCAGATACTACCTAGATTCTTCAAGCCACATGTGGCATGCAAAGAGTACGTAACCTTTATTCGGCGCATGTACACACCCTCATTTACAGGCTATCTCCCCCAACCAGCGAACCAGGTTGCTAAGAGTTGATGATGGGGCCCCGTCGTTCAACTAGTGGCCAGGTTCTAGCCAATAAGAAGATGGTTTTGGCAATCGCAGAGGTTATGTGGGTACTGCTCTCCTGTCTGCCCTTGTCATTCCCATTCTAGAGCTGGTTGAAGCACGGTCTGCTATCTTGTGGCTTCTATTTCTGCCTTGCTTACCGTGGAGTGCACTATACTTATCACTGTACATAGTGTACATATTGCTGTTCTAAATTGGTGAAGGATAATATAAGTCTAAACTTTTTCTGCTGTGTTTATTTTGCTCCCATTACACCCGGGATAACAGGCCATTTGGAATCCTGGGTTGTAATACCACACAAGCTGCATCTACCACCTCTTCGCCAGCTCTTGCTGGCGACTCCACCAAGATTGTTTACTGCATCATGTATGCTCATGTGCAGAATGTAGCTGAATCTGGTTCCTTCAATACCACCATCAATGATCTCTTAAAGCTCAACAACATGCCTGGTTTCACATTCCCTGCATCTCCACCTTCCACAGAGATCATAAAATCCACTGCAAATCTCGCCAACATTACCGCTGCTCCACCGCTACCACACCTTCCTCCCGACACAGAGATGGACCAATCGGAGACCACTGAGGCGCCAACCGATTCCACCAATGAGAGTCCACCAGCACCTGCTTCCACCTCCGTCACAACGGACCAATCAGACGCCTCACCTCAATCGTCTCAGCCACCAGCCAAGAAGGTTAAAACACAAGAGCATTGGGATGCATTCCTACGTACTACCGCCACTCCTTCACAAGAAGTCCACTGCTTGCCTGGTGTATACTTCTACATAACCAACCAGAATGAGAACGCAATGTACACTCCAGAAATTATTCAACGCCTCCACAACTGGACAGTCAAGTTCACCTGCGACTCAACTCGATCATTCACCACTGAATCCCTGATCAACCTACTCTCAAAAAGTCACCGCTTTGTGGCACTCTACTACACCACAAGGAAGAAATTCAGGACTCTCCAGAATGGGGCTGCCGAAGACGGTACCCTCACCTAGCAGGACTGTCAATGATCAATCACCGTGAAGGCAAGTTTCCCCAGCACTTTGCTGCCTTCTAAAACTGGGGTGTGGCTCCAAAACGAACCCTGTAATTGCTGCCTCCGCCCTCCTATGCTGCTGAAGATACTAAACGAGAAGATACTTCCCAGTTGGGGAGTCGCCACAAGACAGAAGAAGTCACCCTCCAACCGGAGGGCCCCAAGAAAGAATACAGAAGAAAGAAGATGATGAACGACACCCCCCGCCCGGGAGGCCACCGCCGGGTCGCCATCTGGAGAAGACCCGGGCCGGAAGTACCGGCAAACCTACAACAACAACAATCCTGTATGTTAGAAGTGATCAAGGTCCCAGGACCGAAACGTTTTCTAGTAAATATGTCATAGTGTTTGCTTACGTGTCTTTCTAAACCATCATGTTGAAAATTATATTATTATTATTATTATTATTAATTTATTATTATTATTATTATTATTATTATTTATTATTATTATTATTATTATTATTATTATAAGGTGGATGAAGAAAAAATGAAAATTCATGCAACCTCTTCTAGGTACCCCTTCAAGGATACCTAATCATACAACCTCTTAGAGGTACCCCTCTTAGAGGTGCTTAATCATGCAATCTCTTGAAGGTACCCCGTCGGGGATTCCTAATAAATCCCACTTGTTAATTTACTAGTATAAATCGGAGGGCATTCTGGGGACCAACGCCCCCGCGGCCCGGTTCGTGACTTAGCTCTCATACTATTAATAAATTATACATCTAGTTATAAGGCATTGGCTTAAGCCGGTGGGTGAACTGGACCTGCCTCGCATGGGCCAGTAGGTCTGCTGCAGTGTTCATTCTGTCTTATGTGTTTATGTTTATATCGTTAAAAGAAATAATTAATGCTGTGTATTTACTTGCTACATATATAATATCTGGTGAACAGTTCGGTCTAGGGTTCGGCATTGCTACCCAGAGTATGGTAGTTCAATCCACTGTATAACAGTTCTGCTCAGTGTGTAATATTTCGTTTAGTGTTCTGCTTGAATAATTAAGGTTTCTTAATGTTAACAATTACTTTTTAATAAAAAATGAAAACACACATTTACCTGACAAATTCATGAAAGCTATCTTGAGAGCCAGTCAACTCTGATTTCATAAATATTTATGTAACAGAATAAAACATAACTAAAAATCATTCTGAAATCTAACATTAGTAAGAATCAATATTGATGACATACGTAAGCACAATGTCCACCCGCCCCCATCCTCTCGGTCAAGGGAATAAGAAATTGTGAATCGATCTGGGTTGCTCTCAAGTAGCAACGGTAGAGAACGCTTTTAGTGGTTGAATGTACACACTATGCTGGAAAAAAATATGAACGGGACTACCTTTTCCTCAGGTTAGAACTTTATCAATTCATGACGATAAAACTAATAAAACGTAGTTCTACATGTGGCGTATATACAGGGTGGCCACAAAAATGCTACCTGATTTCAAACAGTTATAACATGTAACTTTACTGTAATAATTTTTTACAGTTAGTAGCTTCAGATGCAGGATTTCATTCAGTTTCATGTGGTATAGGGTAGCATTAAAGGCAGTCAATGTGCGACCCACTGGTTGCTCGGCAAACATCCATGTGATAGTCCAGTTCGGTCCAGACACTCTGCAGTATATCTGGTGTTATCATGTGAACTGCTTCAGTGATCGAAATTTTCAGCTTCTCCGGTTGCAGGTTGTGGTGGTACGTAAACTGTGCTCTTCAGGTACCCCCAAAGAAAGAAGTCACAAACAGTTAGGCCCGGTGACCTCTGCAAGTGGCCTGAGAGGTCACCAGACCTAACTGTTTGTGACTTCTTTCTTTGGGGGTATGTGAAGAGCACAGTTCATGTACCACCACAATCTTCAACCCTGGAGAAGCTAAAAATTTCGATCACTGAAGTAGTTCACATAACACCAGATATGCTGCAGAGTGTCTGGACCGAACTGGACTATCACATGGATGTTTGCCGAGCAACCAGTGGGTCGCACATTGACTGCCATTTAATGCTACCCTATACCACATGAAACTGAATGAAATCCTGCATCTGAAGCTACTAGCTGTAAAAAATTATTACAGTAAAGTTACATGTTATAACTGTTTGAAATCAGAAGCGTTTTCGTGGACACCCTGTATACTCCTCCACTGAGGCTATCATGTTGCTACATATGCTATCAAAGAAGCTACAAACCTCTAGACAGACTGAACCAGTCTTAAAGAAAGTCAGGCCCAAATATTGCGATGGAGTAAGAACATTGGCGACACCGAAAAAAAAAGATGGTTGACGGTTAATGGTTGATCAGTGGTAAATCATTTGGCTAACAGCTGAAACTATCTGGATTCGATTTCAGGGCGGGATGTGAAGAATAGGCAAATCTCCTTAAATTTGCTGCCCCTATTAATTAGCAGTAAATAGGTACAGTATCTTGGTGTCACTCGACTGCTGTTGATTACATCCCAGTGAAATAAGTGAGGACAGATCTTATATTGGAGAAATCAACTACTGTCACGAGTTCATACTAGGTTTCGGGATAGTTCAGTGTTTAAGAACTGTACTGGTTTACAATATGTCCATTGGTAAAACACATTCTAGACGCTGAAGACCGATAATATCCTACGTATCCATATGCCACATTCAACATCATATACAGTGCACAGTCATTCTTCCTTCACTTTCGATTCTCTTATACAATGTTTAAAAAATACGAATTCATTGAAATTTTAAAACTAAACTGGAACTCAAACAGATTCGTCTAAAACTGCACATTGTCTGATAACATAAATAGGTTGCAACTACAGCAGCCACTTGTGTGACGATCTCACACACAATACAAATCTCTGAAAACGTCTCTGTCCTCTAATCCTAAGATTTTTGTTAATAGTTTCAAATCATCTATAAAGGCAAGTATAATTGAGTCCCATCTAGAAGGTGATTTACAAATATTTGGAATAGCAGTAATTTTAGTACTTAAGCTTAATTATCCCCCACTTGTTACTCTCACCCATCCTGATTTAAATGGTAGTGTCCTCATCCAACACTCTCATAGACTGGAGGCTTCGATCCCAGGACGAGAGGAAACATTGAACATACTCCCTTTGCCATGATGTCCCTATTCATCTAGCAGCAAGTAGGTACCTGGATTTAGCCAACTGGTGTGGATCGCATTCTTGGGAAGAGGAAGAAGGTACCCCAAATGGATATAGGCCAGCCTGATGATTTGGTTTTATAATAATAATAATAATAATAATAATAATAATAATAATAATAATAATAATAATAATAATAATAATAATATCTGTATTTACTACACGTACATGTACAAGGTATACTGTCGTAGCTGACATCGATGACATACTACTATATAGAAAGCCGCTTGTTATGCAGAGCATTTCGGGTAAATTAGGTCAATTTTGTTCCAGGATGCGACCCACACCAGTCCACTAACACCCAGGTACCCATTTTACTGATGGGTGAACATAGACAGCCGGTGTAAGGAAACACGTCCGATGTTTCCACCCCTTCGCCAGAAATTGAACCCGGACCACCACCATGTGAAGTGTGAACTTCTGCCACCAGGCCACGGGGCGCCGTCTCTAATAATAACCGTAGGTTTTACTAATCCTAAAAATTTATTTTTTACTTCTTTATACTTTTTCTTAATCTTCCTTTTCTAACCTTAATGTATTCTTTGATCTATCGGCGAACTTGAACATTATTCAACGCTGCTTACTCTTCTAGTTTGTGGATCAGCATTTGTTAGGAAATTTGTGTCAAATGCCATGGAAATTTTTTTTTTATTTTAAACTTATTGCGTATAATGTAATATATTTAGGGTTAAGGAAATAATATTAAGGTCAGATATAAGTTAACAGTTAGGCGGGTCAAAGAGTACAGAATAAAATAAATAACTGTAGTAAATGGGAAAAAGATTTTGCTGTCTTAATTTAATCACCAGTGACCCGTAGACTTATGTTAATTTACTTCAACATCTCGTATGTAAGATGTCTGCAGCTGATTTCTTTTTAATATGATGATGCGTCGAGTGAATGTTGATGGGACAGTGGATCTCTAAGCTTCTAAAAAGAAAAAAAAAATCTGCCAGAGATTCTCGACTTTTCCTCCATCATTAACCCCTTCGGCTTTATGTAATTCTTCATTTACTCCCTTCCTTCCATACAAAAAAAAAAATTATCGCCATCATAAAGGGACAGAAAAACAAGGATTTAACAAAAAAATAAATTATTCAGGTTTTACACATCAGCTACATCAAATATTTACCCTCTGTCATGTAATTTTCTTACCCCCAGTAGGTAAAGTTACCCCTGGTTGAGAATCACTGTGTTGGAGGGTAAAGTTACCCCTGGTTGAGAATCACTGTGTTGGAGGGTAAAGTTACCCCTGGTTGAGAATCACTGTGTTGGAGGGTAAAGTTACCCCTGGTTGAGAATCACTGTGTTGGAGGGTTCATGGCTGCCGGAGTTTGTAAATGTTACGACGAAACTGAATTACGCTACATATAAACGTGCACTCTCACTCTCTCTTTTAACACAAGGGTTTTACAAGGTTAGTTTTAGGGTTCCTACCTTTATTTACAATCTAAGAGCTGTTTTTATTATGAAGAGACAAACAAATAGGGAACAGGATGAACTCAGAGCCATCTAGGAGGATCGAATCCTGCTGACCATGATCTTTCTCTGTATATACCCGCTTGTTTCTGAGTGGAGCAGTGATATAAAAATCGCTTGTGAGGTCATGAGGAGATTGAAATATATGGAAACCATGCTTGAGGCTCACTAATGTGCCCGAGCTGAGGAAAAAAATGGTTTGTAAACCAGGCTTCCCAGCTTTCCAGGCATTTGTGGCCGAGTGGTGTAGAATGTCACGTTGGGAACCTTGCCAGTTTCCTTGTAGTGGGATCGAATCCTGCTGACTGCGCTCTTTCTTTGTATATACCCAGTTGTTTCTGCATGGTGAAATATCATCCTGGCATGAAAGGATTATTGTTACTCTCTGCTCCTGATATGTACCAAAGACGACGTTTTTCTTTCTGTCACTGTCGAAAAAGAAAAATCTCTTCATTCAATGTAATATTTTGCAATAGTTATTTCTGTTTTGTAAGTCTTGATTGATCTTTCATTATGAACTCTGTCAGTGCATTCTGCACACTTATTTCTTCTTGAATATTTTTTTTACCTTCAATTCAGCAGGTTTTTGTTCTCTGTGTTTTATCCACTTTCTTCTAATGACGTTTTAAAGATTTTTATTAAACAGGGAATGTTAGCAAGACAGACCTATATTTCAAGGACTATGCTATATTTAGCTGCCTTTTATACATACGGACACAATGTGCATCATTATGTATTTGTCCGCTTGTAAGGTGAGCATACGCGTGTGCGCGCTCGTATGTGTGTATTGACTCGTCTACTACCAGCTATAATACTGATTATTAATTCACTACAACGACACCGAGACCTTTGTCTTACCCCTGTCACTAGACCCGTCACCACCACCGTCACTACTGCCAGTACCCTCACCAGCGTCTCTACCATCGTCACCACCCTCACCACCATCACCACCGTCACCACCACCACCACCACCACCACCACCACCACCACCACCACCACCACCACCTCACCACCACCACACCACCACCACCACCGTCACCACCACCACCGTCACTACTGCCAGCACCCTCACCAGCGTCTTTTACCATCGTCACCACCTCACCACCATCACCACCGTCACCACCCACCACCACACCACCACCACCACCTCACCACCACACACCCACCACCACCACCACCACCCCCACCACTCCACCACCACCACCACCACACCCACCACCACCACCTACCACCACTACACCACCACCACACCACCACCACCACACCACCACCACCACCAGCACCAGCACCGCACCACCACCACCGTCACCACCACCACCACCACCACCCACCACCACTCACCACCACCACACCACCACCACCACCACCACCACCACCGCACCACCACCACCACCACACCACCACCACCGTACACCACCACCACCACCACCACCGCACCACCACCACCACCCACCACCACCACCACCGTCACCACCACCACCACCACCACCACCACCACCACCACCACCACCACTCACCACCACCACCACCACCACCACCACCACCACCACACCACCACCACCGTCACCACCACCACCACCACCACCACCACACCACCACCACCACCACACCACCACCACCACCCACCACCACCGTCACCACCACCACCACACCACCACCACCACCACCACCACCACCACCACCACCACCACCACCACCACAACCACCACCACCACCACCGGTCACCACCCCACCGTCACTACTGCCGCTCCTCACCAGGTTTCTACCATCGCACCACCACCACCACCACCAACCACCAAACCACCACACACCACATTACCACCACCGATCACCACCACCACCGTCACCACCACCACCACCACCACCACACACCAGCACCAAGCACTACCCCACCACCACCACCACCCCACCACCACTACCACCACCACCACCATCACCACTACACCCCACCACCACCACCACCACCACCCCACTTTCCACAACCACACCACACTACCACCACCACCACCACTACACCACCCCACCACCACCACTACCACCACCACCACCACCACCCACCACCCCCACCACCACCACCATCACCACCGTCATCACCACCCTCACCACCGTCACCACCACCACCACCATAACCACCACCACCACCACCACCACCACCACCACCATACACCACCACCACCACCACCAGCGTCACCACCCTCACCAGGTCTGCCGCTCGTCACCAGTGTATCAAATACAACACAATACAACACAATACAACACAATGTGTATATCGATTACCATGCACATGGTGACGCATGATAGCCAGTCATGCTTCAGAGTAGGACTTTAATATCCCTCCCTCTCTCCATCCCTCTCTCCATCCCTCACACCCTCCCTCCTTCTCTCATTCCCTCACACCCTCCCTCCCTCTCCATCACTTTCACTCTTGCCAAACCATCATGGTTGCCATCACTATTACAGGTTTCTTCATGGCAGATAAACTATACTTCCATGAAAAAGGGAAAACGATCGATTTTTAACAGGATAGATTGATGTATGAAATGTAGAGGAGGGAGGGAGGGAGGGGGAGGGAGGGAGAGGGAGGGAGGAGGGAGGAGGGAGGGAGGGAGGGAGGGAAGGAGGGAGGGAGGGGAGGGAAGGAGGGAGGGAGGGAGGGAGGGGGGGAGTGCGACAGGAAAGGAGGGAGGGAGGTTATGGTAGACCGTGAGAGAGAGTATGCTCCACTTTCTTGGATTTTTTCACCCTATCTCATCTGCGAATTCTTGGCAAAACAGTTTAAGTTGGTTAAGTAGGTTTGTCAGGAAACAAGGCAAGTGTTTCCTGACGCATGTCTTAGTCAAATGATGTCCCACAGCTGCAGCTTTTGGTCATTTGACCGAGTCCTTCAGCTGGCTTACCGGTCCACCCTTTCAAAAATCATATATATGATTCTAACCATTTTCTAACAGCACAGAGGACAGAGCACGACGACTCATCTCTCGCCATGACAGATCTGTTATTATAGTCTTCAACACAAGAGGGATGTGAGTGGCCTTACTGGTATGTACAAGACCAATATTGTCAAGATACCATACTTGGCTTCACTTCGAGGGCAGCGAGAAGTGAGCTTCTACACAACAAGACGGGCAGCAAACAGCAAGCAACCATCTCCAGAACATCGCTTCATCTGAAATCATTTATTCGTAGGACGATTTGAGTCTGGAACACATGTTCGTACAGTATAACAACATCAACGAAACTCAGATGACCAGATGAAATCACTGGCCCACAGATGGCTCCAACTTCACTCTGTTCATTATTTGCATATTTCATAACAATAAAGATGCTTTCAAACGAGCTGATGTAGGTAACAGCTCTTAGCTTGTAAATAAAGTTAGGAAGCCTTAACCAAACTTTGTAAAACCATGTGTAAAAAAAAAAAAAAAGAGAGAGACAGCACCGGATGAGGGAAAGAAAGAGCTTGGACGAGGGGAAAGAGAGAGTGTGACAGAAACCTTGAATGATAAGGAAGGGGTAAACAAAACAAAAAATGTGAACAGGAAAGAAAAGGAGAAACGTGAACAGGATGGATGGAGGGAAGGATTTAGGGAGTGTCTGAGAACACCAGGATAAAAATGTTACGTGAACTCACATTACTACCTAGATATGGACGCACTAAACCCACTGGGGTCGTAAAATGCCTGGGAATGTGAGGTGATCACCTTTGGTCCAAGGAAGGGCATGTAGCTTCAATTTCTTGTATCAAGAAACATTCGCCGTCAAAAAGGCAACTACTCTTTCGAAGGGAAATGTAGAGTCCTGGGAAAGATGTAGAGTCATGCGAGAGATATAGAGTCATGCGAGAGATATAGAGTCATGCGAGAGATATAGAGTCATGCGAGAGATATAGAGTCATGCGAGAGATATAGAGTCATGCGAGAGTTCTCTGCTCACCATTGCTGAGGAATATTTCATTACGCTGACACAAACATAAACATGACAGTCTTCATGGTAGATGTAGTACCTAGCAAGAGTCCTAGTTAAATAATTACTAACAATAATTAGTAACACGTAATCCAAGCGCCTTGATACCATGGCTCTTGGCTAAACTTGATACCATGGCTCTTGGCTAAACTTGATACCATGGCTCTTGGCTAAACTTGATACCATGGCTCTTGGCTAAACTTGATACCATGGCTCTTGGCTAAACTTGATACCATGGCTCTTGGCTAAACGTGATACAATGGCTCTGGACTAAACTTGATACCATGGCTCTGGGCTAAACTTCATACCATGGCTCAGGGCTAAACTTGATACCATAGCTCTGGGCTAAACTTGATACCATGGCTCTGGGTAAAACTTGATACCATGGCTCTGGGCAAAACTTGATACCATGACAAACCATACCCCGGCCGGGATTGAACCCGCGGTCAGAGAGTCTCAAAACTCCAGCCCGTCGCGTTAGCCACTAGACCAGCTAGCCACAATAAGATTCGTCCAACTAGGTATATTTCTACACCATAGAAAGGTTAGCACAGGCACCACTGTGACCACAAATGCAAGTTTTTACAGACGAATCTCCAGCTAGCGTGGCCGTGACGAACTCTAGCTCAAGTCCCTTCACTGCCGTCAACATGACTCACGAAATCGTAATGACACGATTGCAAACAAACGACGCAACGGGCTGGAATTTTGAGACTTTCTGACCACGGGTTCAATCCCGGCCGGGGTATGGTTTGTTTGCAATCGTGTCATTATGATTTCGTGAGTCTTGATACCATGACTCTAGGCTAAACTTGATATCATGGGTCTGGGCTAAACTTGATATCATGGGTCTGGGCTAAACTTGATACCATGGCTCTGGGCTAAACTTAATACCGTGACTCTGGGCTAAACTTGATACCATGGCACAGGGCTAAACCTGATAACATGGCTCTGGGCTAAACTTGATACCCTGGCTCTGGACTAAACTTGATACTATGGCTCTGGGCTAAACTTGATACCATGCCTCTGGGCTAAACTTGATACCGTGACTCTGGGCTAAACTTGATACTATGGAACGGGGCTAAACTTGGTACCCTACCTCTGGGCTAAACTTGGTACCATGGCTCTGGGCTAAACCAGACACCATGACTCTGGAAAAAACTTGATACCATGGCTCTGGGCTAAACTTGCTACCATGGTTCTAGGCTAAACTTGATACCATGGCTTTGGGCTAAATTTGATACCATGGCTCTGGGCTAAACTTGATACCATAGACCTGGACTAAACTTGATACCATGGCTCTGGGCTAAATTCGAAACCATGGCTCTGGGCTAAACTTGATGCCAAGGCTCTGGGCTAAACCAGACACCATGACTCTGGGAAAAACTTGATACCATGGCTCTGGGCTAAACTTGCTACCATGGCTCTGGGCTAAACTTGATACCATGGCTCTGGGATAAACCTGATACCATTACTCTGGGCTAAACTTGATACCATGGCTCTGTGCTAAACTTGATAGCATGGCTCCCGGCTAAACCTGATACCATGACTCTGGGCTAAACTTGATACTATGAGTCTGGACTAAACTAGATACAATGACTCTGGGCTAAACTTGGTATTATGTCTCTGGGCCAAGCTTGATAAAATGACTCTGGACTAAATTTGATACCATGACTCTGGCCTAAATTTAATACCATGGCTCTGGACTAAACTTGATACCATGACTATGGTCTAAACTTGATACAATGCATCTGGACTAAACTAAGGGTTAAACATGATGCCATGGCTCTGGGCTAAACTTGATACCATGACTCTGGGCTAAACTTGATACCATGACTATGGGCTAACCTTGATACCATGACTCTATACTAAACTTGATAGCATGGCTCTGGGCTAAACTTGATACCATGACTCTGGGCTAAACTTGATACCATGACTCTATGCTAAACTTGATAGCATGGCTCTGGGCTAAACTTGATACCATGACTCTGGGCTAAACTTGATACCATGGGTCTGGGCCAAACTTGATACCATGACTCTGAACTAAACTTGATACCATGACTCTGGGCTAAACTTGATACCTGACTATAGACTAAACTTGATTCCATTGCTCTAGGCCAAACTTGATACCATGACTTTGGACTAAACTTGAAACCATGGTTGTGGGCTAAACTTGATACAAGACTCTGGGCTAAACTTGATACCATGGCTCTGGGCCAAACTTAATATCATGACACTGGACAATACTTGATACCATGACTCTAAATTAAACTTGATGCCATGACTCTGGGCTAAACTTGATACCATGACTCTGGGCTAAACTTGATTCCATGGTTCTGGGTCAAACTTGATACAATGACTCTGGAATAAATTTGATACAATGACTCTGAACTAAACTTGATACCATGACTCTGGCCTAAACTTGATACCTGACTCTAGGCTAAACTTTATACGATGACTCGGGACTAAACTTGATACAATGACTCTGAACTAACCTTGATACCACGACTCTGGGCTAAACTTGATACCTGACTCTGGGCTAAACTTGATATCATGGCTCTGGGCTAAACTTGATACGATAGCTCTGGGCTAAACTTGATATCATGATTCTGGGATAAACTTGATACCATATCTCTGGGCTAAAGTTGATATCATGATTCTGGGCTAAACTTAATACCATCTCTCTGGACTAAACTTAATACCATGGCAATGGGCTGAACTTGATACCATGGCTCTGGGCTAAACCTCATACCATGGCTCAGGGCAAAACTGATACAATGGCCCTGGGCTGAACTTGATACCATGGCTCTGTGCTAAACCTAATGACTCTGGGCTACTCTTGATACCATGGCTCTGAGCTAAACTTGATACCATGCCTCTGCGCAAAACCTGATACTGTCTCTGGGCTAAACTTGATACCATGCCTGGACTAAACTTAATACCATGGTCTGGGCTAAACTGATACCATGCCTCTGGGCTAAACTTGATACCATGGCTTCTGGGCTAAACTTGATACCATGATATCAGGGCTAAACTTGATACCATGCTCTGGCTAAACTTGAATACCATGGCTCTGGCTAAACTTGATCCAAGGTTAACTTGATACATGACTCTGGGCTAAACCTGATACATGACTCTGGGAAACTTGATACCATGCTCTGGGCTAAACTTGATACCATGCTCTGAATAAAAACTTGATACCATGACTCTGGGCTAAACTGATACCATGACTCTGGGCTAAATTGATACCATGGCTCTGGGCTAAACTTGATACCATGCTCTGGCTAAACTTGATACCATGACTCTGGGGAAAAACTTGATACCATGGCTCTGGCTAAACTTGATACCATGTCTGAGGCTAAACTTTAATACATGAGTCTGGACTAAACTAGATACATGACTCTGGGCTAAACTTGGATACCATTCTCTGGGCTAAACTTGATACCATGGCTGCTAAATTTTGATACCATGACTCATGGGCTAAATTAACATACTCTGAGCTAAGTTGATACATGGTCTGGGCTAAACTTGATACCATGACTCTGGTCTAAATTGATACCATGCTCTGGAGCTAAACTGATACCATTACCTGGGCTAAACTTGATACCATGGCTCTGGCTAAACTTGATACATGCTCGGCTAAACCTGATACCATGACTCATGGGCTAAACTTGATACATGACTCTGGACTAAACTTGATACATGCTCTGGGCTAAACTTGTACATGACTCTGGGCTAAACTTGATACCATGACTCTGGTCTAAACTTGATACCATGCCTCTGGACTAAACTGGATACCATGACTAAGGGTTAAACTTGATACCATGGCTCTGGTCTAAACTTGATACCATGACTCTGGGCTAAGCTTTATACCATGACTCTGGGCTAACCTTGATACCATGACTATACTAAACTTGATAACATGGCTCTGGGCTAAACTTGAAACCATGACTCTGGGCTAAACTTAATACCATGGCACTGGGCTAACTTGATAACATGGCTCTGGGCTAAACCTGATACCATGACTCTGGGCAAAACTTGATACCACGGCTCTGGGCTAAACTTGATACCATGGCGCCTGGTTTGAACTTGATACAATGGTTTTGGGCTAAACCTGATACCATGACTCTGGGCAAAACTTGATACCACGGCTGTGGGCTAATCTTGATTCCCTGGTTCTTGGATAAACTTGACACCATGGTTCTGGGCTAAACCTGATAACATGAGTCTGGGGTGAACTTGATACCACGGCTCTGGGCTAAACTTGATACCATGGCTGTGCGCAAAACCTGATACGATGACTCTGGGCTAAACCGGATACCATGACTCTGGGCTAAGCTTCACACTATTGCTCAGTGCTAAACTTGGTACCATGACTGCGAAAAACTTGATACCATGGCTCTGGGCTAAGCTTGATACCGTGTCTCTGGGCTAAACTTGATACCATGGCTCTGGGCTAAACTTGATACCATGGCCCTTGTGTAAACTTAATACGATGTCTCTGGGCTAAACTTGATACCACGGCTCTGGACTAAACTTAATACCATGGCAATGGGCTGAACTTGATACCATGACTCTGGGCTAAACCTGATACCATGGCTCAGGGCAAAACTTGATACAATGACCCTGGGCTGAACTTGATACCATGGCTCTGTGCTAAACTTAATAACATGACTCTGGGCTACACTTGATACCATGGCTCTGGGCTAAGCTTGATACCGTGCCTCTGCGCAAAACCTAATACCATGACTCTGGGCTAAATCTGATACCATGAATCTGGGCTAAAGTTGATACCATGGTTCTGGGCTACACTTCAGACCATGGCTCAGTGCTAAACTTGATACCATGGCTCTTGGCTAAACCTGATACCATGACTCTGGGCTAAACTTGATACCATGGTTCTGGGCTAAACTTGATACCATGACTCTCGGCTAAACTTGATACCATGGCTCTTGGCTAAACCTGATACCATGACTCTCGGCTAAACTTGATACCACGGCTCTGGGCTAAATTTGATACCATGGCTTTGGGCTAAACTTGATATCATGATTCTGGGCTAAACTTGATACCGTCTCTCTTGACTAAACTTAATACCATGGCCCTGGGCTAAACTTGATACCACTGGTCTGGGCTAAACTTGATACCATGACTGGGCTAAACTTCATACCACGGCTCTGGGCTGAACTTGATACCATGGCTCTGGGGCAAACTTGATACCATGACTCTGGACTAAACTTGATACCTTGGCTCTGAACTAAACTTGATACCATGACTCAGGGCTAAACTTGATTCCTGACTCTGGGCTAAACTTGATACCATGGCTCTGGGCTAAACTTGATACCTGACTCTGGGCTAAACATGATACCATGACTCTGGACTGAATTTGATACAGTGACTCTGAACTAAACTTGATACCATGACCCTTGGCTAAACTTGATACTATGGCTCTGGGCTAAACTTGATACGATGGCTGTGGGCTAAATTTGACATGATGATTCTGGGCTAAACTTGATACCATGGCTCTGGGCTAAACTTGATATCATGATTCTGGGCTAAACTTGATACCAACTCTGCGGGCTAAACTTAATACCATGGCTCTGGGCTAAACTTTTTAACATGGCTCTGGGCTAAACCTGATACCATGACTCTGGTCTAAGCTTCACACTATGGCTCAGTGCAAAACTTGATACCATGACTCTTGGAAAAACTTGATACCATGGCTCTGGGCTAAACTTGCTACCATGTCTCTGGGCTAAACTTGATACCATGGCTCTGGGCTAAACTCGATACCATGGCTCTGGGCTAAACTTGATACCATGGCTCTGGGCTAAACTTGATACCATGGCCCTGGTGTAAACTTGATACCATGTTTCTGGGCTAAACTTGATACCATGAATCTGGGCTAAACTTGATACCATGGCTCTGGGCTAAACTCGATACCATGGCTCTGGGCTAAACTTGATACCATGGCTCTGGGCTAAACTTGATACCATAGCCCTGGTGTAAACTTGATACCATGTCTCTGGGCTAAACTTGATACCATGTCTCTGGGCTAAACTTGATACCATGGCTCTGGGCTAAACTTGATACCATAGCCCTGGTGTAAACTTGATACCATGGCTCTGGGCTAAACTTGATACCATGTCTCTGGGCTAAACTTGATACCATGGCTCTGGGCTAAACCTGATACCATGACTCTGGGCAAAACTTAATACCACGGCTCTGGGCTAAACTTGATACCATGGCCCTGGGTTGAACTTGATACCATAGCTCTGGGCTAAACCTGATACCATGGCTCTGGGCTAAACTTGATACAATGGTTCTTGGCTAAACTTGATAGCATGGCTCTTGGCTAAACCTGATACCATGGCTCTGGGCTAAACTTGATACAATGGTTCTGGGCTAAGCTTGATTCCATGGCTCTGGGATAAACCTGATACCATGACTCTGGGCTAAACTTTATACCATGGCTCTGGGCTAAACATGATACCATCTCTCTGGACGAAACTTAATAACATGGCTCTGGGGTAAACTTGACACCATGGCTCTCAGCTATACCTGATACCATGACTCTGGGCTAAACTTGATACCACGGCTCTGGGCTAAGCTTGATAACATGGCCCTGGGCTGAACTTGATACCATGGCTCTGGGCTAAACTTGATACCATGGCTCTGGGATAAACTTTATACCATGGCTCTGGGCTAAACTCTATACCATGGCTCCGGGCTAAACCTGATACCATGACCCTGGGCAAAACTTGATATCATGGCTCAGTGCTAAACTTGATACCATGGCCCTGGTGTAAACTTGATACCATGTTTCTGGGCTAAACTTGATACCATGAATCTGGGCTAAACTTGATACCATGGCCCTGGTGTAAACTTGATACCATGGCTCCCGGCTAAACCTGATACCATGAATCGGCTAAACTTGGAAGAACATTATTCATGAAGATGAACTCTTGATATTTGGATGTATATTTCACCATAATAAAGATGGCGGGTGACGCTACATATATACAATATGTTATATACATTACGGATCCAAACTGACCTAAGCCAAGAGAAGAAAAATACTTTTTAATGACTCAAAAAATTTTCCTTATGTAAAAAAACGATGCAATTACAGTGGAATATTTCAATAATTTTAACCTTTAAGTGTAATAATTTAGCAGGAGATGAAGACGCTAACAGATTAACACATATCAGACAGTTTGTATTAATAAATATAAAATGTTTCTAGAGAAAACAGTGGCGCCCAAACAATGGAATAATACGAGAATACTATGTACTTGTTATCTAATGGAAAATACCTTTGTATTTTGCAAAAATAAAGTATTTAAGAGTAAAAATGAAAACAAATATTCCATTATTATGACTTCTAGTTTCAAGATCTATATGTGTAATAGTTTAAAAAATCTAAGGTCATGAGAATTATAGGAAACGTGATAACTGATGCGCACATGAGCAAAGATCACTTACTGCTCACAGGAGATTTCAGCACAAATCTCGTACATGACCAGGACCCACAAGTAACCGAATTCACAAACTCTATGAGCAACTGCTTGTTGCTACCAACAATAACAAAACCTACAAGAATCTCCGAGACTAGTGTCTCCTTATTAAACCACATCTGGACTAACACCATATCCCTTTTAAAATCAGGTATTATCACAGACAACACCAAAGACCACTACCCTACCTTTCTCATAACCAACCAACTATATGACAAACAGTATAGAATGGGCCAGAAAACCAAAGACTATTCTAAACGTAACTCATCACTCCTGGTCAGCCTGATAAGAATGTCAAAAGAATTGTATTATGAGAACAGATTATATCTGAATACAATATTCCTAGCCCCAACCAACCTAACAGAAGTCTTCTCGCTCATCATCAACACCCTTAAAAACAAGGCAGGAGATATAAATAACTTACGACCTTTTATGTACAAAAAAGCTTCACAAGTACTGTCACCAATAATTGCAACACTCTTTAACAAATCCATCGAATCCTCCACCTTCCCAGCAATTCTCAAAATAGCGAGGGTCACCACAATTCGCAAAGGAGGAGATCAAACAGACTTGAATAACTATACACCAATATCTAACTTACCTCTGCTCTCTAAAATCTTTGAAAAATTAATTCATAGGCAGATCTATTCCTACCTCGTCTCTCAAGACATACTCAACCCCTCTCAGTTTGGATTCAGGACTTATAAAAGCACAAATGATGCTATTATACACATGCTAGAACTAATATACACCGCTCTCGAGAAAGAAGTCCTGTTGGGAATCTTTAATGATTTACGTAAAGCTTTTGATACAGTCGACCATGACTTGCTGCGCATTAAATTAACACACTATGGTATAATAGGGCACTCCCTCAACTACCTAAAGTCATACCTTAGTAACAGAAGCCAATATGTGTACACAAATGGAGTTAACTCTCACACAACCAATTACAGTCGAGGTCCCACAAGGAAGTGTCCTTGGCCCTCTCCTCCTTCTCATTTACATCAATAACCTACCGAACGCATCACAACTACTCAAAGCCATAATATTTGCAGATGACACAACATACGTCTTCTCTCACCCAAACCCAGTCATACTGGCCAACACTGTTAATGCCGAATTGCAGAAAATATCTACCTGAATGATGAGTAACAAGCTTACACTCAATACTGACAAAACCTACTTCATTCAGTTTGGAATCAGAGACACAAATGTTCCACTTAACATAATGCTAAACGGATCACCCGTCACAAGACTCACAGAGGGAAAATTCCTAGAAATCTACCTTGACAGTAGCCTTAAATTCCAGGTACATATACAACAAATTTCCAAGAAAATCTCTAAGACAGTAGGCATACTATCAAAGATACGGTACTATGTTCCACAATCAGCTCTCCATGCACTGTATCATTCACTCATCTACCCTTATCTTACATACGTAATTTGTTCATGGGGATCAACAACATTAAATCACCTAAGACCACTAATAGCCCAGCAAAAGGTTGCAGTCAGAGTGATAACAAATTCCCACTTCAAACAGCATACTCCACCAATATTTAAGTCTAAAACTACTCACCGTAAAGAACATCCATACTCATTTTTGCGCCTACTACATACATACATAACTTAATACTACATAACTTAATACTTACTACATTGTAGTATAAATACCTGCACAAAACTATACTGCCTTACACCATACTGTAACATTCTCATACTGTAAACTACTTTCACCAACGTTCAATATATTCCAATAATATAACTTAAATATTTACTACTGATATACACAACCTACAAAATACTTTCAAAGTGTCCCAGTGTAATATCCCCAGATTGTAACTTGAGTAAACTTACTGTCTCTTTTAAGTAAAGACAGATGTTCAATTTAAACTATAATCAATTTCTCTAGTATTAAGTAGTGTGTAAGCCATTAATTTAGTCTGGCCATAATGGCGTGGCATGATAGTGGCTCTCTGCACTGCAACTCATTATTGTAACTACAGAATCTCAATATAAACTTACAAAGAAATAAAAATTGCATTGTATCGCATTGTAAAGAATTTATTAAAAATTTAAATCACAAGAATTCTGGAATCTGTTACACATATTGGAGTATGATTTTCCTTAACAATATTTTTGAAGCAATTGGCAGACACTTCCAGGTCTTTTATTTACACGGAGTTTCTACTCGGGTTGATTCAAGGACGAGGGACTTTTTTTTCCTGTATTCTGTTGCAGCTTCAAGAAGATTTAGTACTGAATTATTAATTGCATGAGAGTGCGAATGGTTTATATGTTGAGTATATTTAAACTTTTGAACAATGGAGTTGTGTTGTTTGGAACTGAAAGATCAGTTCTAGAACAAAAGCAGATTTTTGTTGAGTTACGATAGAGTTTTAGTGATCCGTTGTTGTAGTTACCATAAAGGAGGGAAGGATAAATAAGAAACTAGTACAGAGTGAATAATGATGTTTGTGATACATATCAGAGCATTTACAAGAAAATGCCATCTGTTTATGAAATTTTCGTAGATGTGTGCTGAATATGAGTGCTGAATTTGAATTTGCTGCCAAGATGTGTACCTAAGACACAAATAACCCACTCATAAGCGAAAGGAGCTTACGACGACGTTTCGGTCCGACCTGGACCATTTACAAAGTCACACTAACAGAATGAACATTAAAATGGTATAAAATACCGACAGATTGTTAGGTAAGACACATATGCAACAGTTAGGTATCTTTATTTCGAAACGTTTCGCCTACACAGTAGGCTTCTTCAGTCGAGTACAGAAAAGTTGATAGAAGCAGAAGATACTTGAAGACGATGTAATCAGTCCATCACCCTTAAAGTTTTGAGGTGGTCAGTCCCTCAGTCTGGAGAAGAGCATTGTTCCGTTGTCTGAAACAATATGAAGTTGAAGTGACAGGATGGAGCTTTATATAGTGCCAGGAGGTGAGACGTAGGTTGCTTTGGGAGGGCAGGTCCCTCTCAAACCCAGCCGTTCTCACTAGTAGAGGTCGAAGTTGATGGTCTGTACCAAGATACCCTTGTGTTGCAGTGTCTGACAGAATGAACATTAAAATGGTATAAAATACCGACAGATTGTTAGGTAAGACACGTATGCAACAGTTAGGTATCTTTATTTCGAAACGTTTCGCCTACACAGTAGGCTTCTCCAGTCGAGTACAGAAAAGTTGATAGAAGCAGAAGATACTTGAAGACGATGTAATCAGTCCATCACCCTTAAAGTTTTGAGGTGGTCAGTCCCTCAGTCTGGAGAAGAGCATTGTTCCGTTGTCTGAAACAATATGAAGTTGAAGTGACAGGATGGAGCCTTTATATAGTGCCAGGAGGTGAGACGTAGGTTGCTCTTCTCCAGACTGAGGGACTGACCACCTCAAAACTTTAAGGGTGATGGACTGATTACATCGTCTTCAAGTATCTTCTGCTTCTATCAACTTTTCTGTACTCGACTGAAGAAGCCTACTGTGTAGGCGAAACGTTTCGAAATAAAGATACCTAACTGTTGCATATGTGTCTTACCTAACAATCTGTCGGTATTTTATACCATTTTAATGTTCATTCTGTCGGACACTGCAACACAAGGGTATCTTGGTACAGACCATCAACTTCGACCTCTACTAGTGAGAACGGCTGGGTTTGAGAGGGACCTGCCCTCCCAAAGCAACCTACGTCTCACCTCCTGGCACTATATAAAGGCTCCATCCTGTCACTTCAACTTCATATTGTTTCAGACAACGGAACAATGCTCTTCTCCAGACTGAGGGACTGACCACCTCAAAACTTTAAGGGTGATGGACTGATTACATCGTCTTCAAGTATCTTCTGCTTCTATCAACTTTTCTGTACTCGACTGAAGAAGCCTACTGTGTAGGCGAAACGTTTCGAAATAAAGATACCTAACTGTTGCATATGTGTCTTACCACACACTAACAGAAAAGAGAGATGGAGTCAGTATATGTAGGTCAGCTGGCAGGGGCGGGACAAGAGAGATGGAGTCAGTATAAGTAGGCCAGCTGGCAGGAGCGGGACAAGAGAGATGGAGTCAGTATAAGTAGGCCAGCTGGCAGGGGCGGGACAAGAGAGATGGGAGTAGTAGTACAGGTAGCGGTAAGGCAGGTAGCGGAACCAGTAGTAGTAGAAGTAGCCGGGGTTAGTCAAAGGACATGAAAAAGGAGCACCACGGGAGAGCTAAGGTCCCACAAAGGGTAAGACCAAAAATACAGCAAGTGGGGGGGGGGATGAAGGACAGAACATCCAAGGCAAAAGAAAAGAGACCCAAAACAATAAAAGGGAAAAAGAGGAAAGCAGATGTAGAGAGAGGAGAAAAAAAGAATCAGGTTAAGTCACGTGTGTTCTGAAGTTTGGAGCAATTGACAATGTAATGGGGAAGGAAGGCATCTAGAGACAATGCCAGGACTAAGATTCATACAAGGAAAGTTGTATGTAAGGGATGATTAAAAAAGGCGGCGACTGTGAAAGTTAGAAGTATGGTATACAGTTTTAGCAGATTACCAGTCAATAGGATGACTATGATCTCTAGCATGACAGAAAAAAGCATTACTGGTGTCGGCAAGACTAACATTACTTTTGTGCTCCTGAGTCTGTCAGAAAAAGAACGACCAGTTTCTCTAAGTACTGAAGAGGACAAGTGGAGCACGAAATAGCGTAGACGCCAGGGGCATCTATAGCGGGAAGAGAGATACGAACTAGATTACTGCGAAGGGTGTTAGTTTGATGAAAAGTAAGTATGATGTCGCTCTAAGTCGGACCGAAACGTCGTCGTAAGCTCCTCTCTTCTACGTGCGGGTTACTTGTGTATTCCAGTCACGGTATTGTACCTTTTGGATCTTCGTGTACCTAAGAATTCTCTTTCATCTTTCAGCGAGTAATATTTACATTTACGTTCAAATGAATATTTTTAACTGTATGGCCAAACACTGTGTAGAAACTCATATCATACTGAGTGTGAGTTTGTTGGTTGTCATTAACAGTTATGCTGTGGACGATCGGGTCTGCATATCAAATGACAGGTATCTGAAGGAGAGAGAATGAGACTTGATGACTTTTATTACCCGTTGTTGTCAAAAACATAGATGCTACCGTATGTACAGTATTGAGCTGAAACTATGCTACTGGAGTTCAGTAATAATATTTGTGCCAACATATATTACAATGATATTTTCAGAAATATTTTTTAGACTTTCGTGCGTACTAAAAGAAAATCATTATCTCATCAATACAAAATGTGATACATGATACAGAACGTAGGGACAGCTGGTATTTTATTAGGGAGTAAAGCTGGCACAAACACCTTGTTGTTCAACTTGCCGGAGCGCTGCTCAATACGGCACACTAAGAGAAACCAATAAATTTTCTGTAAGTCATTTTTTTTCTATTGGACATCATGTTGCTGCTACAGTTAATGTCAATATAAAAAATGAAAGTTCTTATAAGCGAGTACACACTAAATATTTCCCATATTTGTTCGTTCACACTCCACTGTTAATTTAGGTCCATAAATGTAAATATACATGGAAAATTTCATTAGAGTTTACCTAATCAAAAGATGGTATACCTGGAGAGGGTTCCGGGGTCAACGCCCCCGCTCCCCGTTCCATGACCAGGCCTCGTAGTGGATCAGGGCCTGATCAACCGGGCTGTTACTACTGGCCGCATGCAACCCGACGTACGAATCACAGCCCGGCTGGTCAAGTACTGACTTTAGGTGCCTGTCCAGCACCTTCATGAAGACAGCCAGGGGTTTATTGTATGCTGGGAGGCAGCTAAGCAGTCTTGGGCCCCTGACACTTATTGTGTTGTCTCTCAGTGTACTCGTGGCGCCCCTGCTTTTCATTGGGGAGATGTATCTCCTGCCGAATCTTTTCCTTTCGTAGGGAGTGATTTTCGTGTGCAAATGTGGTGCTAATCGCTATAGGATTTTTCCAGGTGTATATTATCATGAATTTTTTTCCCCTGTGTTCCAGGGAATACAAGTCAAGGAAGTTCGACCGTTCCGAGTAATTTCGGTGTTTTATCGTACTTATAGGTGTCGTGAAGGTTTTGTGTACATTTTCCAAGTCAGTAATTTCACCTGCCTTAAAAGGCGCCGTTAGGGTACAGCAGTATTCCAACCCAGAGACAACAAACGATTTGAAGAGAATCATCATGGGCTTGGAATCCCTAGTTTTGAAGGTTCTCATTATCCATCCTATCATTCTTCTAGCAGATGTGATAGATACATTGTTGTGATCTTTGAAAGTGAGATCCTCTGACATTATCACTCCCAGGTCCTTCACATAAGTTTTTCACTCTAATGTGTTTTTGGAATTTGTTTTATACTCCGATACAGTTTTAATTTCCTCAAGTTTCCCATATCGAAGTAAATGAAATTTCTCACCATTACACTTCATATTGTTTTCTGCGGCCCATTTAAATATTTGGTTGATATGTGGTTGAGTGTTGGAGTGTCATCGATGGAGGACACTATCATGCAAACTCTGCTGATGGATTTTTCACCGAAACTTTGATGAAAATGCAGTGCTATTATTTTAAGAACATTTAGAGTATTTTTCACTTATATTGATGTATAGCTCAATAATCGTTGTGCAGAGAAGCTTGTTGCTCAGATAACAATGTAAACAACTTACTCAGTAGAGAAAAAATGTGTAAAATATTGAATATCATGTTTAGAATGTATTTACGTAATAAAAGTATTTTAAGAATGAGGCCTTAACTCATAAACGGTAATTAAATTGGATACCATTGTAACAAGAGAAGAAGTGAAGAAACTATAATGGGCAGTTATAGTAAGACAAGATATTATATCGATCTGAATGTGGTGGGACTGTGAGAAGTTCAAGTGCGACCATGGCGTAATAGCGCACAAAATGCGTGATAAAGGAATAACAGGAAAAGTTGGTAGATGGATCTATAATTTCCTCACAAGCAGAACACAAAGAGTAGTAGTCAACAGAGTAAAGTCTGGGGCGGCTACGGTGAAAAGCTCTGTTCCACAAGGCACAGTACTTGCTCCGCTAGGAATTTTTATTGACCTAAGAAAAGCGTTTGACACAGTAGACCACGGCATCCTACTCCACAAACTTGACCACTATAGTATAAGAGGCCATGCGCTTGCATATTTTAAATCCTACCTTTCTAATAGGTATCAGTATGTCACCATTGAAGACACAGCCTCATCAATACGGCCACTTGATACCGGAGTTCCGCAGGGAAGTGTCCTTGGACCCCTGCTCTTCCTCATTTACATCAATGATCTTCCAAACATATCCCAACACCTGAAACCCATTCTCTTTGCTGACGACACGACTTACGTTATCTCCCACCCTAATCTTGCCACCCTCAACACCATTGTTAACGAGGAGCTGCTCAAAATATCGACTTGGATGACAGCCAATAAACTTACACTTAACACTGGCAAAACCTAGTATATTATGTTTGGTAGCAGAGCAGGTGTTGCGCAACTTAACATTAAGATCGACAAGACTCTAATTGCCAGACATAATGAGGGCAAATTCCTTGGCCTATATCTCGACAACAACCTAAATTTCAGCACCCATATCCAACACATAACAAAAAAGTATCCAAAACGGTGGGGATCCTCTCCAAAGATACGATACTACATACCACAAACTGCCCTTTTCACACTATACCATTCACTTATATATCCATACCTCACCTATGCTATCTGTGCTTGGGGTTCAACTGCAGCAACACACCTAAAGCCAATAATAACCCAACAAAAAGCCGCAGTAAGAATAATCACTAAATCCCATCCCTGGCGACACCCCCCCCCCACTCTTCATAGATCTAAACTTACTCCCTGTTCAGTACATCCACACTTACTACTGTGCAATCTATATCTACAGGACCTTAAATTCTAATATTAACCTTGACCTAAAACGCTTTCTTGATAGTTGTGACAGGATCCATGGGCATAACACCAGACACAAACATCTCTATGACATTCTCCGTGTTCGACTAAACCTTTACAAAAATTCAATGTATGTCAAAGGACCTAAAATCTGGAACACCCTACCTGAGAACTCTAGAACTGCAGACACACTCATTCATCACTTTCAAAACTACAGTTAGAAAACATCTTATCTCCCTGATCCAACCCGACAACTAACTACATGATAACCACCTGGTGGTTCACAATTACACTCACTCACCCACTGACTATAAACCCAGAAATACTAATCTTAATTTTAAAATAATAAATCCTAACTAGTCATAAGTTTGCCTATGATGCTCAAATATAGACACTTTGTATTGTGCCAGAACAAAAGCATTCACATTGCTAAACTCACAAATTATGTAATCACTTAGCCTTAATACCATAATCTGTAAGGATTTAATATTAATAATTAATCTAAGTCTGCTGGAAATGCCTAGCCATGCTAGGTGTCCTAGTGCCCCCCTCTGTAATTAGTATTTTATAACATGTAAACCACAAAATACGCAAAACCTGTAAACCCAACATTGTAACCATTATAGAGAATAAACTTGAATTGAATTGAATTGAATTGAATCATGTTTCTCATCCTCATATCCGACATAGACAAGGATGTCAGCCACAGCACCGTGTCTTCCTTTGCAGATGACACCCGAATCTGCATGACAGTGTCTTCCATTGCAGACACTGCAAGGCTCCAGGCGGACATCAACCAAATCTTTCAGTGGGCTGCAGAAAACAATATGAAGTTCAACGATGAGAAATTTCAATTACTCCGATATGGTAAACACGAGGAAATTAAAACTTCATCAGAGTACGAAACAAATTCCTTCCCCAAAATAGAGCGAAACACCAACGTCAAAGACCTGGGAGTGATTATGTCGGAGGATCTCACCTTCAAGGACCATAACATTGTATCAATCGGATCTGCTAGAAAAATGACAGGATGGATAATGAGAACCTTCAAAACTAGGGAGGCCAAGCCCATGATGACACTCTTCAGGTCACTTGTTCTATCTAGGCTGGAATATTGCTGCACACTAACAGCACCTTTCAAGGCAGGTGAAATTGCTGACCTAGAAAATGTACAGAGAACTTTCACGGCGCGCATAACGGAGATAAAACACCTCAATTACTGGGAGCGCTTGAAGTTCCTGAATTTGTACTCCCTGGAACGCAGGCGGGAGAGATACATGATTATATACACCTGGAAAATCCTAGAGGGACTTTTACCGAACTTGCACACGAAAATCACTCACAACGAAAGCAAAAGACTTGGCAGACGATGCAACATCCCCCCAATGAAAAGCAGGGGTGTCACTAGCACGTTAAGAGACAATACAGTAAGTGTCAGGGCCCCGAGACTGTTCAACTGCCTCCCAGCACACATAAGGGGGATTACCAACAGACCCCTGGCAGTCTTCAAGCTGGCACTGGACAAGCACCTAAAGTCGGTAGCTGACCAGCCGGGCTGTGGCTCGTACGTTGGATTGCATGCAGCCAGCAGTAACAGCCTGGTTGATCAGGCACTGATACACCATGAGGCCTGGTCACAGACCGGGCCGCGGGGGCGTTGACCCCCGGAACTCCCTCCAGGTAAACTCCAGGTAAACTTGCTGTATACTGTCTTTGGAATTTTACTGAAAGAGAATAATTTGACGGACAGAGACAGAACTTCGGACACTGTGGCAATTTTCAGAAAGTTGATAGAAAAAGGATACTTTAACTTATATGTAAGTCTCGATAATTAGCGTTTTAGGCACAATTAAGAAATTGTTTTAAAAATGGAGAGGAAACATGGAAAAGTTAAGTAAGAGGAAAGAGGACAAGTTTACTGACGCAGATCTTAAGATGACCCGCCACTGGAACTTTTGGCATCTGACTGAGAGATACGGAGAAAATCTGCCCTACTAATTAATTTTCTATACCTCAGCATATTCTTGCATATCTAACATTTTGTTTTATTTACCAGCTACAGAAAAAAATCTAAGATCAAGAAGGATCGAATTACTGGATTATTTTTTTTTTTTTTTTTCAGTTTCTAATAAAAGATTAACCTGGAAATGGAAAAAATCTATAGGGAAAATCTTAACTTTTCATTTACTTTGGAATACTTGTCATGATGATTCATGAGGCAGAAAACCCCCAGTGGGGTACCTCCAGTATCAGTTTTAGAAAAGTAGGAGGAAAAGCAGACACAACTGGAATTTAATAACATAATGAGCCAAGGAGAAGTAAGGTTAGAACATCAGCATGTGGAGATGAACAAGTGGAGTCATAATGTGGGGGTAATGAATACAAAAAAATCTAAAAAAATGCAAGGTTTATAGGCCTTACCCTTCAAACAGAACTGTTTGCAATACTCCTTGACTCAAATGCGTCCATGTATCTAAGATTGACAGTTTAATTGTAACTGATTCTCTGTCATCCCTAAATGCTCTCAACTCATTAAGTATAAATTGTGGCATGCTTGTGTCAAAAAGCCAGACAATAGGTATGGTAAGAATTTTGGACAGTGGAGTCAGAGTGCACATGCTGTGGATTCCCTCTCACATTGGTCTTCAGATGCATGATAGAACTGATAAAATTTGGCTAAGCTGTATGCTGTCAAAGAGGAAGTAGATTACAATCTTGGGTTGTCAGTTAGTAGTTTGAGAAAAAATGATACGAAAAGAACTTCAAATGAACTTTATTGAATTAAGACTCAGGAATTAA
>NC_069441.1:29845143-29877938 GCF_026875155.1 Cherax quadricarinatus
ATTTAATTTTTAATAGAAAAAAAAACAAAGGTCAGAAAATTTATGGGAAACGTGATAACTGTGCGACAGAGCAAAGATCACTTATGCTCACAGGAGATTTCAGCAAAAACTCGACAAGACCAGACCCCAGTCCAAATTCAAAAACTCTATACAACGCTTGTTGTCCCAAACAATAACAAAAACCTACAAAAATCTCCAGACTAGTGTCTCCTATTAAACCACATCTGGACTAAACCATATCCCTTTTAAAAATCATATTATCCGACAACACCAAAGACCACTACCCTACCTTTCATAACCAACCAACTATATGCAAACAGTTAGAATGGGGCCAAAAAACCCAAAGACTATTCTAAACGTAATATCATCTCCGGGTCAGCCAAAAAGAATGTCAAAAAATTGAAAAGAGAAAGATTATACTAAAAACAATATCCACCCCCAAACCCAACCTAACAGAATCTTCTCGCCATCATCAACACCCTTAAAAAAAAGGCAGGAGATATAAAAACTTACGACCTTTATGTACAAAAAAGCTTCAAAATACGTCCCCAATAATTGCAACACTTTTAAACAAAAACGAACCTCCACCTTCCCACAATTCTCAAAATGCGAGGGTCACCCTTTTCGCAAAGGGGGAGATCAAACAACTTAAAAAACTATACACCAAATCAACTTACCTTGTTCCTAAAATTTTTAAAATTTAACATAGGCAATCTATTCCACCTCGTCTTCAAAATAACCAACCCCTCCAGTTTGGTTCGGACTTAAAAAGCACAAAGATAAAAATTTACACATGCTAGAACTAAAATCCCGCTCCGGAAAAGTCCTTTTGGGAATCTTTAATGATTTATAAGTTTTGATACAGTCGCCCATGACTTGCTGCGCAAAAAATTAACACCTAGGTTTAAAATTAGGGCACTCCCCCAATCCTAAATCATCCCCAAGAACAGAAGCCAAATTTACAAAAATTTTGGAGAAAAATTCACACAACCAAATTTTACGTCGGGGCCCCACAAGGAAGGTCCTTGGGCCCTCTCCCCCTTTTCTCATTTACATCAAAACCTACCGAACGCAACAATATAAAAGCCATAATATTTGCAGATGACAAACATACTCTTCTCTCACCCAAACCCGTCAACTGGCCAACACTTTTTTAATGCCAAATTTGCAGAAAATATCTACCTGAATGATAAAAAAAGTTTTACACTCAATACTGAAAAAACCTACTTTCTTTCAGTTTGGAATCAGGGGCACAATTTCATTTAAACATAATGCAAACGGATCCCCGTCCAAACTCACAAGGGAAAATTTCCTTTAAAATCTACCTTGACAGTACCCTTTAAATTCCGGGTACAATACAACAAAATTTCAAGAAAATCTCAAAGACGTGCATACTATCAAAGATACGGTACTTTTTTCCCCAACATTCCATGCACTGTTTTTTTCACCTCTACCCTTACTTCATACGAAATTTTTTCATGGGGATCAACAAAACATTAATCACCTAAGACCACAATAGCCCGCAAAGGTTTGCATCAAGTGAAACAAATTCCCACTCAAAAAGCATACCCCACCAATATTAAGTTAAAAACTACTCACCGAAAAAAACATCCTACTCTTTTTTTGCCCCAACTACATCAACATAACTTAATACTACATAACTTAAATACTTATACTTTTATTTAATCCCGCAAAAAACTATACTGCCTTAACATACTGTAACCTTCTCATACTTAAACTATTTTCCCCAACGTTCTTTAATTCCAATAATATAACTTAAAATTTACTACTGATATACAAAACCCAAAACAAAATATTTTTCAAAGGTTTCCCAGGTAATTCCCCAGAGTAATTGAGTAAACTTACTGTCTCTTTTAAGTAAAGACGATTTTCAATTTAAACTTTAACAATTTCTCTATAAAAGAGTGTGTAAGCCATTAATTTAGTCGGGCCAAAATGGGGGGCATGATAGTGGCTCTTGCACTGAACCCATTTTTGTAACTAAGAATCTAAATAAAAATTCAAAGAAATAAAAAATTGCATTGTATCGCATTGAAAAAAAAATTTATTAAAATTTAAATCACAAAAATTCGGAATCTTTACAATATTGGAGTATGTTTTCCCTTTAAAATATTTTTAAAGCAATTGCAGAATTTCCCAGGTCTTTTATTTACACGGATTTTCTATCGGGTGATTCAAGAACGAGGGACTTTTTTCCCGTATCTTTTGCAGCTTCAAGAAGATTTAGTACGAATTTTTAATTGCATAGAGTGCAAATGTTTAATGTTGATTTATTTAAACTTTTTGACAAGGGAGCTTGTTTTTTGGGAACTAAAAGATGTTCAGAATAAGCGATTTTTGTTGATTTTACGATAAGTTTTAGTGATCCGTTGTTGTATTTTCCTAAAGGAGGGGAAGGAAAAATAAAAAAGTATTTACAGAGTGAATAAGATGTTTGGAAAAATATCAGAGCTTTACAAGAAAATGCCATTGTTTATTTAAATTTTCGTAGATGTGTGCTGAATATGAGTGCTGAATTTGAATTTGCGCCAAGATGGTACCCAAGACACAAAAAACCCGCTCATACGCGAGAGGACTTCGACGAGTTTCGGTCCGACCTGGACCATTTACAAAATCCAACTAACAGAAAAGGAGATGGAGCTATTGTAGGTCACTGGCGGGAGGGGACAAGAAGGGTGGGGCGTATAAGTAGGCCCCGCTGGAGGGGGGGGACAAGGGATGGAGTCAGTATAAGTGGCCCGCTGGCAGGGGCGGGCAAGAAGGGTGGAGTCATATAAGTAGGTCAGCTGGCAGGAGCGGGGCAAAGAGATGGAAAATCATATAAGTAGGCCCGGGCAGGGGCGGGACAAGAGAGAGGAGTCGTATAAGAGGCCAGCTGGCAGGAGCGGGACAAGAGAGATGGAGTCGTATAAGGGTCACTGGGAGGACGGGACAAAAGGATGGAGTCAGTATAAAAGGCCCCGCTGGCAGGGGCGGGACAAGAAAAGATGGGGTAGTATACAGGTTTGGGGAAGGGGGCGGGAAACCCGTAAGGGAAATAGCCGGGGGTTTGTCAAAAGGGCCCTAAAAAGGGGGCACCCCGGGAGAGCTAAGGTCCCACAAAGGGTAAGACCAAAAAACAGCAAGGGGGGGGGGGGAAGAAGGGACAGAACATCCAAGGGAAAAGAAAAGAGACCCAAAACAAAAAAGGGAAAAAAAGGGAAAAAGGAGAGAGGGGGAAAAAAAAGAATCAGTTAAATAAAGGTTTTTCTAATTTGGAGCAATTGACAAGTAATGGGGAAGGAAGGCCTAAGACAATGCAGGGCTAAGATTCATACAAGGAAAGTTTATTAAGGGATGATTAAAAAAGCGGCGACTGTGAAAGTTAGAAGTTGGTATACAATTTTAGAGTTACCAGTCAAAAAGGATGACTATGATCTCTAGCATGACAGAAAAAAAGCATTACGGGGGTCGGCAAGACTAACATTACTTTTTTGCTCCCATCGTCAGAAAAAGAACACCAGTTTTTCTAAGTAGAAGAGGGCAATGGAGCACGAAATAGCGTAACGCCAGGGGCCTATATCGGGAAAAGAGATACGAACTAGATTACTGCGAAGGGGGTTGTTTGATGAAAAGTAAGTATGATGTCGCTCTAAGTCGGGCCGCGTGTCGTAATCTCTTTCACGTGCGGGTTTTCTTGTGTATTCCAGTCACGGTATTGTACCTTTTGGTCTTCGTGTACCAAAAATTTTTTTCATCTTTTTTGTTTTAGTTTTTAATATTTTATTTTGCACCCCAACCCATCCTCAAAGATTACAGAGGTACATAATTGGGGCCGGGACTGGACTCCAAAAAAATTTGATAGCTGAGCAAGTTTCAGAGGGAAGAACTCCCAAAATTTTCAAAGGGAATGAAATCACTTTTAGCGGTAATATTTAAATTTACGTTTAAATGAATTTTTTAACGTATGGCCAAACACTGTGTAGAAACCTATAACTGAGTGTGAGTTTGTTGGTTTCATTAACATATGCTGTGGCACGGCTGCATATCAAAAAGACAGGATTGAAGGAGAGAGAATGGACTTTTAGCTTTTATTACCCTTTTGTCAAAACAAGAGCACCGATGTACTATTTACTGAAACTTGCTACTGATTCCGTAAAAATATTTGTGCCAACATATTTACAATGATATTTTCAGAAATTTTTTAGACTTTCGGGTACTAAAGAAAAACATTATTCCCTCAATACAGAATGTGATAAAGTACAGAACGTAGGGAACTGGTATTTTAAGGGGGTAAAACGGCACAAAAACCCTTTTTGTTCAACTTGCCGGAGGCTGGGTCAATACGGCACACGTAAAAGAAACCAATAAATTTTCTGTAAGTCATTTTTTTTTATTGGACTTTCATGTTGCTGCTACAGTTAATGTCAATATAAAAAATGAAAGTTCTTAATAAGCGAGTACACACTAAATATTTTCCATATTTGTTCGTTCACACTCCACTGTTAATTTAGGTCCATAAATGTAAATATACAGGGAAAAATTTCATTAGAGTTTACCTAATCAAAAGATGGTATACCTGGAGAGGGTTCCGGGTCAACGCCCCCGCTCCCCGTTCCATGACCAGCCTCGTAGTGGAGCGGGGCCCTTTGATCAACCGGGCTGTTACTACTGGGCCGCATGCAACCCGACGTACGAATCAACAGCCCGGCTGGTCAAGTACTGACTTTAGGTGCCTGTCCAGCACCTTCATAAAGAACAGCCAGGGGTTTATTGTATGTGGGAGGCAGCTAAGCAGTCTTGGGCCCCTGACACTTATTGTGTTGCTCTCAGTGTACTCGTGGCGCCCCTGCTTTTCATTGGGGAGATGTATCTCCTGCCAAATCTTTTCCCTTTCGTGGGGAGTGATTTTCGTGTGCAAATGTGGTCAAAATCGCTATAGGATTTTTCCAGGTGTATATTATCATGAATTTTTTTCCCCTGTGTTCCAGGGAATACAAGTAAAGGGAAAGTTCACCGTTCCGAGTAATTTCGGTTTTTTTATCGTACTTATAGGTGTCGTGAAGGTTTTGTGTACATTTTCCAGTCCAGTTAATTTCACCTGCCTTAAAAGGCGCCGTTAGGGTACAGCAGTATCCAACCAGAGACAACAAACGATTTGAAGAGAATCATCATGGGCTTGGAATCCCTAGTTTTAAAGGTTCTCATTATCATCCTATCATTCTTCTAGCAGAGTGATAGATACATTGTTGTAAATCTTTGAAAGTGAGATCCTCTGACATTATCACTCCCAGGTCCTTCACATAAGTTTTCACTCTAATGTGTTTTTGGAATTTGTTTTTATACTCCGTTTACAGTTTTAATTTCTCAAGTTTCCCATATCGAAGTAAATGAATTTCTCACCATTACACTTTATTGTTTTCTGCGGCCCATTTAAAATATTTGGTTGATATGTGGTGAGTGTTGGAGTGTCATCGATGGAGGACACTATCATGCAAACTCTGCTGATGGATTTTTCCCCGAAACTTGATGAAAATGCAGTGTATTATTTTAAGAACATTTAGAGTATTTTTCACTTATATTGATGTATAGCCAATAATCGTTTGTGCAGAGAAGCTTGTTGCTCAGATAACAATGTAAACAACTTACTCAGTAGAGAAAAAATTTTGTAAAATTTTGAATGTCATGTTTTAGAATGTATTTACGTAATAAAAGTATTTTAAGAATGAGGGCCTTAACTCATAAACGTAATTAAATTGGTACCATTGTAACAAGAAGAAGTGAAGAAACTATAATGGGCATTTTATAGTAAACAAGAATTATATCGATCTGAATGTGGGGGGGACTGTGAGAAGTTCAAGTGTGACCAGGGGCGTAATAGCGCACAAATGCGTGATAAAGGAATAAAAGGAAAAGTTGGTAGATGGATCTATAATTTCCTCACAAGCAGAACAAAGAGTAGTAGTCAACAGAGTAAAGTCTGGGGCGGCTACGGTGAAAAAGCTTGTTCCACAAGGCACAGTACTTGCTCCGCTAGGAATTTTTATTGACCTAAGAAAAGCGTTTGACACAGTAGACCACGGCATCCTACTCCACAAACTTGACCACTATAGTATAAGAGGCCATGCGCTTGCAATTTTTAAAACCTCCCTTTCTAATAGGTATCAGTAAAGTCACCATTAAAGACACAGCCTCATCAATACGGCCACTTGATACTGGAGTTCCGCAGGGAAGTGTCCTTGGAACCCTGCTCTTCCCTCTTTACATCAATGATCTTCCAACATATCCCAAAACCTGAAACCCATTCTCTTTGCTGACGACCCCTACTTATGCCATCTCCCACCCTAATCTTGCCACCCTCAACACCATTGTTAACGAGGAGCTGCTCAAAATATCGACTTGGATGACAGCCAATAAATTACACTTAACACTGGCAAAACCTACTATATTATGTTTGGTAGCAGAGCAGTGTTGCGCAACTTAACATTTAAAATCGACAAGACTCTAATTGCCAACATAATGGGGCAAATTCCTTGGCCTATACCTCGACAACAACCTAAATTTTAGCACCCATATCCAACACATAACAAAAAAAGTATCCAAAACGGTGGGGATCCTCTCCAAAGATACGATTTCTAAAGTACCACAAACTGCCCTTTTCACACTATACCATTCACTTATATATCATACCTCACCTTTGCTATCTGTCTTGGGTTCAACTGCGCAACACACCTAAAGCCAATAATAACCCAACAAAAAGCCGCAGTAAGAATAATCACTAAATCCCATCCCTGGCAACACCCCCCCCCACTCTTCATAGATCTAAACTTACTCCCCGTTCAAACATCCACACTTACTACTGTGCAATCTATATCTACAGGACCTTAAATTCCATATAACCTTGATCTAAAACGCTGCTTGATAGTTGTGACAGGATCCATGGGCATAACACCAGACACAAACATCTCTATGACATTCCCCGTGTTCGACTAAACCTTCACAAAAATTCAATGTATTTCAAAGGACCTAAAATCTGGAACACCCTACCTGAGAACTCTAGAACTGCAGACACACTCATCACTTTCATAACTACAGTTAGAAAACATCTTATCTCCCTGATACACCCCGACAACTAACTACATGATAACCAATTACACTCACTCACCCACTGACTATAAACCCAGAAATACTAATCTTAACCTTAAAATAATAAATCCTAACTAGTCATAAGTTTGCCTATGATACTCCAATATAGACACTTTGTATTGTGCCAGAACAAAAGCATTCACATTGCTAAACTCACAAATTATGTAGTCACTTAGCCTTAATACCATAATCTGTAAGGATTTAATGTTAAGAATTAATCTAAGTCTGCCCGAAATGCCTAGCCATGCTAGGTGTCCTAGTGCCCCCCTCTGTAATTAGTATTTTATAACATGTAAACCACACAATACGCAAAACCTGTAAACCCCACATTGTAACCATTATAGAGAATAAACTTCAATTGAATTGAATTGAATTGAATCTTGTTTCTCATCCTCATATCTGACATAGACAAGGATGTCAACCACAGCACCGTGTCTTCCTTTGCAGATGACACCCGAATCTGCATGACAGTGTCTTCCATTGCAGACACTGCAAGGCTCCAGGCGGACATCAGCCAAATCTTTCAATGGGCTGCAGAAAACAATATGAAGTTCAACGATGAGAAATTTCAATTACTCCGATATGGTAAACACGAGGAAATTAAAACTTCATCAGAGTACGAAACAAATTCCGGCCACAAAATAGAGCGAAAAACCAACGTCAAAGACCTGGGAGTGATCACGTCGGATGATCTCACCTTCAAGGACCATAACATTGTATCAATCACATCTGCTAGAAAAATGACAGGATGGATAATGAGAACCTTCAAAACTAGGAATGCCAAGCCCATGATGACACTCTTCAGGTCACTTGTTCTATCTAGGCTGGAATATTGCTGCACACTAACAGCACCTTTCAAGGCAGGTGAAATTGCTGACCTAGAAAATGTACAGAGAGCCTTCACGGCGCTCATAACGGAGATAAAACACCTCATTTACTGAGAGCGCTTGAGGTTCCTGAATTTGTACTCCCTGGAATGCAGGCGGGAGAGATACATGATTATATACACCTGGAAAATCCTAGAGGGACTAGTACCGAACTTGCACACGAAAATCACTCACAACGAAAGCAAAAGACTCGGCAGACGATGTAACATCCCCCCAATGAAGAGCAGGGGTGTCATTAGCACGTTATGAGACCATACAATAAGTGTCAGGGGCCCGAGACTGTTCAACTACCTTCCAGCATACATAAGGGGGATTACCAATAGACCCCTGGCTGTCTTCAAGCGGGCACTGGACAAGCACCTAAAGTCGGTAGCTGACCAGCCGGGCTGTGGCTCGTACGCTGGATTGCATGCAGCCACCAGTAACAGCCTGGTTGATCAGGCACTGATACACCATGAGGCCTGGTCACAGACCGGGCCGCGGGGGCGTTGACCCCCGGAACTCCCTCCAGGTAAACTCCAGGTAAACTTGCTGTATACTGTCTTTGGAATTTGCTGAAAGAGAATAATTTGACGGACAGGGACAGAACTTCGGACACTGTGGCAATTTTCAGAAAGTTGATAGAAAAAGGATACTTTAACTTATATGTAAGTCTCGATAATTAGCGTTTTAGGCACAATTAAGAAATTGTTTTAAAAATGGAGAGGAAACATGGAAAAGTTAAGTAAGAGGAAAGAGGACAAGTTTACTGACGCAGATCTTAAGATGACCCGCCACTGGAACTTTTGGCGTCTGACTGAGAGATACGGAGAAAATCTGCCCTACTAATTAATTTTCTATAACTCAGCATATTCTTGCATATCTAACATTTTGTATATTTTACCAGCTACAGAAAAAATCTAAGATCAAGAAGGATCGAATTACTGGATTATTTTTTTTTACAGTTCTAATAAAAGATTAACCTGGAAATTGGAAAAAATCTATAGGGAACATCTTAACTTTTTCATTTACTTTGGAATACTTGCCATGATGATTCATGAGGCAGAACCACCAGTGGGGTACCTCCAGTATCAGTTTGAGAAAAGTAGGAGGAAAAGCAGACACAACTGGAAATTTAATAACATAATGAGCCAAGGAGAAGTAAGGTAGAACATCAGCATGTGGAGATGAGCAAGTGGAGTCACTAATGATGGAGGTAATGAATACAAAATATCTAAAAAAATGCAAGGTTTATAGGCCTCTACCCTTCAAACAGAACTGTTTGCAATACTCCTTGCACTCAAATGCGTCCATGTATCTAAGATTGACAGTTTAATTGTAACTGATTCTCTGTCATCCATAAATGCTCTCAACTCATTAAGTATAAATTGTGGCATGCTTGTGTCAGAAGCCAGACACAGGTATGGTAAGATTGTGGACAGTGGAGTCAGAGTGCACATGCTGTGGATTCCATCTCACATTGGTCTTCAGATGCATGATAGAACTGATAAATTGGCTAAGCTGTATGCTGTCAAAGAGGAAGTAGATTACAATCTTGGGTTGTCAGTTAGTAGTTTGAGAACAATGATACGAAAAGAACTTCAAATGAACTTTATTGAATTAAGACTCAGGGAGATTGACACAAGTCAGTCCATCTATCATCATTCCATCATGCAGGAGGAGCCACATGTCTATGGTGCATCCAACAAGATAAGCAGACTCTTGGATGTCACTACCGCCCGGCTCCGGCTGGGTTACAAGTATCTTTGGCAGGTTAAATCACCACCACCAGATGTAGACCAAACGAAATGTAAACTTTGCCAGATGGACTATTGTCACACCCTGCGTCATTATGTACTGGAGTGCGATAAAATTAATGAATTTAGAAACAACTCACTCAGAAATGTTCAAGAAATGGCAAAGAATTTTATCCACAGTGGTATATTACAGACCATTCTGGAGAAATACCCTGACTTTGCTAGCTGTAAATTAAGCATTACCATGTGTGTGTGTGTGTGTGTGTGTGTGTGTGTGTGTGTGTGTGTGTGTGTGTGTGTGTGTGTGTGTGTGTGTGTGTGTGTGTGTGTGTGTGTGTATGTGTGTGTGTGTGTGTGTGTGTGTGTGTGTGTGTGTGTGTGTGTGTGTGTGTGTGCGTGTGTGTGTTGGTGTGCGTGCTTGTGTGTATGCATATATTTGTACGCTCGTGTGCATGTGTCTGTGCGTGCGCCCTCGTGTGTGTATGTGTGCGCGCGCGAGCTCGTGTGGGTGTATGATCCACTTAATATTTGTATTTATAACTCATTACAGTTGTGACCAGGTGTGGACGTATCAGTGGTTCATTACTTTGTAATTTGCTCATGACTGTAACCATGTATAGGAGTGAAGCTGATTCATTACCTCTGTAACTTGCCATGATTGTGACCAGATCTACCTGGAGTTCATTACCTTTGTAACTAGTTCAGCTATCGTAACTTTGGGATCCAGTCCCTGGACCCATTATGTACCTTTGTAATCTTTTGACTACCGCCCACAGGATGGGTATGGTGTGCATAATAAAGATATTAAACGAATTTATGGGCTCATCCCATTGCATTAGTTATTGAGAGTCCGGGCCAAAGAGATAGAGCTCGATGCCTTTAAGCATATTCTACAAAACACATAGAACAGTTTTAACGTAAACTTGATTGAAATAACGAATATTGTATTAGTTTTCTATGATCATTTCAGTTCCAGAGAAAATGGGAACAAATTCATTATTATCGAAAGTGTACAAATTATGAGCATCATAGACATCACCTTCACAACCATGTGTACGTGTGTACATGTGATCACTCTGGGTGTCTGGGTGTACATGTGATCACTCTGGGTCTCTTGGAGTACATGTGATCACTCTGGGTGTCTTGGTGTACATGTGATCACTCTGGGTGTCTTGGTGCACATGTGATCACTCTGGGTGTCTTGGTGTACATGTGATCACTCTGGGTGTCTTGGTGTACATGTGATCACTCTGGGTGTCTTGGTAGACATGTGATCACTCTGGGTGTCTTGGTGTACATGTGATCACTCTGGGTGTCTTGGTGTACATGTGATCACTCTGGGTGTCTTGGTAGACATGTGATCACTCTGGGTGTCTTGGTGTACATGTGATCACTCTGGGTGTCTTGGTAGACATGTGATCACTCTGGGTGTCTTGGTGTACATGTGATCACTCTGGGTGTCTTGGTAGACATGTGATCACTCTGGGTGTCTTGGTGTACATGTGATCACTCTGGGTGTCTTGGTGTACATGTGATCACTCTGGGTGTCTTGGTAGACATGTGATCACTCTGGGTGTCTTGGTGTACATGTGATCCCTCTGGGTGTCTTGGTGTACATGTGATCACTCTGGGTGTCTTGGTGTACATGTGATCACTCTGGGTGTCTGGGTGTACATGTGATCACTCTGGGTCTCTTGGAGTACATGTGATCACTCTGGGTCTCTTGGAGTACATGTGATCACTCTGGGTCTCTTGGAGTACATGTGATCACTCTGGGTGTCTTGGTGTACATGTGATCACTCTGGGTGTCTTGGTGTACATGTGATCACTCTGGGTGTCTTGGTGTACATGTGATCACTCTGGGTGTCTTGGTGTACATGGTGATCACTCTGGGTGTCTTTGTGTACATGTGATCACTCTGGGTCTCTTGGAGTACATGTGATCACTCTGGGTGTCTTGGTGTACATGTGATCACTCTGGGTGTCTTGGTGTACATGTGATCACTCTGGGTGTCTTGGAGTACATGTGATCACTCTGGGTCTCTTGGAGTACATGTGATCACTCTGGGTTCTTGAGTACATGTGATCTCTGGGCTTGGGTACATGTCGATCACTTGGGTGTCTTGGTAGTAATGTGATCACTCTGGGTGTCTTGGTGTACATGTGATCACGGGTGTCTTGGTGTACTGTGTCTTGGGTGTCTGGTGTACATGTGATCACTCTGGGTCTCTTGGAGTACATGTGATCACTCTGGGTCTCTTGGAGTACATGTGATCACTCTGGGTCTCTTGGAGTACATGTGATCACTCTGGGTGTCTTGGTGTACATGTGATCACTCTGGGTGTCTTGTGTACATGTGATCACTCTGGGTGTCTTGGTGTACATGTGATCACTCTGGGTGTCTTGGTAGACATGTGATCACTTTGCGTGTCTTGGTGGACATGTGATCACTCTGGGTGTCTGGGTGTACATGTGATCACTCTGGGTGTCTTGGTGTACATGTGATCACTCTGGGGTGTCTTGGTGTACATGTGATCACTTGGGTGTCTTGGTGACATGTGATCACTCTGGGTGTCTTGGTGTACATGTGATCACTTGGGGTAGTCTTGGGTTGTACATGTGATCACTCTGGGTTGTCTGGTGTACATGTGATCACTCTGGGTGTCTTGGTAGACATGTGATCACTCTGGGTGTCTTGGTGTACATGTGATCACTCTGGGTGTCTTGGTGTACATGTGATCACTCTGGGTGTCTTGGTGTACATGTGATCACTCTGGGTGTCTTGGTGGACATGTGATCACTCTGGGCGTCTTGGTGGACATGTGATCACTATGGGACTCTTGGTGTACATGTGATCACTGTGGGACTCTTGGTGTACATGTGATCACTATGGGACTCTTGGTGTACATGTGATCACTATGGGTCTCTTGGTGTACATGTGATCACTTGGGGACTTGTGACATGTGATCACTTGGGGACTCTTGGTGGACATGTAATCACTTGGTGTCTTGGTGACATGTGATCACTATGGGACTCTTGGTGTACATGTGATCATTGTGGGACTCTTGGTGTACATGTGATCACTATGGGACTCTAGGTGTACATGTGATCATTGTGGGACTCTTGGTGTACATGTGATCACTATGGGACTCTTGGTGTACATGGGATCACTCTGGAATTTCAACTTAAGGCACCCAAAATGGAGGAATATAGCAAATAATATTGTTGCAGTAATAACACCAGGAGGCAGCTCTGATGAAAACTCACACTCACACGAGCTTTTAAATCTCTGCACAAAATTCAATTTAAACCAGCAAATAATAGAGCCTACTAGACTGGAGAATACACTAGACCTCATCTTCACTAACAATGATGATCTGATACGAAATGTCACCATATCAAAAACAATATACTCAGATCACAACATAATTGAGGTTCAGACATGTATGCGCGGAGCCCCAGACCGACATAATGAGATTAGTCACACAGACCCCAACTTATGCCTAGAACAGATTAACTCGGTGGCACTCGATGTATGCACAAGGCTTATTCCTCTAAGAAAAAGGAGGAGTAGATGTAAAATAGAAAGAGACAGGCACTCCCTTTACAGGCGACGGAAAAGAATAACATAGCGGCTAAAAGAGGTCAATATATCTGAAATGCGTAGGGAGACACTAGTCAGAGAAATAGCAAGCATCGAACTTAAGCTAAAGGAATCTTACAGGAGTCAGGAATCGCGGGAAGAACTAAAAGCCATAAATGAAATCGAAAGAAACCCAAAGTAATTCTTCTCCTATGCCAAATCAAAGTCGAGAACAACCTCCAGTATTGGGCCCCTACTTAAACAAGATGGGTCCTACACAGATGACAGCGAGGAAATGAGTGAGCTACTCAAGTCCCAATAAGACTCAGTTTTTAGCAAGCCGCTAACCAGATTGAAAGTCGAAGATCAAAATGAATTATTTATGAGAGAGCCACAGAATTTGGCTAACACAAGCCTATATGATGTTATCCTGACGCCAAATGACTTCGTAACAGGCGATAAATGACATGCCCATGCACTCTGCCCCAGGGCCAGACTCATGGAACTCCGTGTTCATCAAGAACTGCAAGAAGCCCCTACCTGAAAACTCTGAGAACTGCAGACACATTCATCACCTTCAAAACTACCATCAGAAAACATCTTATCTCCCTGATACACCCTGTCAACTAACTACACGAATACCACCTGGTGGTCCACACTTACACTCACTCACCCATTTGACCATAAACAGAGATATCAATCTCAATCTTAAAATAATGAATCTTAACTAGTCATAAGTTGGCCTGTGATACTCCAATACTGAAACTATGTATTGTGCCAAAACGAAATCATTCACATTGCTAAACTCACAAACTAGTATTTAGTCACTTAGCCATAATACCAACTTACCTCATAATTTTGTAATATTTTAAACTTAAGATTTAATCTAAGTCTGCCCGAAATGCCTATACATGATAGATGTTCTAGTGGTACACTCTGTAATTATTATTTTACTACATGTAAACCACACAATAACCAAATTCTGTAAACTCAGCATTGTAATCCTTATAGAGAATAAACTTTTGAATTTGAATTTGAATTTGAATTTTGAACCTGAATTTGAATCACGAGCTTTTACCATCCTATGGAGAGGGAGCATGGACACTGGGGTCGTCCCACAGTTACTAAAAACAACAGACATAGCCCCACTCCACAAAGAGGGCAGTAAAGCAATAGCAAAGAACTACAGACCGATAGCACTAATATCCAATATCATAAAAATCTTTGAAAGGGTCTAAGAAGCAAGATCACCACCCATCTAGAAACCCATAAATTACACAACCCAGGGCAACATGGGTTTAGAACAGGTCGCTCCTGTCTGTCTCAACTATTGAATCACTACGACAAGGTCCTAAATGCACTAGAAGACAAAAAAATGCAGATGTAATATATACAGACTTTGCAAAAGCCTTCGACAAGTGTGACCATGGCATAATAGCGCACAAAATGCGTGCTAAAGGAATAACAGGAAAAGTCGGTTTGTGGATCTATAATTTCCTCACTAACAGAACACAGAGAGTAGTAGTCAACAGAGTATAGTCCGAGGCAGCTACGGTGAAAAGCTCTGTTCCACAAGGCACAGTACTCGCTCCCATCTTGTTCCTCATCCTCATATCTGACATAGATAAGGATGTCAGCCACAGTACCGTGTCTTCCTTTGCATATGACACCCGAATCTGCATGACAGTGTCTTCCAATGCAGACACTGCAAGGCTCCAGGCGGACATCAACCAAATCTTTCAGTGGGCTGCAGAAAACAATATGAAGTTTAACGATGAGAAATTTCAATTACTCAGATATGGTAAACACGAGGAAATTAAATCTTCATCAGAATACAAAACAAATTCTGGCCACAAAATAGAGCGAAACACCAACGTCAAAGACCTGGGAGTGATCATGTCGGAGGATCTCACCTTCAAGGACCATAACATTGTATCAATCGCATCTGATAGAAAAATGACAGGATGGATAATGAGATCCTTCAAAACTAGGGATCCCAAGCCCATGATGACACTCTTCAGGTCACTTGTTCTATCTAGGCTGGAATATTGCTGCACACTAACAGCACCTTTCAAGGCAGGTGAAATTGCTGACCTAGAAAATGTACAGAGAACCTTCACAGCGCGCATAAATGAGATAAAACACCTAAATTACTGGGAGCGCTTGAAGTTCCTGAACGTGTACTCCCTGGAACGCAGGCGGGAGAGATACATGATATATACACCTGGAAAATCCTAGAGGGACTAGTACCGAACTTGTACAAAAAAATCACTCACTACGAAAGCAAAAGACTTGGCAGACGACGCAACATCCCCCCAATGAAAAGCAGGGGTATCACTAGCACGTTAAGAGACCATACAATAAGTGTCAGGGGCCCGAGACTGTTCAACTGCCTCCCAGCACACATAAGGGGGATTACCAACAGACCCCTGGCAGTCTTCAAGCTGGCACTGGACAAGCACCTAAAGTCGGTTCCTGACCAGCCGGGCTGTGGCTCGTACGTTGGTTTGCGTGCAGCCAGCAGTAACAGCCTGGTTGATCAGGCTCTGATCCACCAGGAGGCCTGGTCACAGACCGGGCCGCGGGGGCGTTGACCCCCGGAACTCTCTCCAGGTAAACTCCAGGGACTCTTGGTGTACATGTGATCAAATTTAACACACTATCTATATCATTCTTTTTCTTTTTATTAGGCTATATCGGAGAAGGGGTTACTAACCCATTGTTCCCGGTATTTTAGTTGACTCTTACAACACGCATGGCTTTCGGAGGATTCTTATTCCACTTTCCCGTGGATATAAAAAGAAAAACAATAAGAACAAGAGCTATTAAGATAAAATCAAAGAAAACTGAGATGAGTGTGTATACATAAACGTGTACATGTATGTGTAGTGTGACTTTAGTGTAAGTAGAAGTAGCAAGACGTACCTGAAATCTTGCATGCTTATGAGACAGAAAAAAGACACCAGCAATCCTACCATCATGTACAACAGTCACAGGCTTTATTTTAGTTTTACACTGACTTCGTAGGAAGGTAGTACCTCCCCGAATGGTTGCTGTCTACCAACCTACTACCTGTCGAGCTGTTGGAGTGTGAGCAGGGTAATATTTTGTGGAGGGATTCAGGGAAACCGGTTATTTTTATATAGCCGGACTTGAGTCCTGGAAATGGGAAGTACAATGCTTGCACTTTAATGGAGGGGTTTGGGATATTGGCAGTTTGGAGGGATATGTTGTGTATCAATCACTCAATCAAGTTTATTCTCTATAAAGATTACAATGCGGGGTTTACAGATTTTGGATATTGTGTGGTTTACATGTAATAAAATACTAATTACAGAGGGGGCTACTAGGACACCTAGCATAGCAAGGCATTTCGGGCAGACTTAGATTAATTCTTAAATCTAAATTAATACAGATTATGGAGTAAGTTGTTATTAAGGCGAAGTGACTACATTATAGTTCGTGAGTTTATCAATGTAAATGCTTTTGTTCTGGCACAATACACAGGTTCTATGTAGTAGTATCACAGGCAAACTTATGACTAGTTAGGATTCATTATTTTATGATTAAGATTCGTATTTCTGTGATTATAGTCAAGTGGGTGAGTGAGTGTAAGTGTGAACAGGTGATTTTCATGCAGTTAGTTGTCGGGGTGTATCAGGGAGATAAGATGTTGTCTAACGGTAGTTTTGAAGGTGATGAATGTGTCTGCAGTTCTAGAGCTTTAAGGAAGGGCGTTCTAGATTTTAGGCCCTTTGACATACATAGAATTTTTGTAAAGGTTTAGTCGGACACGGGGAATGTCATAGAGATGTTTGTGCCTGGTGTTATGCCTGTGGGTCCTGTCACAACTATCAAAAAGGCATTTTAGGTCAAGGTTAATATTGGAATTTAAGGTCCTGTAGATGTAGATTGCACAGTAGTAAGTGTGGATGTTCTGAACAGGGAGTAAGTTTAGATCTATGAATAGTGGGGGGAGGGCTGTTGCCAGGGATGGGATTTAGTGATTATTCTTACTGCAGCTTTTTGTTGGGTTATTATTGGCTTTAGGTGTGTTGCTGCAGTTGATCCCCAAGCACAAATAGCATAGGTGAGGAATGGACAAATGAGTGAATGGTATAGTGTGAGAAGGGCAGTTTATGGCACGTAGTATCGTATCTTGGAGGGGATTCCAACCGTTTTGGATACTTTTTTTGTGTTGGATATGAGTGCTGAAATTCAGGTTGTTGTCAAGGTATAGGACTAGGAATTTGCCCTCATTATGTCTGGCAATTAGAGTGTTGTCGATCTTAATGTTAAGTTGCGCAACACCTGCTCTGCTACCAAACATAATATAGTAGTAGGTTTTGTCAGTGTTAAGTGTAAGTTTATTGGCTGTCATCTAAGGCGATATTTTGAACAGCTCCTCGTTGACAATGGTGTTGAGGGAGGCAAGAATAGAGTAGGAGATGACATAAGTCCTGTCATCAGCAAAGAGAATGGGTTTCAAGTGTTGGGATGCGTTTGGAAGATCATTGATGTAAATGAAGAAGAGCAGGGGACCAAGGACACTTCCCTGCGGAACTCCAGTATCAAGTGGCCATGTTGATGATGCTGTGTCTTTAATGGTGACATACTGATACCTATTAGTAAGGTAGGATTTGAAATATGCAAGCGCATGGCCTCTTATACCATAATGGTCAAGTTTGTGGAGTAGGATGCCGTGGTCTACTGTGTCAAAAGCTTTTCTTAGGTCAATAAAAATTCCTAGCGGATATTCGTTCTTTTCCATTGCTGTGTAAAGCAGGTCTAGCATTTGTACAATTGCAACATTAGTGTTTTTATTTTTCCTGAATCCAAATTGGCAGGGGTTGAGTATGTTTTGTGCCGTTATAAATGAATATAGTCTCCTGTGCACGAGTTTCTCGAAGATTTTGGATAGCAATGGTAAGTTTGATATTGGCCTATAGTTGTTTACATCTCTAGGGCCACTACCTTTATGTATTGGTGTAACCCTTACTGTCTTGAGTAGTGTCGGGGAAGTGCTAGTTTCCAGTGACTTGTTAAAAAGTAATGTAATAGCATGCGAAAGGACATGGGCTGCTCGCTTGTACAATAATGGTGGGACGTGAGACAGATTCCCTGAGTTATTTTTAAGTGACTTTATAATCGCAGTGACTTCCATGGGCTCAGTTGGTACAAGATAGAAGGAATTTGGGAAATTCCCATCTAGGTAGTCCCCGGCACGGGCGTTGGTACGTGGGATTTTACTGGCGAGATTAGATCCTATGGTTGAGAAGAAGTTGTTTATCTTGTTAGCTGTATCAATGGAATGCAGTGGTGTTTCATTATATATGCTTCTAAACTGTTGTATCTGGGCACCTCTGCAAGAACGGTGATTATATATGAGTGAGGAGAAAGTGCTGAATGATGAAAATATTTTTTTTTTTTTGGGGGGGGGATTTTCTTTCTTTTTGGGTGACCCTGCCTCGGTGGGAGACGGCCGATTTGTTGAAAAAAAACTATATCATTCTTAATTAAGGGGACAATTAGTACTAAATTGATTTTCATAAACCAACATAATGACTTGAATCATAAACACAAACTTTCTAAGCTACTATATATTTTAATATTTTCTCTTTCACTTTTCTCCTTTCCCCTTCCCTATATTTCTCATTCTTTTTTTTTTTTTTGTTTTTTTTACACAGAGTTTGACAAGGTTAAGTTAAGGATCCCTAGCTTTTTTCACAAGCTATTTTCAAGTTAAGGATTCCAAACTTTTTTGACAAGCTAAGATCCGTTACCTACATCAGCTCATTTGAAAGCATTTTTATTGTTAAGTAACATACTCTCTCCCATTCCTCCCTCCATACCTCTCTTCCCTTCCTCTCCCTCTTCCCTTGGCTGTCTTACGAATGCATTCAGTCATAAAAATATCAAGGCACAGTTGTCAGCATAAATTTGTTCTCTATGTAATAATAATAATAATAATAATAATAATAATAATAATAATAATAATAATAATAATAATAATAATAATAATATTAATATCACCAATAATAATGAGTGACCCTCATCACTCTCCTCCACATACTAACACCAGCTACTCACCATCTGGTTAGTGTTGAGAGCCATGATTCTCTTGTAAGCACTGTAGAGCTGGTGCATATGGACCATAGCGGAGACGCTTCTTCTTATAATAAGCTTTGTGATCACTTCACACACTTCAACAGTCATCTTCGCCTGCTGTATTCACTCAGCCGTACGTCACCTAGTTGAACTCACCTGCTTGTTTGCCGGCGTACAGTTTCAGCCTCTGGCCCAATCTCTCATTTGCATGCGATGTTTCACTAACTTGTCACCACATTGAGGTTGAAGAAATATTTCTTGACCCCACATTGTTCATTTACATCTTTAACTTCTATATCTTCAACAGATCTGATACATGTCCTACCTAAAATCCTGAAAAACTCCTTTTGGGTTCCACATGTCTTCCGTCCCTGTTATAGGTAAGGAACCCTTGTTAATAGTTGTACGTTATCTTCCTGCCCCTGTCTTATTCACATCTTTTAATTTAATTTGTGATGCAAGAATAAGTTTGATTATTCGGCGTTTGTCCTATAATATTACTCACAAATGAGGGAAAAGTTATTGTTTTCTTTCCTTATGTCTTCCTGTGATTTCTCAATTCAATTAATTTCCTTAAGGACATTTTGAAAAAGGAAGTCTTTATTTTGGGAGGTTTCACCCACAGTGGGGCTTTACCAATTACTTAATATAAAGCTCCAATGTGGGTGAAACAAAAAAAATCACCGGTTAAAATAGATTAAAACCAATCAAATCAACGGGTTATAAAGAAATGTAATGAGGAACTTATCAAATCATTAGCTAGTCTTTTCAACAGATCACTACAGATTGTTAGTATAGTGACAGATGAGTGGAAAATGGCGAACTTGATATCTATCTACAAATCGAAAAATAAATTATTAGCCTCGAATTAGAGGTCAGTTACCCTTACCTCCATTGTGGGAAAATTAATGTGGCTTCGAAATACCGAAGCAGTTCGAAGCCACATTAAAAGATATAAACACATCAATGAATCTCATCACTGTTTTACAGAGAAGCATTCACAATTGACAAATTTACTAATTTTTTTCACTAAGGTATTTGAGGCGGTAGACCATGATAATAAATATGATATTGTGTATATGGGCTTCAGTAAGGCCTTTGATAAAGTTTCCTGGATCAAGGTGTGGCTGACCGATAGCAAGTTTCCACAATGGGGAGAAATCAGAGCGGGGACGGGTTACAGGAGGTGTTCCACAGGAGTCATTATTGGTCTCTTTAACTTAACTTATGACCAGAGCTTTGGTAAGATGGGAAAGGAAGAAGGATGGGTAAGCATAGGAATATGGGAAAAGGGTGGGAGAAGGAGGTGAGATGGGATAATAAAGGTAAGTGGCCCAACCACTTTGGTGCATTTTAAGATATGTGTATGTATAATGTCATTAAGAAAATTATTATTGAAAGGGGTAAAACACTTACCCATCAGTTTCACACAGATATGACAGATATGTAACTGCATGACTCTGAGTTGGCAAGGGATACGCTATTTGCCACTGCTTTTTTTTTTTCGATTGCAGGGCGTACGCTAGAAATGGCGATAACATAGCGAGTGATATAATTCGATTACTGTCTGGATATGCTGGCCGGCTCAGCTGCTTCAGAGGTGGTTAACACAAGCCTATCCGATGTTATCCTGACGCCAAATGACTTCGAACAGGCGATAAATGACATGCCCATGCACTCTGCCCAGGGCCAGACTCATGGAACTCAGTGTTCATCAAGAACTGCAAGAAGCCCCTATCACGAGCCTTTTCCATCCTATGGAGAGGGAGCATGGACACGGGGGTCGTCCCACAGTTACTAAAAACAACAGACATAGCCCCACTCCACAAAGGGGGCAGTAAAGCAACAGCAAAGAACTACAGACCAATAGCACTAACATCCCATATCATAAAAATCTTTGAAAGGGTCCTAAGAAGCAAGATCACCACCCATATAGAAACCCATCAGTTACACAACCCAGGGCAACATGGGTTTAGAACAGGTCGCTCCTGTATGTCTCAACTATTGAATCACTACGACAAGGTCCTAAATGCACTAGAAGACAAAAAGAATGCAGATGTAATATATACAGACTGCAAAAGCCTTCGACAAGTGTGACCATGGCGTAATAGCGCACAAAATGCGTGCTAAAGGAATAACAGGAAAAGTCGGTCGATGGATCTATAATTTCCTCACTAACAGAACACAGAGAGTAGTCGCCAACAGAGTAAAGTCCGAGGCAGCTACGGTGAAAAGCTCTGTTCCACAAGGCACAGTACTCGCTCCCATCTTGTTCCTCATCCTCATATTCGACATAGACAAGGATGTCAGCCACAGCACCGTGTCTTCCTTTGCATATGACACCCGAATCTGCATGACAGTGTCTTCCAATGCAGACACTGCAAGGCTCCAGGCGGACATCAACCAAATCTTTCAGTGGGCTGCAGAAAACAATATGAAGTTTAACGATGAGAAATTTCAATTACTCAGATATGGTAAACACGAGGAAATTAAATCTTCATCAGAATACAAAACAAATTCTGGCCACAAAATAGAGCGAAACACCAACGTCAAAGACCTGGGAGTGATCATGTCGGAGGATCTCACCTTCAAGGACCATAACATTGTATCAATCGCATCTGATAGAAAAATGACAGGATGGATAATGAGATCCTTCAAAACTAGGGATGCCAAGCCCATGATGACACTCTTCAGGTCACTTGTTCTATCTAGGCTGGAATATTGCTGCACACTAACAGCACCTTTCAAAGCAGGTGAAATTGCTGACCTAGAAAATGTACAGAGAACCTTCACAGCGCGCATAAATGAGATAAAACACCTAAATTACTGGGAGCGCTTGAAGTTCCTGAACGTGTACTCCCTGGAACGCAGGCGGGAGAGATACATGATATATACACCTGGAAAATCCTAGAGGGACTAGTACCGAACTTGTACAAGAAAATTCACTCACTACGAAAGCAAAAGACTTGGCAGCGACGAACATCCCCCAATAAAAAAGAGGGGTTATAGAACGTTAAGGCCATCAATAAGGTAGGGGCCCGAGAGTTCAACTGCCCCCCAGCACACAAAGGGGGATACCAACAGACCCTGGCAGTCTTCAAGTGGACTGGACAAGACCCAAAAGTCGGTAGTGACCACCCGGGGCTGTGGCTCGTTTTGGGTTTTTGCGGCACCGCAGAAACAGCTGGTTGATCAGGTCTTATCCCCAGGAGGCCTGGCAAGCCCGGGCCCCGCGGGGGGTTTTCCCCGGAACTCTCTCCCGGTAAACTCCCGGGGCTTTGGTGTAATGTGATCAAATTTAAACACTATCTTATCATTCTTTTTCTTTTTTTTTGGCTATATCGGAGAAGGGGGTTTTAAACCCCTTGTTCCCGGTATTTTGGTTTACTCTTAAACACGCATGGCTTTTGGGGATTCTTATTCCACTTTCCCCTGGATATAAAAGAAAAACAATAAAACAAGAGCTATTAAGATAAAATCAAAGAAAATGGATGAGTGTGTATCATAAAACGTGTACTGTTTTGTGGTGACTTTTGTGAAGTAGAAGTGCAAGAGTACCCCGAAATCTTGCATGTTATGAGGAAAAGAAAAAGACAAGCAATCCTACCCTCTGTAAAACGTCACAGGCTTATTTTAGTTTTAAAGATTCGTAGGAAGGTAGTTTTCCCCGAATGGTTTCGTCTCCCCCTACTACTGTGAGTGTTTGGGGGTGTGAGCAGGGTAATATTTTGTGGGGGTTCAGGGAAACCCGGGTTTTTTTTATATAGCCCGGACTTGAGTCCTGGAAAAGGGAAAAACAAGCTTGCCTTTAATGGGGGGTTTGGGATATTGGGAGTTTGGAGGGGTATGTTGTGTATCAATCACTCAATCAGTTTATTCTCTATAAAGATTACAATGCGGGGTTTACAGATTTTGGATATTGTGTGGCTTACATGTAATAAAATACTAATTACAGAGGGGGCCACTAGGACACCTAGCATAGCTAGGCATTTCGGGCAGACTTAGATTAATTTTTAAAATTAAATTAATCAGATTATGGAGGTAAGTTGTTATTAAGGCGAAGTGACTACATTATAGTTCGTGAGTTTATCAATGTAAATGCTTTTGTTCTGGCACAATACACAGGTTCTATGTAGTAGTATCACAGGCAAACTTATGACTAGTTAGGATTCTTTATTTTATGATTAGTTTTCGTATTTCTGTGATTATAGTCAAGTGGGTGAGTGAGTGTAAGTGTGAACAGGTGATTTTCATGCAGTTGTTGTCGGGGTGTATTTAGGGAGATAAGATGTTTTCTAACGGTAGTTTTGAAGGTGATTTAATGTTTTCTGCAGTTCTGGCTTTAAGGAAGGGCGTTCTAGATTTTGGCCCTTTGACATACATAGAATTTTTTGTAAAGGTTTAGTCGGACACGGGGAATGTAAAAGAGATGTTTGTGCCTGGTGTTATGCCTGTGGGTCCTGTCACAACTATCAAAAAGGCATTTTAGGTCAAGGTTAAATATTGGAATTTAAGGTCCTGTAGATGTAGATTGCACAGTAGTAAGTGTGGATGTTCTGAACAGGGAGTAAGTTTAGATCTATGATAGTGGGGGGAGGGCTGTTGCCAGGGATGGGATTTAGTGATTATTCTTACTGCAGCTTTTTGTTGGGTTATTATTGGCTTTAGGTGTGTTGCTGCAGTTGATCCCCAAGCACAAATAGCATAGGTGAGGAATGGACAAATGAGTGAAGGGTTTATAGTGTGAAAAGGGGCAGTTTATGGCACGTAGTATCGTATCTTGGAGGGGATTCCAACCGTTTTGGATACTTTTTTTGTGTTGGATATGAGTGCTGAAATTCAGGTTGTTGTCAAGGTATAGGACTAGGAATTTGCCCTCATTATGTCTGGCAATTAGAGTGTTGTCGATCTTAATGTTAAGTTGCGCAACACCTGCTCTGCTACCAAACATAATATAGTAGTAGGTTTTGTCAGTGTTAAGTGTAAGTTTATTGGCTGTCATCCAAGGCGATATTTTGAACAGCTCCTCGTTGACAATGGTGTTGAGAGAGGCAAGAATAGAGTAGGAGATGACATAAATCCCGTCATCAGCAAAGAGAATGGGTTTCAAGTGTTGGGATGCGTTTGGAAGATCATTGATGTAAATGAGGAAGAGCAGGGGACCAAGGACACTTCCCTGCGGAACTCCAGTATCAAGTGGCCATGTTGATGATGCTGTGTCTTTATGGTGACATACTGATACCAATTAGTAGGTAGGATTTGAAATATGCAAGCGATGGCCTCTTATACCATAATGGTCAAGTTTGTGGAGTAGGATGCCGTGGTCTACTGTGTCAAAAGCTTTTCTTAGGTCAATAAAAATTCCTAGCGGATATTCGTTCTTTTCCATTGCTGTGTAAAGCAGGTCTAGCATTTGTACAATTGCAACATTAGTGTTTTTATTTTTCCTGAATCCAAATTGGCAGGGGTTGAGTATGTTTTGTGCCGTTATAAATGAATATAGTCTCCTGTGCACGAGTTTCTCGAAGATTTTGGATAGCAATGGTAAGTTTGATATTGGCCTATAGTTGTTTACATCTCTAGGGCCACTACTTTATGTATTGGTGTAACCCTTACTTTTCTTGAGTAGTGTCGGGGAAGTGCTAGTTTCCAGTGACTTGTTAAAAAGTAATGTAATAGCATGCGAAAGGACATGGGCTGCTCGCTTGTACAATAATGGTGGGACGTGAGACAGATTCCCTGAGTTATTTTTAAGTGACTTTATAATCGCAGTGACTTCCATGGGCTCAGTTGGTACAAGATAGAAGGAATTTGGGAAATTCCCATCTAGGTAGTCCCCGGCACGGGCGTTGGTACGTGGGATTTTACTGGCGAGATTAGATCCTATGGTTGAGAAGAAGTTGTTTATCTTGTTAGCTGTATCAATGGAATGCAGTGGTGTTTCATTATATATGCTTCTAAACTGTTGTATCTGGGCACCTCTGCAAGAACGGTGATTATATATGAGTGAGGAGAAAGTGCTGAATGATGAAAATATTTTTTTTTTTTTGGGGGGGGGATTTTCTTTCTTTTTGGGCGACCCTGCCTCGGTGGGAGACGGCCGATTTGTTGAAAAAAAACTATATCATTCTTAATTAAGGGGACAATTAGTACTAAATTGATTTTCATAAACCAACATAATGACTTGAATCATAAACACACAAACTTTCTAAGCTACCTATATATTTTAATATTTTCTCTTTCACTTCTTCTTCCCTTTCCCCTTCCCTATATTCTCTCATTCTTTTTTTTTTTTTTTGTTTTTTTTACACAGAGTTTGACAAGGTTAAGTTAAGGATCCCTAGCTTTTTTCACAAGCTATTTTCAAGTTAAGGATTCCAAACTTTTTTGACAAGCTAAGATCAGCTCATTTGAAAGCATTTTTATTGTTAAGTAACATACTCTCTCCCATTCCTCCCTCCATACCTCTCTTCCCTTCCTCTCCCTCTTCCCTTGGCTGTCTTACGAATGCATTCAGTCATAAAAATATCAAGGCACAGTTGTCAGCATAAATTTGTTCTCTATGTAATAATAATAATAATAATAATAATAATAATAATAATAATAATAATAATAATAATAATAATAATAATAATATTAATATCACCAATAATAATGAGTGACCCTCATCACTCTCCTCCACACTACTAACACCAGCTACTCACCCATCTGGTTAGTGTTGAGAGCCATGATTCTCTTGTAAGCACTGTAGAGCTGGTGCATATGGACCATAGCGGAGACGCTTCTTCTTATAATAAGCTTTGTGATCACTTCACACACTTCACACAGTCATCTTCGCCTGCTGTATTCACTCAGCCGTAGTCACCTAGTTGAACTCACCTGCTTGTTTGCCGGCGTACAGTTTCAGCCTCTGGCCCAATCTCTCATTTGCATGCGATGTTTCACTAACTTGTCACCACATTGAGGTTGAAGAAATATTTCTTGACCCCACATTGTTCATTTACATCTTTAACTTCTATATCTTCAACAGATCTGATACATGTCCTACCTAAAATCCTGAAAAACTCCTTTTGGGTTCCACATGTCTTCCGTCCCTGTTATAGGTAAGGAACCCTTGTTAATAGTTGTACGTTATCTTCCTGCCCCTGTCTTATTCACATCTTTTAATTTAATTTGTGATGCAAGAATAAGTTTGATTATTCGGCGTTTGTCCTATAATATTACTCACAAATGAGGGAAAAGTTATTGTTTTCTTTCCTTATGTCTTCCTGTGATTTCTCAATTCAATTAATTTCCTTAAGGACATTTTGAAAAAGGAAGTCTTTATTTTGGGAGGTTTCACCCACAGTGGGGCTTTACCAATTACTTAATATAAAGCTCCAATGTGGGTGAAACAAAAAAAATCACCGGTTAAAATAGATTAAAACCAATCAAATCAACGGGTTATAAAGAAATGTAATGAGGAACTTATCAAATCATTAGCTAGTCTTTTCAACAGATCACTACAGATTGTTAGTATAGTGACAGATGAGTGGAAAATGGCGAACTTGATATCTATCTACAAATCGAAAAATAAATTATTAGCCTCGAATTAGAGGTCAGTTACCCTTACCTCCATTGTGGGAAAATTAATGTGGCTTCGAAATACCGAAGCAGTTCGAAGCCACATTAAAGATATAAACACATCAATGAATCTCATCACTGTTTTACAGAGAAGCATTCACAATTGACAAATTTACTAATTTTTTTCACTAAGGTATTTGAGGCGGTAGACCATGATAATAAATATGATATTGTGTATATGGGCTTCAGTAAGGCCTTTGATAAAGTTTCCTGGATCAAGGTGTGGCTGACCGATAGCAAGTTTCCACAATGGGAGAATCAGAGCGGGGACGGGTTACAGGAGGTGTTCCACAGGAGTCATTATTGGTCTCTTTAACTTAACTTATGACCAGAGCTTTGGTAAGATGGGAAAGGAAGAAGGATGGGTAAGGATAGGAATATGGGAACAGGGTGGGAGGGGGAGGTGAGATGGGATAATAAAGGTAAGTGGCCCAACCACTTTGGTGCATTTAAGATATGTGTATTGTATAATGTCATTAAGAAAATTATTATTGAAAGGGGTAAAACACTTACCCATCAGTTTCACACAGATATGACAGATATGTAACTGCATGACTCTGAGTTGGCAAGGGATACGCTATTTGCCACTGCTTTTTTTTTTTCGATTGCAGGGCGTACGCTAGAAATGGCGATAACATAGCGAGTGATATAATTCGATTACTGTCTGGATATGCTGGCCGGCTCAGCTGCTTCAGAGGTGGTTAACACAAGCCTATCCGATGTTATCCTGACGCCAAATGACTTCGAACAGGCGATAAATGACATGCCCATGCACTCTGCCCCAGGGCCAGACTCATGGAACTCAGTGTTCATCAAGAACTGCAAGAAGCCCCTATCACGAGCCTTTTCCATCCTATGGAGAGGGAGCATGGACACGGGGGGTCGTCCCACAGTTACTAAAAACAACAGACATAGCCCACTCCACAAAGGGGGCAGTAAAGCAACAGCAAAGAACTACAGACCAATAGCACTAACATCCCATATCATAAAAATCTTTGAAGGGTCCTAAGAAGCAAGATCACCACCCATATAGAAACCCATCAGTTACACAACCCAGGGCAACATGGGTTTAGAACAGGTCGCTCCTGTATGTCTCAACTATTGAATCACTACGACAAGGTCCTAAATGCACTAGAAGACAAAAGAATGCAGATGTAATATATACAGACTGCAAAAGCCTTCGACAAGTGTGACCATGGCGTAATAGCGCACAAATGCGTGCTAAAGGAATAACAGGAAAAGTCGGTCGATGGATCTATAATTTCCTCACTAACAGAACACAGAGAGTAGTCGCCAACAGAGTAAAGTCCGAGGCAGCTACGGTGAAAAGCTCTGTTCCACAAGGCACAGTACTCGCTCCCATCTTGTTCCTCATCCTCATATTCGACATAGACAAGGATGTCAGCCACAGCACCGTGTCTTCCTTTGCAGATGACACCCGAATCTGCATGACAGTGTCTTCCATTGCAGACACTGCAAAGCTCCAGGCGGACATCAACCAAATCTTTCAGTGGGCTGCAGAAAACAATATGAAGTTCAACGATGAGAAATTTCAATTACTCAGATATGGTAAACACGAGGAAATTAAATCTTCATCAGAGTACAAACAAATTCTGGCCACAAAATAGAGCGAAACACCAACGTCAAAGACCTGGGAGTGATCATTGTCGGAGGATCTCACCTTCAAGGACCATAACATTGTATCAATCGCATCTGCTAGAAAAATGACAGGATGGATAATGAGAACCTTCAAAACTAGGGAGGCCAAGCCCATGATGACACTCTTCAGGTCACTTGTTCTATCTAGGCTGGAATATTGCTGCACACTAACAGCACCTTTCAAGGCAGGTGAAATTGCCGACCTAGAAAATGTACAGAGAACTTTCACGGCGCTCATAACGGAGATACAACACCTCAATTATTGGGAGCGCTTGAGGTTCCTAAACCTGTATTCCCTGGAACGCAGGAGGGAGAGATACATGAAAATCCTAGAGGGACTAGTACCGAACTTGCACACGAAAATCACTCACTACGAAAGCAAAAGACTTGGCAGACGATGCATCATCCCCCCAATGAAAAGCAGGGGTGTCACTAGCACGTTAAGAGACCATACAATAAGTGTCAGGGGCCCGAGACTGTTCAACTGCCTCCCAGCACACATAAGGGGGATTACCAACAGACCCCTGGCAGTCTTCAAGCTGGCATTGGACAAGCACCTAAAGTCAGTTCCTGATCAGCCGGGCTGTGGCTCGTACGTTGGTTTGCGTGCAGCCAGCAGCAACAGCCTGGTTGATCAGGCTCTGATCCACCAGGAGGCCTGGTCACAGACAGGGCCGCGGGGGCGTTGACCCCCGGAACTCTCTCCAGGTAAACTCCAGGTGGTGTCCTTCCATGGTAGGTTTGTAGATGTTATGTGGTTAGATGTAATAGTTTGATAAGTTATAAAGGAAGTCTCCATAAATTGGGATGGTGTATCCTTAATGGGCATAAAAGGTATCTGGTGTTATCCAGTCATCTACATATTCTTGAATTTTGCGTTTTTGCTGCATACAGAGATTTGCTGTCTAAGATTATAGCTGCAAGTTGAGTGTGAGCTCTCCCTACTCGACTCATCAAGAGAAGGATTGTAGTTCTGGGTGGTTGTCTGCGTACTGACAAGTTCTTCTTCCTCACTACTGCTGGTGACATTAACTGATGCTACAGAGACATCATCTGAGTCATCAACTGACAACTGGGGCATGGTATTCCCATTTTCAGGTGGCATGTTCACAACATTTAATATAGGAGACAGTGGGGACTCCATGTGGAAATGTTTAAGTCCACTTGGAGTATTCTTGGAAACTATGTTTGGGTCAGCTTCATTAGCGGCAGAATGTGTGTCATTGTTTGGCGCAGGTTCAGGGGCAGGTATTGACGCATTTGTCTGTGGTGTTGTGTCAACTATGTCTGTCATTACGGCTGTGCCTTGGTTGTGTGATGAATTTCGAGTATGTGAGGTTGTGGAGGAAGGCACTTCCTGTCCTGAGGGGACTGGTTCATTATCTGGGATAATGAGGGGCAGAACCCCATTAGTTGCTAACAAATAATTTAAAACAGAGGAGCAGAGTTTAACATTGCTACTTATTTCCTTGGCCAACATAAACATCAGTGTACCGATCATAACATCTACCTCTTAGGACCCGGAAGAAATAGGGAATGATGATGGTTCTTGTGCTTGGTGTATATTGGGGGGAGGGGAAGGGTGGGGCGCTGCAGGAGGGGCAGAAGTCCAAATATTAGTATTGGTACAGGTGGCCGGAGGAGTCCCACCGGATCCAGGAATATTAGGAAACAAAGCCTGGGACACTGTTGGAGGTGCTTAGAGAGTGGTTTTCTTAGTGTTTTTCTGTTTCTTCGCATCCAGAAGTTTTTGTATTGCAGATTTCCTATCAGAGCAGCTAGGAGAGACATTATGATGTTTGCCATTACATAGGGCACATTTGGGGTTGTTTTTGTTGGTACAGTTCCTGAAAACATGTTCACCAGAGCAAATACTGCAAATAGGTTTGTGGCTGCTGCATTTATTAGTGGTATGGCCAAACTCATAGCTCTTAAAACATTGTGAGACACTGACAAACCTTTCCATGGAGATTTGATCTGGTGTACATCTTGTTCCAAAGCATTCATACACTGCTGACATATGATTTTGGCTTCTTCCGGCATTTGAAGGATTAATTTGAGTGTTTGTCGAGAGCTGGAACTGTTGGGAAACTTATAAGCCTTAAGAATCTTTAAACTCAGAATTTACTTGGTTTATTTCATCAACAAGGTCATCAGAAGTGCAGTCTTTCGTGAAACTGTTGATTCGTGCCACAAAAACTGTGCGTTGTGCCTCATAGCTGACTGTCAGGTGGAATGGGGATGATATCCATGTTATTTAAATTTTCAAGAACATCATGCTTTATTAGCTGGAGTAGCTCCTCTTCAGAGGAGAGTAGTAGTACTGCACCAGAATGAGTTTGGAAAATATACACTGGTGCAACAGTTGAGGGGGTACAAACATGCAAGTATTTCCCTCTTGGATTTCTGGTTGTCATTGATATGAATTCTTACTCCTATTTTCGCCATGATGCCCAGGAAGGTACATCTGACTCATAAAGTTGCCTTTAGAAAGAAAAACATTCTGCTGTGTCATTCCTAAGCATCCTAAGTCAGCTGACTTATGAAGGTCAGCCCCTAAGATAGCCTACCCTCGAAGAGTGAGGGGGACACAGGGCCCAAGGCAAAAATCGGCTGGATTTTAAAATACCACACTGGCTACCGGATGGTCAAAATGCCTTGTTTTAAATCACCAAAGGCGAAGTTACCGAAAAAGAAGACAGGAAAGGCAGAAGGATATTATTATTATAATCAAAAAAAGAAGCGCTAAGCCACAAGGGCTATACAGCGGCAGAAGGATAGCAGTGTAATTAGTGTGTTCGTCTGTGGGCCAGTGTAAATGGTTGGGTGAGGTGAGGATGGGGTAGGATGAGGTGATGGAGGAGAGGGGATATCAAGCAAGCTAGTCACCGCTTTACCCTCTTGAAGGGATGGGACTCGAAGTGAGAGCAAGCAAGTTTTCCTCTCAGCTCTGATCAATGTATTACTCAGGATAACCCAAAAAATATAACTTAGGTCTCTGTGCTTAGAGCAGAATCCCCGACGTCCTCTCTATATGCCGGCAACTTGAAGAATCCGTGTATCGTGTGTCTGTGTATATTTCTGTATCTTGGTTTCTATGTTATTCACAATATACATAAACGACGTAGATGAGGGAATAAATAACGACAAGCAAGTCTACCGAAGGCACTAAAATAGGCCGTCAGATATATTCTGATAAGGACTCTACAGGAAGGTCTTGACAGGTTGACACAATGGTCAGAGAAGTAACAGATACAGTTTAATGTAGACAAATGTAAGGATCTAACGCTGGAAAAAGATAATGACTTATAACCTAAATAATGTAGATCTCAGTCACTCTGAATGCGAAATGAGAAAAAGATTTAGGAATTCTGGTTAGCAGTTATCTAAGGCCAAGACAACAGTGCATAAGTGTTCGTAATAAAACTAATATAATTCTTGGCTCATATCAAGAAGTAAAAATAATAGGAGACCTCAGGTTATACTTCAATTTTATATATCCTTGGAAAGGCCTCGTGTAGGTTAAGCTGCGTAGTTCTGGCCTCCAAATTAAAGAATAGATGTAAATGCGCTGGAAAGCATACAGAGAAAGATGACGAAGTTGATCCCAGGTATCGAAAATCTTTCCAGTGAGGTTAAACCGAGGGCACTGAATCTGCACTCTGGAAAGTTCAAATTCAAATTCAAATTCAAAGTTTATTCTCTATAAGGATTACAATGCTGAGTTTACAGAATTTGGTTATTGTGTGGCTTACATGTAGTAAAATAATGATTACAGAGTGTACCACTAGAACACCTAGCATGGCTAGGCATTTCGGGCAGACTTAGATTAATTCTTAATTTTAAAATATTACAAATTATGAGGTAAGTTGGTATTATGGCTAAGTGACTAAATACTAGTTTGTGAGTTTCAGTATTCGAGTATCACAGGATTCATTATTTTAAGATTGAGATTAATATTTCTGTTTTATGGTAAAGGGGGGCGAGTGAAGGTGAACCACCCGGGGGGTATTCTTAGTTAGTTGAAGGGGGGTTTCAGGGGAAAAATTTTTTA